>BTHU01000017.1:64654067-64986567 GCA_036184795.1 Tokudaia tokunoshimensis
ATCTAATGAAGTGACCATGTGGTGTTTTTCCTTGAGTTTGTTTATGTAGTGGATTATATTGATGGATTTCCTTATATTGAATCATACCTGCATCCATGGGATGAAGCCTACTTGATCATGGTGAATTATCATTTTGATGCATTCTTGGATTTACTTGGCCAGAATTCTGATGAGTATTTTTACATCAATGTTCATAGGGGAGATTGATCTGAAGTTATCTTTCCTTATTTGGTCTTTGTTTGGTTTAGGTATAAGCATAATTGTGACTTAATAAAATGAGTTGGGTAGTGTTCCTTGAGTTTCTATTTCATGGAATAGTTTGAAGTGTATCACTATTAGCTCTTCTTTGAAGATCTGATAGAATTCACCACTAAACCTGTCTGGTCCTAGGCTTTTTTTTTTTTTTTTGATGGGAGATTATTAACAACTGCTTCTCTTTCCTCAGGACTTATGGAACTATTTAGATGGTTTATCTGCTCCTGTTTTAAGTTTGGCACCTAGTATGTATCTAGAAAGTTTCATCCATTTCATCCAGATATTCAAATTTTGTTGAGTATAAGCTCTTGAAGTAGGATCTGATGATTTTTTTTTGAATTTTCATAATATCTGTTGTTATGTCACCCTTTTTATTTCTGATGTTGTTAATTTGGGTAGTGCCTCTGTACCCTCTGGTTAGTCTGGTTAAGGGTTTATCTATCTTGTAGATTTTCTCAAAGAACCAGCTTCTGGTTTTGTTGATTCTTTGTATAGTTCTTTTTGTTTCTATTTGATTGATTCGTCCCTGAGTTTGATTATTTTCTGCTGTCTACTCCTCTTGGGTATATTTGCTTCTTTTTGTTTTAGAGTTTTCAGGTGCACTGTCAAGGGGCTAGTGTAAGCTCTCTCCATTTTCTTTTTGGAGGCCCTTAGAGCTATCAGTTTTCCTCTTAGCACTGTTTTCACTGTGTCCCATAAGTTTTGGTATGGTATGTCTTCATTGTCATTAAAATCTAAAAAGTCTTTAATTTCTTTCTTTATTTCTTCCTTGACCAAGCTATCAATGAGAAGAGCATTGTTCAAAGTCCACATATATGTGTGTTTTCCATTGTTTTTGTTTAAACTGAAGATCAGTCTTAGGCTGTGGTGATCTGATGGTACATGAGACAATTTCAATATTTCTGTATCTGTTGAAGCCTGTTTTGTGACCAAATATATGGTCAGTTTTGGAGAAGGTACCATGAGGTGCTGAGAAGAAGGTATGTTCTTTTGCTTTAGGATGGAATGTTCTATAAATATCTGTTAGATCCATTTGGTCCATAACTTCAGTTAGTTTCACTGTGACTCTTTTTAGTTTCAGTTTTCAAGATTTGTCCTTCGCTGAGGATGGGGTGTTGAAGTCTCCTACTACTATTGTGTGATGTGCAACGGGTGTTTTGAGCTTTAGTAAAGTTTCTTTTATGAATGTGGGTGCCCTTGCATTTAGAGCATAGATGTTCAGAACTGAGAGTTCATCTTGGTAGACTTTTCCTTTGATTAGTATGGAGTGTCCCTCCTTATATTTTTGTGACAATATTTTGTTGAAAATCAATTTTATCCAATATAAGAATGGCCACTCCAGCCTGTTTCTTGGGACCATTTGCTTGGAAAATTGTTTTCCAACCTTTGACTCTGAAGTAATGACTGAAGTAATGACTGAAGTAATGACTGAAGTAATGAAGTGGGTTTCTTGTGTGCAGCAAAATGTTGGGTCCTGTATGCATATCCAGTCTGTTAGTCTATGTATTTTTATTGGGGAATTGTGACCCTTGATGTTAAAAGATATTAAGGAAAAGTGATAACTGTTACCTTCTTTGTTAAAGGTGAAATTCTGTTTTTGTGGCTACCTTCTTTTGGGTTTGTTGAAAGACGATTACTTTTTTGCTTTTTCTAGGGTGTGGTTTCAAGCCTTGTGTTTGTATTTTTCTACCCATTATCCTTTGTAGATCTGAATTTCTGGAAAGATATATAAATTTGCTTTTGTCAAGGAATGTCTTGTTTTCTCTGTCTATGGTAATTGAGAGTTTTGCTGGGTATAGTAGCCTGGCCTCACAATTATATTCTCTTATGGTCTGGATGACATTTCCCTTGGATCATCTAGCCATCATAGTTTCTGATGATAAGTCTGGTGTAATTCGGATAGATCTGCCTTTATAAGTTACTTGCCCTTTTTCCCTGACTGCTTTTAATATTCTTACTTTGTTTAGTGCATTTGGTGTTTTGATTATTATGTCACAGGAGGAATTTCTTTTCTGGTCCAGTCTGTGGGTTAAATACATAACCTGTGGGTTTTTTTGTATGTTCATGGGCATCTCTTTCTTTAGGTTAAGGAAGTTTTCTTCTATAATTTTGTTGAAGATATTTGCTGGCCCTTGAAGATGTAAATCACATCTCTTCTATACCTATAATCCTTATGTTTGGTCTTCTTATTTTGTCCTGGATTTCCTGGATGTTTTTGATCACAAGCTTTTAGCATTTTGCATTTTCTTGGACTGCTGAGTCAGTCTTTTATGTGGAATCTTCAGCATCTGTGATTCTTTCTTCTATCTCTTGTATTCTGTTGTTGATCCTTGCCTCTATGACTCCTGAATTCTTTCCAAGGTTTTCTATTTCCAGAGGTGTCTCACTTTGGGATTTCTTTATTATTTCTATTTCCATTTTTAGATCCTGGATATTTTTGTTCAGTTCCTTCACTTGTTTGTTTGTGTTTTCCTGAAATTCTTTAAGGGATTTTTCTGTTTTGTCTTTAAGTACTCTACCTCTTGACCCATGTTCTCCTGCGTTTCTTTAAGGGATTTTTGTGTTTCCTCTTTAAGGGCTTCTGCCTGTTGACCCATGTTTTCCTTTCTTTCTTTAAGGAAGTTATTTATGTCCTTCTTGAAGTCCTCTATGAGCATCATGAGATGTGATTTTAAATCCAGCTCTTACTTTTTTGATATGATGGCGTATCCAGGGTTTGCTGTTGTGGGAGAACTTGGTTCTGATGGTGCCATGTTGCCTTGGTTTCTGTTGGTTGTGATCTTGTGTTTGCTTTTGGCCATCTAATTTCTCTGGTGTTAGCTGGTCTTGCTGTCTTTGACTGTTGCTTATTTGTTCTTCAATCCTGTGTGTCTGTACTCCTCAGATTCCTGTACTCTCAAATGCCCTGCATAAAGCTGGTTCTCCAGGAAGTATCAGGAAATGGATCTTCCCTGTGGCAGATGTGGCAAGGGTCAAATACTCCGAGTGCTGTTGGTTCTCGAACGCTCTGTGTGCTGCTGGTTCTCTAGAAAGTATCAGGAGATGGGACCTTCCCTGTGGCAGAACTGGCAGTGGTCTACCACAGCAGAAGGAACAGGGCAGGTTGCAGAGGCAGCAGCGGTGGCAGAGGGCGTCGAAGAACCTCAGTAATTATTTATGTGCTGAGTTGAAATAGATCAATTAACTACTTAACTTGGGCTATCATCTTCAAATTTTTCTTAGTAAAGATTTTCCATTTATGTGCATATGTTCTCATGAGTGTGCAGGTGAACATACATGCATTTGCATTTATGTGTATATATGCTGGCAGAGGTCAGAGGATAGTTTCCACTGTCATTCCTTAGGTGCAGTCCACCTTGGGTTTGGGAACATTATTATTATTTTTTTTTAATGAGCTAGGACTCATCTGGTAGGCTAGGCTGACTGATCAAGGAACCATTGACTCTTGTACGCCAGCTCTGGGATTAGAGGAGGGAATCACTATGCCTGGCTTTGAACCTGGATTCAGATGGTCAAACTCAAGTAATATATTTGTAAGGCTATCGAGTGAGCTATTTGTGCCATCACCATTTTTTCAATGTTTTAAAGAAGTTTTCAGTACCAATGATCATCAACATAATTAAGAATTATATTAGGTAAACAAACTAATACCTATGCCTAGCCTAAAACTTACAAAAGTACCATGAAGTAACCACAGAAATGATAATTTACGTTTCAGAATTTTATGTCTTTTGTTTTAAAGAGACATCTTTTATTAAATATGAAAACTTTGAAGAAGAAATGACAACTGCCAATCAGATTACAAGGTTTAATTTATAAGAAGAAATAAATCCTTTTAAATATGATTTTCTTGTTTCAAAACAGTGCATGATTAATATCTTATTTCATTTTAAATGATTAAAATGAAAGAAAACCAGTTATATATTTTTCTTTATAAAGAAAGTACAATTTATCAAAGTATATCTTTATTCACTAGTTAGCTGATACCAAAACTCACCAAATTATAAATCTGACCCCTTGAGGACCCCTTGCTTAGTGTACAGGGGAAACTTCAACTCAACCTACAACACTGGAAGTGAAAAACAAACAAACAAACAAACAAACAAACAAACAAATGAACACCTTCATGAGTGAAGAATTTTCCTAATATTGGGTAACAAAAAAGTTATAAACATATAATTGAAGCAGACTGAAAATCTTTGTGTGGGTTTTATTTAACTTTTCACAAAAATAACCTTCTAAACCTTTGCATTTATGTCTACCTGTGTATGTTTGCATGTTTGCTTCATTTTGTTTTATGGTAATCACAAATGGAAAAAACAAAGGCCAGGATTATACCACTCTGTGGCTGAAAGTATTGTCCCTGCTTTTATATCTCATTGCAGAGTCAACACCACTAGTTACATCAGACAGATGACTTCCTCAGACCCACATCCATGTGTGGTTAGTTTTGCCTCTACCCACCATGTCACAAGGCCTTTTTTGCTGTTCATTGGCACCATGAATCTGCCTGTGATCTTATTTCCTGTTTCACAGTGAAAACTTTGCTGTCTTCTTGACACTTTGCATCACACAAGTAATATTTCCTGACATTATGATTTTCTATGCGTACCAAAGAAACATCCCATAGAATACCTGAATATGACAAAGAAAGTTTCAAGGCACAATGTCATTTTTCATTAAATAACCTCAGAGTGCAGGCATAGCTGGGATCACAATATTTACTTTTGGATGAGATCATGGAAAACAGAGTCTAAAACAATTTGCTCTAACCCATCATTCTGAGGAATGGCTCCAACTTTATGAGCAAATTAAATGCTATACCCTAAAAACCTCCTAGAATTCCCTTTCATTAAGATAGGACATTGGTATTGTGTAAACTATTGATACAATTGCTTATGAGATAAATAGCTACAGCAGACATGTCCTGAAGCATTCTTTCAGGATACGTAATTTTGCATCTATTGGCTAGGCAGTGGGACTCTGGTCAAACATTAACTTAGACATTGTAATGAGTGAGCTTATATATAGCTATCATTAATGCTTACAGTAATTTTTGAAAAGATTATTTACTATTATTGGTCGTGGTGGAAGTAGTGGCTGTGTGTGTGTGTGTGTGTGTGTGTGTGTGTGTGTGTGTGTAGGCATGCAAACAAAGGCCTTGTAGAAATCAAAGCGAGACTTTTAGGAGCATATCCTCACCTTCCATCATGTTGAGGCAATCTTTCTTCTGATATATATGCATATTCCAGTTTAGATGGCCTGAAATCATTTTTAAATGCTGAGTCAACTACTCATGTGGTTTAAGTTTAATTTCTGTAACACTGATAAACTTTGTTCTTCCTGTGGAAAGCTTCAATAGCAAAATGACTTCTCTTTATTAGCAAGCAGTTCAGCATGTATAGCAGCAATGGTGAATGCTCAAGTTTCAGACTGCTAATGGCTTCACAAAGTTCAGACACTGCACTGTGTGAAACATTAGATTCCACACTGTGTGAATTATGGCCCTACTTGTGTCAATGTCCTCTTTTCTCTTAATTATCATACCCAGGTTGAAAACATATCTAGGTTGCTTTACCTCAGACCCAACTATCTTCACCAAAGAATTCCAATACCTAACCCAATCCTGTGACTTCACCTTTCCTGATCCCTGGATGATCCTTTCTAATAACCTCCTTCGAGAGAAATGCAAACACAGCTAGGAGAAAGCAAAGTGAATCTGCAGACCAGATACATCCAGCAGATCAAACCCATCTCAGCAGAGCTGCAGTAGTCTCCCACATCAATCCTGGAATTATAATAACAGATATAATAGTCAGGCTGGAAACCATTTCATTATTTGTGTCCTCTCTTGTCTGCGGAGAGAGGCCATTAACCAATTAGCTTTCAAAAAATTCTAGAAATAGTTCAAAACAAATCTGATAATTCCTTTCAATCCTTCCAATGCCTTACATAGGCCCTGCTCAAACATGCAACTGGATCCAGTTTTTTAGTCCCCAACTGAAAGTATATGTCCAATCTGAATTCTACTGGCTCTTCAAAAAACTTGTCCCCCCCCCACCAAGGCTTCATTGCTGCCTATAATGATGGGTATATAGGGATAGCCATGGCATGAAGTGCTTTGGGACATTCAGTTTTCACACCTCATGATTTTGTGACCAAATTACAGCTCTCTATAGACTCCATGGTTCAGTTCCTGGCCTCTGTCCAACAACAGCTTATTTCTCTGGCATGAGGCCCTCTCCAAAACTGTCAGGCCTTAGTTCTCTTAACAGCAGAGAAAAAGAGCTTATTTTTTCAGAATATGTAACTACTATATCAATTAATCTGTGGTGGTAGAGGAAAATGTCTATAAGCTAACTTGCCTTTCTGAAGACCTACTAATGAAGGTTCTTCTTTGATTCCAGGTCTGTAAGCTGGTTCTGCTTCCCCTAATAAATTGGACCTGACCTTTTCTGGGCTTCCCTTTATCATCATTGCTATTCCATTATTTTTTTTTCCTATCTCTTCCTCAACTGCCTTTTTCTTTCTTTCTTAACCAAGCAAGTTTGACAAATCAATAACCAAACTTTTAATCAGCTGATCCTCACACATTACCAGCATCTTGTCACTGAAGACAATGCTGTTTCCTCTGCCAACCCATAAACATCTCATTTGGGACTGGGAAGAGTACCTTGACGGCCTCCAGGAGGATTTCAGGCTTCTGCAAATTCCCTTTCATAAGCCAGATGCCTTGCATGAGGCAATCACTAATCTATGGCTTCAGGGAACTATCCAGCTCATCCACTCACTGCAAATTGGATTTGTATTTTTCTTCTGAGCCTCCTATTCTTCCTACATCCTCTACAGGGCCCACTTTCAATTCTGATAGAATAAAGACACGCCTTTCCTTGACCTTCAACCCTAATTAGCAGAAAGGTACCAGAAGGAATGGCTTATCCTGCTTATCCAATAATTAAAGATCCAACAATGAAATAGAAAGTCAGGAGTGAGGGGCTCTAGAAGGCCTGAGCATGGCAAATATGGCCCTGACAGTTTTTGCCATTTATCCTTCTTCCTCTTTTTAAACTGTTAGATCACATTCTTAAAGCTCACCATCAAGGTCTACTCCATTATTTAGTCACTGACTTATTTCTAAAATTAATCACAAAGGTCCAATTATCAAAACATCAAGGTCCAGCAATCACAATTTGTAATTTGACTAACATAATTAAAACAACTCTATCAGAACTTACCAACATGTCCTAGCATTCTAACACAGACCTCCCCTTTCCCTGTTAATATTAACACATGCAAGACTGTTTGCTGCTGTTTCTGTATGATTCAGACTCTGCCACCTTGTCTTATTGCCTTGGAAATTGGTGTCTGGGTATGATCTGATACAAATTGGGGCCTTGAGGGGGACACTGTGCAGTAACTTTACATAGTACATTAGGTATAAGTCTGAAATTCTTGCTTTTTTTTCTTACTGTACAAAAAGCCACCTTTTGTATATTACTAATTGTACATTTTCCTAGAAGATAAGTATGAAGGCCATGACAATACCTATTGGAATGTATAGACAGTAATAACTTTGCAAAAATTCTCTTGTTTTCAGGTGATGTCTGGCAAGTGGTTGTCCTGGCTTGTCATCAGTTCAGTATAACCCTTTCAACACTACAACACAGAATTGGATGTAATCTTAGCATTCATGAGGTTCAAGTCAGAGTATGGCAAGCTTAAGGCACATTTGGTCTACATCTTTAATGTGAGTTCAAACTCTTCTATAGAGTAAGACGCTGTCACAGAGTTTGAAAGTGAGTTGTGAATGTGGTTCCTCAATAGAGTGCTTGTCTGTGATACATGAAGACTTTGGTTTTATTTGTAGTACCACAAAAACTCTGTATGATGCCACAGTCCATAATCTCTGTAGTTGTGAGGTAAAGATAGGAAGGTCAGAAGTTAAAGATGATTCTCAGCTATATAGTAAGTTTCAGGTCTTCCATTTCTGTATAAGACAATGTCTCAACAAGCAAACTAATAACTGTATCAATATCAAAGTACTCTTCTCTGCTCTAAAGAGTGTAGATTTGATAAAGCCAATTCCTTAAAACATCTTTGCCCATCCTTGTCTCTGATGTTGGTCCCTTAGTTCCTCTAGAAGCTACCTCCTGCACTGTCTCCTCCTGGAAATTTATTGTAGGGTCATCAGTGAAATTTTTATCAGGGCCTTGATATATTAACTTTTTAAAATTTCATTATATTTTTAAGGTTCTTTCTGAAGGCATATTCAGGGGAATGGGGAGTTAGGGCTCTCCATATAGGAATGTAGCCCACAACACCCATTTTGCAGTTAGATGGTAAGGCACATAATTGTTTAGTAACTTGTCCAAAACTTGGTTTCTGGTCAAAATACAAATTATTGTCCTCTCCATACCAAATGAATAAAAAATGAATGCTTGCATTTTTTCCATGTCTTTGATTCCTAAAGCAGTTATGGGTCAAAAATAATGGTTTTATACTAAAATAAAAGAAAACTAGTTTATGAACTGACAAAACACCAGGGTATATTAATTATATATTACAAAGAAAATCAATGTCAGACCTCTACTAAATATATTGTAATTACTCATCAAATAGAAAAGTATTCCATGTGGATGAATAACTTCACATCTCAAAGAACTCCAAGTTCTGTTTTCTTCTTTTACTAATTACATATTTGATACGTTTATCATCAACTTACAGAGGCAGATAATCAACATAGTTTAATAAGTCAAGACTAACTTTTTAATTATATTTTATAATGAAGCAAAATACTACACATTTAGCCATTTAAAGCTGTCTGGAAATGAGGGAGTATGAATAGTTGACCACTTGATGAAGGGTCCAGAAGAAACAGGATTTAGTTTCCACCATAAGTTGGGCTGTTTAGGGTCAAATCAAGGTGTTTTTCTTTTGGTTTTTTGTGATTATTTACTTTCATATGAAAGATATTTAACTTCTCTCCATTTCATTGCAAGAGTGAACAGTAGTTTGTAGGAAGTCCCTGGTATTTAATGGTGTTCATCAAGTATTCCAAGTGTGAGACTAGACGGTTTCTCAAAACAAATTATTATCCTTAAAAATGTATTTGGAAAATACTTTAAAAGCTTGTTTCAAAAATTAAAACTCAATCTGATAAAAAAAAAGCTTTTGGGGTCACCTGCCCTTTTTGCTGTGGCAGATGCTTGCCAGGTCTGGCACAGTGAAGACATCATTTCCTAGAGAACCAGTCGTACTGCAGAGGGGCCTGGGAGCACAGGAGAGCTGGTCTCCCAGGAGTACCTACATACATTTGGGCACAGAGAGAACAGAAATCCCAGGAGTACAGATACACAGACTTGCAGGACAGATAAGCCACAGTCAGAGACAGCAAAACCAGCTAACACCAGAGAAGAAACTAGATGGAAAAGACAAATGCAAGATCATTACCAACAGAAACCAAGGCAACATGGCATCATCAGAACCAAGTTTCCCCACAACAGCAAATCCTGGATACCCCAACACACCTGAAAATCAAGAGCAGTATTTAAAATCACATCTCATGATGCTGATAGAGGATATCAAGAAGGACATAAATAACTCCCTTAAAGAAATACAAATAAACATGGGTCAAGATGTAGAAGTCCTTAAAGAGGAAACACAAAAATCCCTCAAAGAATTTCAGGAAAACACACACACACACACATACACACACACACACAAACTAGTGAAGGAACTAAACAAAACCATACAGGATCTAAAAATGGAAGTAGAAACAACAAAGAAATCGCAAAGGGAAACAATTCTGGAGATAGAAAATGTTGGAAAGAATTCAGGAGTCAAAGAAGCAAGCATTGACAACAGAATACAAGAAATAGAAGAAAGAATCTGAGGTGTTGAAGATACCCTAAAGAACATTGACTCAACATCAAAGAAAATGCAAAATGCTAAAATCTTGTAACCCAAAACATCCAGGAAATCCAGGACACAATGAGAAGACCAAGCCTAAGATTATAGGTATAGAAGAGAGTGAAGATTTCCAACTTAAAAGGCCAGTAAATATCTTCAACAAAATTATAGAAGAAAACTTCCCTAACCTAAAGAAAGAGATGCCCATGAACATACAACAAACCTACAGAACTCCAAAAAGACTGGACCAGAACAGAAATTCCTCCCACACAGAATAATCAAAAATACCAAATATACAAAACAAAGAAAGAATATTAAAAGCAGTAAGGGAAGAAGGTCAAGTCACATATAAAAGCAGACCTATCAGAATTACGCCAGATGTCTCACCAGAAACTATGAAAGCTAGAAGAGCCTGGACAGGTATCATCCAGACCCTAAGAGAACATAAATGTCAGCCCAGGCTAATATACCCAGCAAAACTCTCCATTATCATAGAGAGAGAAAACAAGACTTTCTATGACAAAACCAAATTTACACAATCTCTTTCCATAAACCGAGCTCTACACAAGATAATGGATGGAAAATACCAATACAAGGTAGGAAACTACACCCTAGGAAAAGCAATAAAGTAATCTTCTTTCAACAAACCCAAAAGAAGATAGCCACAAAAACAGAATTCCACCTTTAACAATGTAAAATAACAAGAAGGAACAAGAACAACCACTTTTCCTTAATATCTCTTAACATCAATGTTCTCAATTCTCCAATAAAAAGACATAGACTAACAGACTAGATATACAAACAGGACCCAACATTTTGCTGCAAACAAGAAACTCACCTCAGTGACAAAGACAGTCATTACTTCAGAGTCAAAGTTTGGAAAACAATTTTCCAAGCAAATGGTCCCAAGAAACAAGCTGGAGTGGTTACTCTTATCTCAGATAATATCAACTTTCAACCAAAAATTGTCAAAAAAGAGAAGGAGAGACTCTTCACACTGGTCAAAGGAAAAATCTACCAAGATGAACTCTCAATTCTGAACATCTATGCTCCAAATGCAAGGGCACCCACATTCATAAAAGAAACTTTACTAAAGCTCAAATCACCCGTTGCACCCCACACAATAATAGTGGGAGACTTCAACATTTCACCCTCAGTAATGGACAAATCATGGAAACAGTAAGTAAACAGAGTCAGAGTGAAACTAACTGAAGTTATGGACCAAATGGATCTAACAGATATTTATAGAACATTCCATCCCAAAGCAAAAGAATATACCTTCTCAGCATCTCATGGTACCTTCTCCAAAATTGACCATATAATTGGTCACAAAACAGGCTTCAACAGATATAGGAATATTGAAATATTTCCATGCAGCCTATCAGATCACCATGGTCTAAGGGTGTTCTTAAGTTCAAACAAAAACAATGGAAAACACACATATATGTGGACTTTGAACAATGTTCTTCTCGATGTTAGCTTGGTCAAGGAAGAAATAAGAAAGAAATTAAAGACTTTTTAGAATTTAATGAAAATGAGTACACATCATACCAAAATTTTGGGATACAATGAAAGCAGTGTTAAGAGGAAAACTGATAGCTCTAAGTGCCTCCAAAATGAAAATGGAGAGAGTTTACACTGGCAGCTTGACAACACATCTGAAAGGTATAGAACAAAAAGAAGTTAATGCACCCAAGAGGAGTAGACGGATGGTATGAAATAATCAAACTCCGGGCTAAAGTCGACCAAATAGAAACAAGAAGTACTATACAAAGAATCAACAAAACCAGGAGCTGGTTCTTTGAGAAAATCCACAAGATAGATAAACCCTTAACCAGACTGACCAGAGGGCACAGAGACACTACCCAAATTAATACAATCAGAAATGAAAAGGGTGACATAACAACAGATATTGTGGAAATTCAAAAAATCATCAGAACCTACTTCAATAGCTTATACTCAACAAAACTGGAAAATCTGGATGAAATGGACAATTTTCTAGACACATACCAGGTGCCAAACTTAAAACAGGATCAAATAAACCATCTAAATAATCCCATCAGTCCTGAGGAAATAGAAGCAGTGTTAATAGTCTCCCAACAACAAAAAGCCCAGGACCAAACGAGTTTAATGGGGAATTCTATCAGATTTTCAAAGAAGAGCTGATACCAATACTCTTCAAACAATTCCACAAAATAGATACACAAGGAACACTATCCAATACATTCTATGAAGTCACAATAACCCTTCTACCTAAACCAAAGAAAGACCAAATAAGGAAAGAAAACTTCAGACCAATTTTCCTTATGAACATTGATGCAAAATTACTCAACAAACTTCTGGCCAACTAAATCCAAGAATGCATCAAAGCAATAATTCACCATGATCAAGTAGGACTCATCCCAGGGATGCAGGGATTTTTCAATATATGAGAATCCATCAATTTAGTCCACTACATAAACAAACTCAAAGAATAAAAAAAAATTGTCATTTCATTAGATGGTGAAAAAGCTTTTGACAAAATTCAACATCCCTCCATGATAAAAGTGTTGGAGAGATCAGGAATTCAAAGCCCATACCCAAACCTGGTGAAAGCAATGTACTGCAAACCTGTAACCAACATCAAACTAAATGGAGAGAAACTTGAAACAATCCTACAAAAATTGGGGACCAGACATGGCTGCCCACTCTCTCCCTATCTATTCAATATAGTACTCGAAGTCCTTGCCAGAGCAATTAGACCACCTAAGGAGATCAAATGTATATAAACTAGAAAGGAAGAAGTCAAAATATCACCCTTTGCAGATGATATGATAGTATATTTAAGCGACCCCAAAACTTCCACCAGAGACTTCCTAAAGCTGATAAACATCTTCAGATATAAAACTAACTCAAACAAATCAGTATCCTTCCTTTACTCAAAGGATAAACAAGCTGAGAAAGAAATTAGGGAAATGACAGCCTTCACAATAGTCACAAATAATATTACATACCTTGGTGTGACTCTAGCCAAGCAAGTGAAAGATCTGTATGACAAGAACTTCAAGTCTTTGAAGAAAGAAATCGAAGATGATCTTAGAAGATGGAAAGATCTCCCATTCTCATGGATTGGCAGGATTAATATAGTAAAAATGTCCATCCTGCTGAAAGCAATCTTTAGATTCCATGCAATCCCCATCAAAATTCCAAATCAATTCTCCATAGAGCTAGAAAGAGTAATCTGTAAATTCATTTGGAATAACAAAAACCCAGGATAGCAAAAACTATTCTCCAAAACAAAATATCTCCTGTGGGAATCATCATCCCTGACCTCAAGCTCTACTAGAGAGCAATAAGAAAAAACTGTGTGGTATTGGTACAGAGGCAGGCAGGAAGATCAATGGAATAGAATTGAAGACCCAGAAGTTAACCCACACATCTATGGTCACTTGATATTTTATAAAATCATCAAGTGGAAAAAAGACAGCATTTTTAATAAATTGGACTGGATCAACTGGAGGTCAGCATGCAGAAAAATGCAAATTGACCCATTTTTATCTCCTTGTACAAAGCTCAAGTCCATGTAGACCAAGGACCTCCTCATAAAACCAGATACACTGAAACTTATAGAGGAGAATATGGGGAAGAGCCTTGAACACATGGGCACAGGGGAAAATTTCCTGAATAGAGCACCAATGGCTTATGCTCTAAGAACAAGAATTGACAAATGCGACCTCATAAAATTGCAAAGCTTCTGTAAGGCAAGAACACTGTCACTAGGTCAAATCAGCAACAAATGCATTGTGAAAAGATATTTACCAATCCTACACGTGATAGAGGGCTAATAGTCAATGTAAACAAAGTACTCAAGAAGGTAGACTTCAGAGAGTCAAATAACCCTATTAAAAATTAGGGTACAGAGCTAAACTGAGAATTCTCAACTGAGGAAATTCGAATGACTCTGAAGCACCTAAAGAAATGTTCAACATTCGTAGTTATGAGGGAAGTGAAAATCGAAACAACTCTGAGATTTCACCTCACACTATTCAGAATGGCTAAGATCAAAAAGTCAGGTGACAGCAGATGCTGGAGAGGATGTGGAGAAAGCAGAACACTTCTCCATTGTTGGTGTGATTGAAAGCTGGTAAAACCACTCTGGAAATCAGTTTGGCTTTGCCTCAGAAAATTAGACCTTATGACCCAGCTATACCACTCCTGGGCATATACCCAGAAGATGTGCCAACATGTAATAATGATATATGCTCCACTATGTTTATAATACCCAGAAGCTGGAAAGAACCCAGATGTCCCTCAACAGAGGAATGGATACAGAAAATGTGGTATATCCACACAATGGAGTACTATTTAGCTATTAAAACAAAGAGTTCCTCTTTCTCCACATCCTCTCCAACAACTGCTGTCTCCTGTGTTTTTGATCTTAGCCATTCTGACTAGTGTGAGATGGAATCTCAGGGTTGTTTAGATTTGCATTTCCCTAATGACTAAGGATGATGAACATCTCTTTAGGTGCTTCTCAGCCATTAGATATTCTTCAGGTGAGAACTCTTTGTTTAGCTCTGTACCCCATTTTTTAATAGGGTTACTTGCCTCTCTGGAGTTTAACTTCTTGAGTTCTTTGTATATCTTGGATATTAGCCCTCTGTCGGATGTAGGGTTGGTAAAGATCATTTCCCAGTTAGTTGGTTGCCGCTTTGTATTTTTGACAGTGTCTTTTGCCTTGCAAAAACTTTGTAATTTAATGAGGTCCCATTTGTCAATTCTTGATCTTAGAGCATAAGCTATTGGAGTTCTATTCAGGAAATTCTCCCCTGTGCCCATATGTTCAAGGTTCTTCTCTAGTTTCCTTTCTATTAGTTTCAGTGTGTCTGGTTTTATGTGGAGAACCTTGATCCACTTGGAATTGAGCTTAGTGCAAGGAGATAAGAATGGGTCAATTTGCATTCTTCTGCATGTTGACCTCCAGTTGAGCCAGCACCATTTGTTGAAAAGGCTATCTTTTTTCCACTGGATAGTTTTAGTTCCTTTGTCAAAGATCAAGTGACCATAGGAGTGTGGATTCATTTCTGAGTCTTCAATTCTGTTCCATTGATCTACATGCCTGTCACTGTACCAATACCATGCGGTTTTTAACACTATTGCTCTGTAGTACAGCTTGAGGTCCGGGATACTGATTCCCCCAGAGGTTCTTTTACTCTTGAGAATAGTTTTAGCTATCCTGGGTTTTCTGTTATTCCAGATGAATTTTTGAATTGCTCTTTCTAACTCTATGAAGAATTGAGTTGGGATTTTGATGGGGATTGCATTGAATTTGTATACTCCTCCACTGCTGGTGGGAGTACAAGCTGGTACAACTACTCTGGAAAGCTGTCTGGTGGTTCCTCAGAAAACTGGGCATGACATTCCCAGAGGATCCGGCTATACCACTCCTGGGCATATACCCAGAGGCTTTACCTGCATACAATAAGGACACATGCTCCACTATGTTCATAGCAGCCTTATTTATAATAGCCAGAAGCTGGAAAGAACCCAGATGTCCCTCAACAGAGGAATGGATTCAGAAGATGTGGTATATTTACACAATGGAATGCTACTCTGCAATTAAAAAACAATGAATTCATGAAATTCCTAGACAAATGGTCAGAACTTGAAAATATCATCCTTAGTGAGGTAACCCAATCACAAAAGAACACACATGGTTTGCAGTCACTGATAAGGGGATATTAACCCAGAATCTCGGAATACCCTAGACAGAATTCGCATATCAATAGATTTCCAAGAAGATGGAAGGAGAGTCCCCTGGTCCTGGAAAGACTGGATGTAGGGGAATGCCAGGACAGAGAAGCGAGAGGGGGTTGAATGGGGAAAAGAGGGAGGGAAGGGGGCTTATGGGACTTTCGGGGAGGGAGGAAATGGGAAAGGGGAAATGATTTTGAATGTAAATAAAAAAACTTAGAAAATAAAATAAAATTAAAAACAAACAAACAAACAAAAAAACCAAAGTGTTCATAAAATTCTTAGGCAAATGAATGGATCTAGAAAATATCATCCTGAATTACAAAAGAACAAACATGGTATCCACTCACTGATAAGTGGATATTAACCTAAAATCTCAAAATAAACAAGTTACAATCCACAGACCACAGTAAGCTCAAGAAGAAGGAAGACCAAAGTGAGGCTGCTCGGTTTTTCTGAGAAGGGGAACAAAATACAGGATTAATTACGGAGACAAAGTGTGGAGCAGAGACTGAAGGAAAGACTACACAGAGAGTGTCCTACTTTGGGATTCAGCCTATAAACAGTCACCAATCCCGACACTACTATGGATGACAAGAAATGTGTACCAAAAGGAGCCTGTTATGGTTGTCTCTAGAGAGACCCTGCCATAGCCTTACTGATATAGATGCAAATAGCAGCCAAACATTGGACTGAGCGCAGGGTCCCCAATGGAAGTGTTGGTGGGTGGACTGGAGGAGCTGAAGGGGTTTGCAGCCCCATGGGAAGGACAAAGATGTCGGCCAACCAGATGCCCCAGGGCTCCCAGGAACTATGCCATCAACCAAGTTTCAGCCAAAATCAACCAAGTTTCAACACGTGGTTTCAGTCAAAAGTGTGGCAGAGTAATGCCTTGTTGGGCATCAGTGGGAGGAGAGGTCCTTGGTCCTATGAGGTCTTGATAGATGCCCCAGTGTTACATTCCATATGAGGTTTACCTGATTCTGAAAAAGTGGGGAATGTGCAAATTCCCCATCTTATTTCATGGTCAAGTCTAACTTTCTAAGGCACACATACCTGGGAAGGTTAGTTCACTGGCCTCTGTAGTTCCTCTGATTCCTGTATTTATTCATGAGAAGAAATATCTACTAATCAGTAAATGCATCACTTTTTCTTTCTTTCTTAAATTGATAATTTGATCATTAGCATTCACTAAAATCCTGCTAAAGTATTAAATGTGAAATTGTTGGGAGACCTTGTTATTAAGTTGATAGTCCAACTTATTTGAATGAACTTTCCAGTCTAGATTCAAAATGGAGGACTCCCTTTCTCTTCCTGACCATATCTGGCCATTGTCTCTAGGCCCAGATGCCTGACCTTATCTAGAGGATGACCCTGCACAAAGCTCCTATAAGTGCTTTATGATAAAGAAAATAAACCCCTCTCAGTCCTCTGGACATATGATTAATAAGGTACTGTTAATAAGGTATTGTTTTGACCAATAAGCCCTTCCTACCTGTAACTCCCAAATAAATCTGAAGAAAATCACAAGTAATGTAGCCTATGGTCAGATTACAGGTTCAACTTCCTGCCTTCCAATAAGAACATAGCCTGCAGGTGGGATAAGTTCTTGGAATTCCTCTTAATGTCAATGAAGCATTCCCACCCTCGCTTTTAATGTACATTCATCCTGGAAATCCTTATCCACCCCCCAAGATCTATATAACCCTTGTTCACCCTGAATAATGTTGAGCTGTCTTGCTGCAGCTGATCTAAGAATTCAAACTACTGGTATTCATGCCTCCAACCTCCAAGCCCCTCACCCCAAACCCCACACCTGATTCTGCTCTTTTTGTCCTGGAAGTCCTCAGGTGGCCACCACCACCACCACCACCACCACCAGCACTCCAGGGTGGGTAAAGGGGAGGATCACAGGAAATAATTTCTTAGCACTTTACTTACTTACTAGTAATCATTTAGGCAGCAACATGTAAAGTTCAAAGTGGCCAAATGATAAACTGAGATATATTCTCTGTTACTTTTTTCAGTCTTCAAGTTTCACTGAGTATTTTTTTCACTGAGAAGTTTGTGGCAACTCATCTTACTGATATGTAAACAGGATTCTGGAAACTCACTGACTTGGTGTATCGTCTGTGGAACTATGTCTGATGCCTGCTTTATAATATCATATTTTAAAAGATGACTGAAAGTGAAACATAAGAAAACTGTAGGATTAATTAGCATTTACATTTCTCATATTGTACCAAAGATATCTGTTTCATTGAAGACAAGATATTAAGGACATCTTCTCTAAAACCAACATTTATGTCAATGCCTCCTCATTGTTAGGGGAAGAAATCATTTGAATGAGTGTGGATATCTTTCTATACAGTTTCAATATAAACTAAAAACATGGTAGTTTGTGATTTACATAAGTATTTCCCTAAAAAGTCACTATCCTGTATAAGTACTATAAAATAGTGTTGATTGTGTTTGGGTGCCAAGCCTGGCTTGTGGGATGTTTATAAGCTTTGCAGATATTTCATGAATCCAAGATTGAGTTACTAACATTGAGTAATGAGTTAGGAACTAAATAGAGTCTATTGATGCCATAGAACCATCCCAAAGAGTCTAGCCCCTGTCCTTCACTAACATTCAGATAATTTTGAAAAACAATAAAGTGTTACTACTATAAAATGAAATCTTTAATTAAGTAAATTTTATAGAATTTCTAATGTTGGAAAATCAAAACACAAAATTTTTGGTTCCCTTGAGATTCACAGTAAATATAAAAGTAGACCAACCAACCTAAACCACCCCTCCACCCCCTGCAAAGCTCCCAGGGACTAAACCACCAACCAAAGAGTACACATGGAGGGACCCATGGCTCCTGCTGCATATGTAGCAGAGGATTACCTTATCTGGCATCAATGGGAGGGGAGACCCTTGATCCTATGGAGTCTCAATGACCCACACATTTTCATACTGTGGAGTAATGTCATCAGGACAGTTTCCAGGTCTAATTTTCTTCCCCGCAATATCAGAGAACATGTTCCTTTGTGGTAGTCTTATTTCTTTCTCTTCTTCTGAAGAAACATATATATGGAGGAAAAGGGTTGTAGAAAATGAAGGACACTGGCTTCAATAGATAAGCCCCTGGGGAGTGGTTCTATGACTTCTCTATTTATTTTTGTACACAAAAATGCGATATATTTTCCAGGAGATTTGAGAATTAAATAGTTTCTGTGAATAGTGCATCATGTGTGAAGATTTCTCGGAAGCCTAGAACCTCCTTCTCAGTGCTGTCTTTTTTTCTGACTTTTCTGAGGATTTTCAACATAGGAGCAAAAATAGTGGAGTAGGCACCCATAGAATAAATTCATTTTCAATCTGATGCCTCCTTATACACTAGTATTGATGTAAGCCATACCCAGAACACAGTCACAACCCTTGGAACACATGCTTCTCCAATCCCTTTCCTCTGTTTCCCTTTATGGTTTTCTCCATGTGATTCTTGCTTTTTGGTGTTGATCTGTTTGTTGAGTTGCTATTTAGTAACAGTCTGTTTAGGTTTATCTACATATTAACCGTAATGAACTCTTACTGTAAATTTTTATGTTCACATTCTTCTAGAATGTTCAAATGATGCTCATGATTTTTTTCTGACATAACTGTTGTTTTGTGTTTCTATAAATTTCAACAATACCTCATCCAAACAGATTACTGGCATCTTCAATTCATAAAGGAAATACACATTATGTTTGTGTCAACATCAGTATCCCTTAAAACTCATTGTCACTTTAAATCTTAAACATTTTTGGTATTAAATAAAGAAAAAAAAACAGTGATGATGTCATTCATACATTTATAAACAAGGACAGACTCCAAATGATCAATTAGAATTGATATTTAGCACAAGGATTTACATCCTGGCTACCCAGTGACTCACATATTCAGGGTCTCTGAGAGATATAAGATTTGAAGAGAAGAGAGCCAACAGCTGGATTAAGGACTTTATTCTGTGAACTTTATACTGTGTGAGAAGAGGAGAATTGTCCCCTTCCTAGTGGGATCAAACACTGAGATGAGGCAGCCAATAATGAGGCAAACGCATATCCCCCACAGTGTTCTGTGTCTGGAGTTATTTGAGCCAATAGATACAGCACTAGGCTGGTTGGCATAGCTCATCATACCCCTGTAAAGGGGGTCATGGTTGTGGGGTGAGATACAAGTCCTTCTCATCTCATGGCCATTGACTGACAGGTACAGTCTTTAGCTAATTTCTAGAAGCCTTATAAGAAGGCAACTCCCTTTCTCCTCAATAGGTCGGTGGAAGAACAGGCTTTACAAGGATCAGCTTCTCTCATTAATCATGTCAGCAATATGAGAATGCTTATATATGACCTTCCTTTTATTTAAGTTATAGTTATATAAAGCCTCATAAGGTTCATTCTGATGGCTATAGGCAAAACATGCATGAATATGTGTTTAGAAACTATTAAGAGAATTAGATGACAGTTAGAAAATTAGTGGAAATAAGTTACTGGTATATTTTGAAATTTTAAAACAATCTCTAAGGCACTTGAAGCAAACTGAATAAATATATCCTAAAAGTGTTCATATGTTTTGATTAATTTTCACTTCGATATTTTTTTAAAGACTAAAACTAAGCTATCTAGAATGTCCTCAGTTTTATCCTCAAGGACATGGACGTAAAGTTCTGGGAAATGCAGAGATCATACGCAGACTCCTCTTTTGTTCTCATGCCTAAAATACCCACAGTAGTAGTCCTCTAATAAAATTCAGGCATTAGTTCTTTGTGCCTGACCATTTTGCAACACAGGTACATTAAAAACCACAGCTCATAGCTGGAAGCTAAACTACCTTTGAGAACACCATGCAGAGCTGGAGCCTTACTTCCTCTTCATCTACCACTTTCTGTGTAGTCAGAATAAAGGAAAAGAGGAAAGAAAAATAAAAAAGCCCACCAGGGGCTTTCAGAATGACGATCTACAGGGACATTTACTATCAGTGAGATTACCCTTTCCCTGATAACATATATTAGATTTAAAAATTGCTAGCTGAGTATTTCCATGGTGTTTTGAAAGATCCTAGTTAAAGGTAAAGTCTTATGCTTGGGTGAGAAACCATGCCAAAGCAAGCCAGCAAAGAAAGACACGGAAGATCTAACTCAGGACGGACAATAATAGCTCATTTTCATTTTGCCATATGTGAGCCCATCATTATTTTTCATGAACATAAATAATATTACTACGAGACATATGAATTCCTCCTCTACTTCATATGGTCCCAGGAGCCTTGAAGCTTTTCCGATACCTGATTCTTGTTTCAAATCAAGTCTCTATGTTCAGAACTATAACTTTTGTGAATTTGATCACAGTTGGGATGGAAACTTTTATATTGTAGTAATAATTTTGGTTGCACACAAATCTGTTCGTTTTTCAGAAAAAAAAATATTCCAATAAATTGAATTAGCTTGTCAAATGATCAGAGCATAAACATACAAGCAAAATGAACTTAGCTATCATAAAACTTACCCAAAGTAGTGATTTTAAAAGCCATATTCCTAAACAACAACAGTGAAATAAAATGACATATTAATGACACTAGGAATAACTACAACTTCCTAATATTTTAAAGTTTAAAGTAAAGAAAATCTGGGTAAAATGCTTACACATCTCTGAAATGAGAATGTACTATATAATGACAGTAAAACATTATTTCTACTATTATATTATTTAGGATACATAAGAACACGATTCATGAAATACAGTTTAATTAAAAGAGAAGGAACATGGTATAGATTGTAGCTCCAATTAACAAATTAAAATTAAAAATCATATTATGGATAATTTTAGAGTTGACTATTTGAAAAGAAAGGATAGTTAGTAGTAAACAAGAAAAAAAACATGTCAACAGTAGTAGTAAGAAGCAGTGTAGGTTTTTGGACCACTTACTGGAGAGAACATTTACATGCATATCTTCATGAATAGCTGCTAATAAGTTTGTTTATGAAAGAGAAACACATTTTCAACAGTGGTCCAAATAAATCCAATTAAAGTGTAATACTTTAAGAATTTTTATATTTACGGCAAAATTGGTATTTTTGTGTAATGTACTGTATAAAACTGTGGTACCATGTGACAAAAAGTAACATTTAAGTAACAGATTGTTGCTATTTTCACCATGATGGAAGAAAAATCCATTTCAATTTAAGAATTTTTAAAAGCAGCAAATTATAATTTACAAATGAAAGATAAATTATATATCACCAACAAGTCAACTGTAGAAGACATTATACAAGTATTTTAAAAGGCTTTATGATAATACACTTTGGTATCATTTCAGGAAAGCAGGAAACATTCCATTTTAGTTCATTAACCACCAATCATTTTATTGACAATTTAAGTAGACAATTACAGGTAATCTATCACTAGATGTTAAAAATGTAAGTCACTGATAGTAAGCTACAAGTATTAGACAGTGAGAAATAGTAGTACATAAATAGAGTACACAAGATATGACCTTTCTCCAGGCAACAAGCTACATGTCAGGACTGGGCAGAGGGCACTTAAAGAACAGATGGGCAACATGTCTGGATTTACAGAATAAATAGAATTTTATGGGAGTTTGGGGGTAGAAACATGGCTACTTTTTGATACTTGTGGCAGGTGCTATACTTGTAACTTCTCACTGAATGTTTAAACATGAATAATTCAAAATGAAAAAAAAAAGGTCAAGCCAGGTTTGCTAAGTTGTAGGTGAAAATGAAGGTGTTTGTGAGGGATGTAGAATGTAAAATAAAGAGGGTTTTCAAGTATATTATGAACTAACATGAATAGTATTTGTCGAAGGACCTGAAACTGAAATGGTTTAAGTCAAGAACTACAGAATTTCTCCGAAATGTCAGTTCAAAGGTCCAAAGTTATCATTAAAGTTTTAATGCTTGGGTGTTCAGGTCAGGCTTGTTTCAGGATTTTTGTCTGTCTGTCTATCTCTATCTATCTATCTATCTATCTATCTATCTATCTATCTATCTATCTATCTATCTATCACCTATCTACCTATCTACCTATCTACCTATCTATCTATCTATCTATCTATCTATCTATCTATCTATCTATCTATCTATCTACCTACCTATCTATCATCATTTATCATCTATCATGTATGTATGTATGTCTTATCTATCATCTTTCTCTCTATCATCTATCTTTCTTCTTATCTATTGTCTATATTATGAGAGCTTTCCCTTACATTTACACTACGTAGTCTCAATATTTCCAAGACAAATCTGCTTCAAATAAAATAGCTTATACCTTTCTTTCAGCAAATACTTGCTACACCGAAATACAGAAACAAAACCTTCATTAAAGGAGACCAAAGGACAGAGGCCTTTTGTGACATGTCTACTCTATCCCAAGTGAACCCCAGATGTTCATGGTGGCCACAATCTTACAGTATGTCATAATGGGCCTAATTATATCTGGTGTAAAGACTATTGTTGATTCTGCAAAAGTGGCTTCTTACATTGTCTAAGAGTCTAGTAATCAATGGCTCAGTCAATGATAATATTCAGATTTGTGGGTGTCAGAAGGAAGATGATGTAAATTTAGTTGTATCCAACTTTATAATAGATATGTCTAATTTGGCATGGTTACTAGCCACAGTAGCGGAAATATGAATCTATGTACTCTCTGTTATTTCTAGATTGGAGTCTAGCTAGTAATACAAACTGAGGCATGTCAAATCTAGGATTTTATCATTTCTATCTTCAGCTTTTCAGATGCCCCACTGAAGGCATGAGCAGTCCTATAGAATTCTGAGAGCTTCCAATAGTCCCTCTCAACTTACATGTGTTTGCATATGCTCTTAAAGTAGTCTTTAAACTAACCTGTGGCACTAGGGGGTGTCTCAGAGATTTTGTTCATATGTGAAAGCCTATTATCTGGATTTAAATAAGAAAGACAGAAAATTACAAGGCTGATGAGATGACCTGGTGCTAAAATTTTATGTTCTTACAGATGATCCAAATGTGGTCCCCAAAATCCATGTTGAGTGAACTGTAACTGCAACTCCTGGGGGCCAACACTGCTTTGAAATTCTTAGTCACCTGCTCATGACCACAACACTCCTGTGCTGACATACACATGCACATATAATTAAGAAAAATAATATATTAACAACAGAGATGGCAAATTATAATGATTATTATAGGAGACATTCCTGTGTCACCAGCCAGGAAGTTCTGCTTGCTTTGAAAGCAATTCTTTATTATATATATATATGAGTGTGTATGTGTGTGTGTGTGTGCTACATCATGTATTAAACCTGAGTTTAAAGTTAAAGTCATAAATGGGATTTTTACATGTAACTACAGTGTTTAGAGATTTTCTTCAATAGTTGATCAAAATGATTCAGCAGTTAGAAACACTTACTTTGCTTCTGTTTTCAGGGCCCACATGGCAGCACATAAAGAACTATTAGTCCAGTTCCAGAGTATCTGATGCTTCCTCTGCCTTCTATAGGCCTCAAACATAGAGATGAAATAAAATACATAAATGCAGGGAATCACAAACACACATACATAAAAAAAACTTTTTCTCTTTCTCTTTATGGAGGGTTCTTACTATGTATGTTACCATGACTGGCTTAAAATACACTGTGTAGACTGGGGTTATGTCAAACTCACAGAGATCTACTTGTCTGTCTTCCAGGCACTATCTGGGGTTTAAAGCTATGCCCTGCAAACAAAGAAATCTTTAATAAATGAAAAGCTTCTATGTAGTGTTAATATAGCAAAATGCAAGTATGCTTTGTATCAACTTTTAGCTACTATGGCAACTTTTAAGAATATGTATTTTTAGATCTTAATATAAGACATACATTACACAGAAGTATGCTTCTTTTGTAAACTAATATTTTATTTGTTATTTGAGAATTTCATATAATGTAATTTGACAATATTCACCACTGTATCAATTCCTCCCACAATACCCTTCCCCTTTCCCCTTTCTTTCACACCAAAAGTGAGACTGCTTTTTTCTTTCACCTTGTAGTCCAGTTTGTGTTGCCTACCTTGTCTTGGAAGGACAATCTGCTCTGGTATGCTTATGTACCAGAGATCACAACATTAAAGAAGGCTGAATTAATCTCTCTCTCCCTCTCTCCCTTCCTCCTTCCCTCCTATGCCTCCCTTCTTCCCTCTCTCTGTCTCTGTCTCTCTCTCTCTGTCTCTCTCTCTCTCTCTCTCTCCCTCTCTCTCTCTGTCTCTCTCTCTCTCTCTCCCTCTCTCTCTCTCTCTCTGTCTCTCTCTCTCTCTCTCTGTCTCTCTCTCTCTCTGTCTCTCTCTCTCCCTCTCTCTCTCCCTCTCTCTCTCCCTCTCTCTCTCTCTCTGTCTCTCTCTCTCTCTCTCTCTCTCTGTCTCTCTCTCTCTGTCTCTCTCTCTCTCTGTCTCTCTCTCTCTCTCCCTCTCTCTCTCTGTCTCTCTCTCTCTCCCTCTCTCTCTCTCTCTCTCTCTCTGTCTCTCTCTCTCTGTCTCTCTCTCTCTCTCTCTCTCTCTGTCTCTCCCTCTCTCTCTCTCTCTCTCTCTCTCTCTCTCTCTCTCTCTCTCTCTCTCTCTCCCTCTCTCTCTCTCTCCTAGGGTCTTATGGACACTGTCACTATTGGCGTAATCTCATACACGCAACTGGCTTGTTATGAATGTAAAACATCTTCCTCACTTTGTAGATAATCTCTAGCTCTTCAGAGTCTTTCCATGTCCACTTCTGTAAAGACTCTTCAGTCACAGGGGAAGTGTATAATATGTATGTATGTCCTAGTTAGGACAGAGCACCCAGGAGATTTCTAGTTGGGGTATTGTTCTCCCTTTTTAGGGTAACATCATTATACCTCGTTTTACTCTCTCTCTCTCTCTCTCTCTCTCTCTCTCATTTCTATAGTAGTATAATTTTATATATCTTTCAAAAGGTCTTTAGTATTTGTTTTTCCTTCCCATAGTCTCTTTCCAGACATCCTCTCCCATAGATAAACCATGGTACCACTCCCTCTAAGCCCTTTATATCACTTTGTCCTATCTCTCTTCCCTCAAAGGCCTTCACCTTCTTTACCCTTACTAAATTATTGACATCTGTTGCTATTACATATGGAACAGATTTATCTGAAGATTCCGTGATAACATGCAGAAGTGAGAGAAAATGTCTAATTTTTCTTTGGGTTTCTGTGCTACTTGACCAAGGATGACTGTTTGCAGCTCCATTCGTTTAACTGTGAATTTTGCAATTTTGTTTTTCTTTTTTTTTCTTTTCTTAAAAAAGGTTTGAATTAATATTGTATTGTCATTTATAATCAGATGGAAGTTGGGTATAGACTCTCCACACTTCATAGTTTTTTGCAAATTAAAAAAGGTACAGGTTTCAAACAGCTAGTGTCTGGTTACACTTTTCAGTGCATGATTACACAAATTGCTGCAGACTGTGAAGTCAAATGCATGCTGACTTTCCAGTTTTGTAAAAATTTTGTTTTTCTTATAAGCTAAGTCATATTCCATTGTGTAAATATGTCACATTTTCATTATCCATTCATCAGTTGGTGGCCATCTAGGCTGTTTTCATTTCCTGGTTATTGTGAATACAGCAGGTATCTCTGTAGATTAAAAAAAAGTTTTTTGAGTATATACCTATGAATGGAGTAAGCAGATAATGCAGATCACCCATTTTCAATTTTATGAGGATCGTCACATTGATTTCCCTAGTGTGGTGCTAGTTTGTACTTTCACCAGTAGTGAATAAGTGGTTTCCCTTCCCTAGAACCTCTCTGGGATCCATCTGCTGTAATCTGTTTCTTCAACCTTGGATTTTCTGAGTAAGAAAAAATCTTGAAGCAGTTTTAAGCCTTTCTACCTGTGGTTACATTCAGCAGCTGAAGAGATAACTTCATAATAGTGAGAACAAAGACTTCAGGTTTTTCTCTTTGATTTAGTAGTAGATAAAATACAAGTAGTTGAGGGCCAATTTATTTCAAGAGCAACTTCAGTTGCTTTATTCGCTTTACTTTTAATTGACCGAGATTATTGGTTTTACCCCAGACTTCACATTTTTTGTCCCAGTCAAGTGTCATACTCACAAAATCATCACTGACTCCAGTTCACATTTATCCTGCAGGATAATTTTACAGTTCTTTGTTCATAAATGTTGCTACAACAATGAAATTAGCTCATCAACTGCTACTTTCTTTGTAGCAATTTGTACAGCATTAACAATAAGATGACTCCACTTTTAGAGTAATTTCTTTGGCAGTCAACTCAATGTAATTAGATTTCTCCCAGAGGAATACTGTCAGTCTTTATTACTATGTTATTAGCTTACAATATAATATTAAATGCCAGAAAAATCAACCACATGATTTTCTGTTTAGAACTTAAGTTAAAATTCATAATACTCAGAAATGAAATGTAAGGAACAGGGAGTCCCAATCGAAATTCTGTTATCATCTTTTAAACTTTTTGCCAAGAGTACAGTTTGCATTTATTACAAAAGACAATGCATATTGTTCTTTTAGAAGTGTATATAACTCCTGTGAGAGCCATTTATGAAAACTAATAAACTCTTCTGTAGTACTTGTAAATCATTATAAACTTGCCAATACTCCAAAGATACATATGATTTAGCAGAACTTGAAAATACTGTAATCATTTCTTTGGTATTGTTTGATATTATTGAATATATTATATAGACATGTGGAACTAAAATTGCTCATCTTCTTATAAGACTGCTCTTTTCAAACTATATGATCTTCACTTGTTATATTTTACATTTTATTTTATAATTTTTACTTATAAAGTATTTAAACACCATGCTAATTCAACAATAAAATCACTTTAATTTGTATTTTGTTCTTTAACTATAAAAACATGTAAGTAATAATTAAGTTTGTATCAATTATTTTGTAAAGATGCTCTAAACCTGAAGAACAGAGGCTGTTTGAACCAGAAGGAACCAAATCCAGAAGAGTGTTTAATGAAGCCACAGTGAGAGGGAAGGCTAAGACTAAACGGAATTAGAAGGTTAAGACAAGTGTTCCGAAGACATGCTTCCCTTGGTTGGTAAAAAATGGTCAGAGGCAAAAGAGGCTCTGACTGATCCAGCTTCAAAAATTCTGTTTTGGTGGCCATCACTGCATAGCAGCCACCAAAATGAAATTCAATCCCTTCCTGACTTCTGACGGAAGCAAGAACAACAAAGAGGATTTCAAGGCCTCTTCTCACATTCGAGGGAAGATTAATTCTTCCCCTCTTCTCAAAGATCTGAGACGGAAGTATAATGTTCAGTCTATGCCCATTTGAAAGAATGATGAGGTTCAGGTTGTTCGAGTCACTCTAAAGGCCAGCAGATTGGTAAGGTGGTCCATGTGTACAGGAAGAAATACTTCATCTATACTGAATGAGTCCAGCGAGAAAAGACTAATGGTACAATAGTCCTTTGGACATTCTCTCCAGCAAGGTCGTTATCACCAGGCTAAAGCTGGAGAAGGACCACAAGAAGATACTGGAGAGGAAACCCAAGTCCCGACAAGTAGGAAAGGAGAAGGGCAAATACAAGGAAGAAATGACTGAGAAGATGCAGGAGTAGAGGCATTGCAAACTTAACTACTGGTGTGGTCCCAATGTCTACCACATCGTCAGCCCTCCGCAGCTCTCATAATAATGTCCACTTTGTTGACATGATAATAGGAGCCAAGGGTTTATAATCCATCAGACCTGAACCTCCATCTGTTAATCTACAAGTAAAATGATTTAACAAACTACAAAACACTTCAGTGTATCTGTTTATGCACAGCTTCAGTCTCTAACTTCTTTAATTCTGTCACTTACTAGCAGATACCAGAAATTTAAATGTAGGAATTGGAACTCATGAAATCTCACCCATAAATTACAACCAGTTAGTAAATACTGAAGCCAGTGTCCCTAGAGTCTCAGCAATACCTTTTCCCATCACTGAGTTCTCTGAAGTCAACACACTGTGGCTTCCCTTACCTGGCAAAGATGAAAGTCTGAATTTTTATTCTCATTATTTCAAGAAGACAGGACTGAAGAGGACTGTAAAAAAAAGTCATAGAATGATTCACCACAGGTGCTTCAGATCACTATTCCCTCAGTTTACTAGGTATTTGACACTGAACTCAATAAAGATTTCAATGAATTTATTTATTTAAAGTTGAATAGCCAGTTGAAGTGTTCTTCCCCAGGAAGATTATTTCTCCTGTGTTTAACATTGATTAGTTCTCTATACTTCTTTGTCTAGGACTGAGGTCTCTTGAGCTTTCCCCCTTCAACATTAACATGTCTACTGGCCTTAGCTTTGATCAGGCCATGTTTGTTCAGCTTGTTGCTGACATCTTATGGATGTAGTTTCTGACATTTCTAGCAAACATAACCTCATAGCTGATTCTCTGTTCCTCTGATTCATATTGTCTTTCTGCCTTCTCTTCCACAGTGATCCTTCAGCCTTAGGTACAGGAGTTGTGTTGTAGATGTGGTTGAGATCTACAATTCTGCTCTTTCGTTGTATTTTCCTATAATGGTCTCTATCTGTTGGAAAAATAAGTCTCCTTGATGCGAGGTGAGAATTATGTTTTTTGTGGACATAAGGATTTTTATTTTATTTTATTTTTTTCAGAAAAATCATTTGACTTAATAGTTATTAGAAATACAGGGAATATGGATGAAATTTGAAAATACTTTCAATGACATGCCTATGTAATTTTACTAATAGGGCTCTTAAATTGCATAATATAAATAAAATGTATGTTTACTTAAATCAACACCTTTGACCTCTTCTGAGACAGCATGAGTCACTTTATTTGTGTGTTGAATGAGAGTTGTCATCATTATATACAGCTATCTTTCCCTAGACCCCTCAGTGAACCCTTTCTGTTATATTTTTATGATTATGAAGTAACCTTCAAATTCTACACTAAATATTCTGAGTAGGAGACTTTGGGATAATTCTCTTTCTTTCCACTTTTTATCTTTTTGTGATTTTTGACAGTGGATAAGGATCCTGAATGACATCTTAAAAAATAAGAAGGAAAACAGAAAATAATGGGTATTCAATATAGGAAAGGAACATCAGCCACAAATGTAAGTGCTCTCACAATGGAGAGTGTATAGCTATCAGTTTAATCCCAACTGTATTATAAATTCCTTCTTTCTGTAAGAAACACCCTACGGCTCCTCTTTATTTATCTTGAGTATATCTAACCTACTTATGCTGTCTGACACCATTATTAGTTCTCGGAAGGTTTATATATAAATCTTTCACATTATTCCCTCATAGTCTTTTGAATATTCTGTTTAGTTTTTCATAATGATTGAAAGATTTTCACTAAGTTTTCCTGATGAATAGTGCCAGAGAATATAGGAGTTGACTCTCTGAAAAATCAATACATATTGCTTCTATGGTCTCATGCATTTGCATACCATGCTCCCTGAATATACTATATCAGTTTTGGAAGCTGAACCTTTTCCCTGTTTCTATCTTTGTCATCATTCTATGTTGCACGAATTGGTTAATGGATGGATTTGTTGTCTCACTATTGCATCTGTACCTATCCTTGGCATGTGTTCAGTTTCTTTCCAAAGATATTTTCCCATGAGCTTCTCAATCCAAACCCCTTGCTGTGGGATTTCAAGCTCTATAAAAGTTCTGCAAACTGGCCCAGACATAGTCAGATAATGACAAACCTGTGACATCAGGCTCACAGGACTCCCAAGTTAACCAAATGTATAACTGTGCCTCTCTCAGAGTCTGATTTAAGTTAGTGTTACTTGTATAACTTTGGCATAGGTAACCCATGTGAGAGGTAATAAGATTTGTTTGAGGCCTGCTGTAACATCCTAAGCAAACACAGATGCACTGTGATGAAGAAAGGAAAGTAATTGTTAATTGGAGAAAAAACAAAACAAAACAAAACAGACTTTAACTCATATTGATGTATTTTGTGAAAGATAGTGTGGCCCAAAGAAAATAATTATTTATAGTTTCCTATAAATCTTAGTTTGCCAATTATATAAAATATTCCCCACTCTCTTTGTGTTTCTTTCTGTGCCCCCTTCCCTTTCCTTTTCCATCTCCCTTTCCTTCTGTCCTTTCCTCCCTCCCTTCTTTCCTTCCTTCCTTCCTTCCTTCCTTCCTTCCTTCCTTCCTTCCTTCCTCTCTTACTTCCCTTTCCAATCACTTTTAAAAATACATAATTTCCAGAGTTTCAGTCTCAAGAACTTCCTTTAGTTCAACCTTGTTTTAAGTGTTTACACAATAAACAGTTTCTGGCAATGGCTTTATCATAGCAGTTGTTAGCAATAAAAGTATTCTTATTCCCATCCTCATGGTACCTCCAGAAGTTTGTCATGATAACTTTGGTTGGCAAGACAAGTAGCCAATTTTAAGCAATGTGTCAGATTTGGGCTCTTCCAGTTTATAGATAATGCTTCACCATGAGTAACCAAATTAAGCACTGTTTAAACTATTTACTTCTTTAAAAATAATGTTTTATATATATATATATATATATATATATATATATATATTACTACATGTAAAATATAACATATATCCAAATAGGCATTCAATTTATTCAACTATAACTAGTTTCTTCTAATATATATTTAGGTGAAAACTAGAGGGAGTTGGCTGAGTTGCTTAAGATAATTCTGATTCATCATGGGTGCTTATCAACAGCAACACCAATCTTTAATAGTTATGCACTAAATCTTATACTAGAAATAGCAAATAATGTACTTGGTACTTGTTCTATCATGAAGGTAGCACCTACTAAAAGCTAGGTATTGCCTCCTTACTTCAAACACTACTAAATTGACCAGTGATAGTTGGCTAGGTTTACATTACCAGGTATGAGTCCCCTTCTATTAAGTAGGTCTTAAGTCAGCTATAAACAGCTTTTAATTCTACCCCACCAAATCTAAGTGTCACTATCTATACTCTGGCTGATCTTTCTAAGATGCTGACTGTGGTTTATAAGATTTATGACAGGTTATGGCTGCTTTTCTACCTTTGCTTGTTTCTTGGTCTGTTGATTGTTTTGTGTATTTTTATTGTCCTGTCATTTTGAAGGTGTTTTTCACTTGCCTTCACTATGTAGTGATTATACTGAAGGTGTGATTTGTTGAGAGGAATGTAAATGTCCTTCTTGCCTATCTTACTGCCAATTGTGGTATCCCACCAAGAATTTTCACTGTAAATGAGACTAGTGACTGCTAAGACTGCACTGTGAACGTTTCCTCTTTTAGGCTTTGAAACTTGTCTTTAGGTCCAGCATAAACTTAAGAAACCAAGAGGTGGGGAAAGCTTCATTTCCACAACAGAGGAATAGAAAAGTCTCTGTGTGCATGTATAGAGGTCACCAAATGATAAAACACTTTGAGACCATTCAAGTGTCATCTTCCTTTAAAGGAGTTGTACTATACTTGAAAGAGTGCTTACCTAACATTCACAAAGTCCATGTTCTATACAAGCACCAAATAAATACCAGTTATTTTAAACTGTAGCTATAAACCTAGTACCTGAATCAAAAGTTCAAAGCTTTCATCAGGTACATAGTAATTTAAGGACGATTTGGACTATGTGAGACTTTTCTCAAAACTAAAAACTTGCTCTTTCACCATGATATTTCTGTAAGTAATTTAGTGTCCATCAATAGTCTTCCATGTTACATCAACTGCACAAGTGACTGTAGTTTCTAGCTATAGGAAATAAGAACTCTCTGTAGAACTCAAGTCCCCAGGACAATCAAAAGACCTGGCCATTATCTTAAATTTACTTTTGAAGAACTAGTCTGCAGAGTTGCAGTGTTAATGTTGTCTATATGTGTGTAACTAACACCCATTCTTACCCTGCACACATGCATACCTGTATTTCACCATGTCTGCTGGTAGGAATTACTTCCTCAAGCTAAGAGGGTACAGTGTACGTCAAGTTTATACACATTAAATATTCATCATTATGAGATCATTTAAAAATCTATGTATATATAATGTTTATGCATGGTGGATATTTATAATTAATTTTATGAAATGACAACAATTACAGATACATACATTTTTACAACATAAAAACATGCAAGCCTCATGACGTAGCACAACTACTTAATAACTAAATACTCTGAACAGGAAGACCACTACAGCTGGTGAGTATTGACAGATCAGTTTTAGTTGATTTATCAACACTAAATGAAACTTAAGAACTTGAGACATTTTCAAATATTATAATGATCTTAATAATTCAAATTCATTTTTTATCTCGAAAGATTGTCAAAATATTAGAAAAATAAATACTGTGGGGACAGAATAGTCCCATTTTTTTTCTAACATCCTCCTCCTTTGCTTTCCATCATGAATAACCAGCCCATGGTGAAGCTGGACACTTGGACTTGGAGACAAGATTGATCAATCAGTAAGAGCTGTGGGAATTAATTGGAAGTTCATTTCCAGTCTCCTGTTCCTGACCCCACAGAATCAGTTATACACCTGTCATCATGATATATAATTCCTCTTATTGAAATCAATATTTGCTGAATGCATTAATGAGGAGAGTTATAGGCAGGTATGCAGTGGACCTACAATAGATGTCACTTGTCATTGCAACCTCAAAATCTAACATGATCTTACAGCTATTTTCCAGCTATTGTTGGAGTCTTAGATAATTTTATTTTGACAAAAACACTGTAACATTGTGCATGTTAAAGCCTTACTCAGTTGGGACAGCAGTGGAAGAATCTAAAACATTCACATTACTTTGGATAGAAGCTGAATCTTTTATAGTATAATATGTGGTTAACTGAGGCTTGAAATACTGAGTAATAATGAATAATATAAATAAATCAGAATAAAGGGTCTTCTAAGTGTCCCATTTTACTAGAACTTCAATAACCATAAAATCAAGGAATATGTAGACAGTGGTCATAGGAAGAAGCTTGTTTCATATCATATAGCTAGGATATGGTGGGCAGATTTAAAATACAAATATTAAATTCCCAAAGACAGTAGCCTAGCGCATATGTTCTCCAATTGACATTCTACTCTTTAATGAAATTACTGTTATTTGGGTGTAAATTTGTTATTTTAGTATTGGGTCATTATTTCCCATGTGCTACTTTAACTATTGCATCAAAGTATATATGCCTTCTTTTAATCTACTCCAGAGGGAAATTTTTGCTCAAAAATGTATGCACTGAAAATGTAGCTTAGAGAAAGAAAACTTGTCTGGAATTCATAAGGCTCTGGTATTTTCAGCACAGTAAGATCAAATATCAATCAATCAATCAATCAATCAATCTTTTACTTCTCACTGAGGCAAAATTCATGACAGTAGTTTTAATGACATAAATAAGTAATTCAAAATTTTCAATATTATAATCTAACATGAGCAATTATTTCCTTGACATTTCTACTTCTGGAAAACTGCTTTTACAGTCTGTTGGTTCTACACTATGGTGACATCTGCTTTCACTTTCACAGCTTTCTCTCTCCCTCTTTTACTATGACCCTGGACCCACCAAGAAAATAGAGAAGTCCTCCTCTACTCGATAAGATCACATAGTTAATAACTTTAGCTTAATTTGAAAGTTCAACTTTGTTATGTCTTATAAATAGCATAACCAAAGGAGACAGGATGCAGAAGATAGGAAGAGCAAGCATCTATGATTAATCATTCTGTTTACCTTTGCTTCCCTGAAATGTGATTGGTTTGTTTTCTATTCAGACTATTTGTGTTGAATTCAGTGCTACCACACAAGAGGTGTGTATGACTAGTATGACAAGTCAGTGGTACTCAGTTTAACATCTGAAAAATGGACATTAAAACAGAAACTTCTGGCACATAAGGAGTAAAATGTGTTATTTTTTTTTAAAAAAAATGCCTAATATCTAAGAAGTACTATAGAATTCATAGCTAAAACTGGGAACTGTTCTCTTTTGATGAAATACAATTTTCAAAGCTTTAATATTATATAAACCCTATAAATAGTCAATGATATTGGTCCAACACAGAAATATCATTATATGTTTTTATAATGATTAAGCTGTGCATTACTTTCAATTCCAAGTTAAATCTAATGCTTAAAAAGGAGCAATTTCTACATATAAAAATATTTATCACTCTGTCAAAGGGAAATACAGAGACTTAGAAATATTAAATGCAACTTTTATGGAGAGAGAGAGAGAGAGAGAGAGAGAGAGAGAGAGAGAGAGAGAGAGAGAGAGAGAAGAGCTCCCAGGAAGATACACTGATCATTAGGAGGATCAGCAGATGTAAGAGAGATAACAAGTAACAACGTTTCCAGTCTGGAGCAAGATACCTGACTTGGTAATGTAGATCACCCTCTAAGAACAGAGACCAACTCTGGTATGGCTCATGTACTGATAAGTACATAAGGGTTTCTTTCTTACAGAAACAATACATAGCTATTTTCTAAACAGGAAGTTTAGCACCAAAGTCACACACACACACACACACACACACACACACACACACACACATTCCTAAATGATCCTTAAGTATAGGTGATAGAAGAAATAAAGCAGGAAAATTGTGAAATTGACAGTGGCCAAGATGATTTCCAAAACCCTGAGACATGAACTTCCAATCCTCCTTGGATGTAGGTGAGCAGCTTATCATTGATCATCTGATATTTTGTGTTCTTAGATTCCTAGATTCCTAGTTTAAACACTCATTCTTATGCTGTGTACACAGGACAATGAATGTCTAGACTGAAAAGTACACAGATGTCCACTCCTGGTCCCAAACTTACTTTCTAGATACCTTTCAATAGCTGCCATAATAAAAGAGTTCTATTCAAGTTATTTCTTTCAATGAGAATTCACAGTGTGGTGAAGAGTTGTCACCTGGTCAGAATAAGCTCAGATCATAACCCAGCTCTCACAATACAACATGATATCTTAAACAGGAAAAATTGAAGAAATCCTCCAGCTTGTGTTTCCTATGTGTACTAGGGAAATAATGCTCAATGAACTAAGAATTACAGGTTTGGAGGCCATCTCTGTAAAACTCTGAAAGTGACAGACTCTGAAGACCTCAGACATGTCATCTTCTCTGGCCTTAATTATTAGAATAGCTTAAAAGATATTCCCAAGTAAGAGGTCTATCAATGTTTTCCATGGTAATGAATCTGAGTAGTATGTTCCTGTATATGATACTGTACATGTTGCCTGTATGTAAATATATGTATATATTCTCTCTATAAATTTATACAATTTATTTATATTTATTTTATAAAATTTTATATACATTTATACATATATAGATGTTATAAACATTATTTTCATAATGTATAATAAAAGTAGACTAGAAGAATTTTCTTTTCATTTTTATGAATCTGTAAGGCTCTAAGTATAGGATTTTGTGGAATTTATAAACCCTTAAAATGATATGCAAGGTGTTTTGAGTCCAATATTTTAACCTTTGTGCTTTATAAATTGTCCACTATGTAACACTTTATAAGTATATAAACTTGTCAAATAAACATCTCCATATATTTTTTTCTATTGAGTTCTCAATTTTGGCTTTGAAATCTTTGCCCAATTTCAAAGAACTCTGGTTAACAGTTATTATATATCAAATACCTAAATTATTTTTTAAACAGGTGCTAAAGTAAGGTATGGTAGTGTAAGCCTGGAGTCCTCAGCACCTGGGAATTTGTTGCAGCAGAACAGCAGCTCAAGGCCATCCTTATTTCCTGGAAATGTTTGACAGCAAGTTACTCCATATGATACTGTCAAGAGAGAAATGAAAGAGAAATGTGCCAGAAAAACATTCAAAGCTATTTTTGAGCCAAAGTTGACTTTAGAGTAAAATCTCAGAACATAGAGATTAATAGAATGGGGTATCTCATGTCCTCAGTGCATTAATGAGGTGAACTTCAGAGTATTAATATGAGTTATCCAGGTGACCAGAGTGGTGTTGTAGTCATCAGACTCTTGGTTCCAATGTCTTCTGTCTTCTTGTTTGTGCAATTTTCAAATAGGCACACAGATACTTATGAAAAGAAATATTGTGATCTTAGAGAAATGTATGCTAACAAAGTCTTAAATTCACATTTCTAAATGCAGCTACAGTAACATGGAAATCATAAGGGAGACTGTGAATGTCTCACAAATTAGCAGTTGACAACATAAAGTACCAAATACCACTAGTTTCCTTTACTGTAGTATTGTGAAAGATGTATATATTTAGCAGCCTATGATTTACCATCTGGTCTGAGAAACATATCCTTCATTTACACAACTAAACTTTTTAAAGCTTTTTGTTGCTTTTGGTTTAGAATGTCTTGGAAAGCTCATTTGTAGAGGATAATTTGAGGCTCTCCACACTGCACCATGCCATGCATCGCAAGTTAGGTCAGTCACTAACTGGCCATTCTATCAATTTCTGTTCCATCTTTATCCAGTCACTAACTGGCCATTCTATCAATTTCTGTTCCATCTTTATCTCTGCACATCTTGTAGGCAAGACAAATTGTAGGTGAAAGGCTTTGAAGCTGATTTGGTGTCCTCATCCTTCCATGGCAAATCTTGGTTACAGGAAGTGACTGTCTCATGTTCCATATGCCCCCATTTCTAGTGTCACCCTCATAGATTTCTGGGAGTTTCCCTTGTCCTACATTTCTAGCTTGTCTCAGAAATGCCCCTCACCATTTACAGTTTTCTTTCCCTCTGTCTTCCTCACACTGGATTCCTATTGTTCTCCTTAGTTCCTCTTTCACCTATTCAACCCCTATATCTATCCTATTTACTCTTCTTAGTAAGATTCAAGTATTCTCCCTTTGGCCATTTTTGTTACTTAACTTCTTTGTGACTGTGGATTACAGAACGGTTATCCTATACTTTATAGCTAATAACCACTTATAAGTAAGTAAAACCAGGTTTGTCTTTCTGGGTCTGGGTTAACTTTCTCAAGATGATTTTTTTCTTTTTATCATCATCTTCATCATCATCATCATCATCATCATCATCATCATCATTATTATTATTATTATTATTATTATTATTATTATTATCTATATTCTTTATTGACATTTTAAATGATTTCCCCCTTCCCCGGTTGCCCCCTCCCTGAAAGTCCCATTTTCTGATAAAATTGAAAATCTATAAGGAAAATATTTCTGACAAAACTCAAGAAATATATAGAAAAACACGTTAAAACTAACTATTTCATGAAAAATTGTACAGATAAGATGGTAGGCATAAAAATATTCCTAAATTGATTGAAAGTAGAAGTAAAAACATTTTCTGATAAAATTGAAGATTTACATGGAAAATATTTCTGATAAAATTGAAAAAAATATATGGAAAAACATTAAAATTGAAGATTATCATGGAAATATTATACAGATAAAATGGTAGGCATAAAAATATTCCTAAGTTGATTGAAAGTGGAATTATAAACATTTTCTGATAAAATTGAAGATCTACAATGAAAATATTCCTGAAAAAACTCAAGAAATATATAGGAAAACACGTTAAAACTGACTATTACATGGAAAATTATACGGATAAAATGGAAGGTATAAAAATGTTCCTAAGTTGATTGAAAGTAAAATGATAGACATTGTCTGATAAAACTGAAGATCCACATGGAAAATACTTCTGACAAAACTGAAGAAAAATACAGAAAAACATTAAAATTGAAGATTATCATGGACAATTATACCAACAAAATGGTAGGCACAAAAACATTCCTAAATTGATTGAAAGTGTAACTACAAACACCCCCGGATGAAACCAAAGATCTACATGGAAAATACCTCCGACAAAATTGAAGAAATAAACAGAAAAAAATGTTAAAATTAAAGATTATCATGGAAAATAATACAGCCAAAATGGTAGACACAAAAAACATTGCTAAATTGAAAGAGGAATCACAAACATTTTCTGATAAAATCGAAGATCCACATGAAAAACATCTCTGTGAGACTATGTTGAGTCATTGTTTTCTATGGTATCTTCAGTCCCTGAGATTCTTTCTTCTATCTCTTGTATTCTGTTGTTGTCTATGACTCCTGAATTCTTTCCAAGATTTTGTATCTCCAGAGATGTCTCACTTTGTGATTTCTTTATTGTTTCTACTTCCATTTTTAGATCCTGGATGGTTTTGTTCAGTTCCTTCACTTGTTTATTTGTGTTCTCCTATAATTCTTTAAGGAATTTTTATGTTTCCTCTTTAAGGACCTCTACCTGTTCACCCATGCTCCCCTGTATTTCTTTCAGGGATTTTTGTATTTCCTCTTTAAGGGCTTTTACCATTTGACCCATGTTCTACTGTATTTCTTTAAGGGAGTTATTTATGTCCTTCTTGATGTCCTCTAACAGCATCGTGAGAAGAGACTTTAAATCTAACTCTTGCTTTTCTGGTGAGTTGGGGTATCCGGGATTTGCTGTGGTGGGAGAACTGGGCTCTGATATTACCAAGTAACCTTGGTTTCTGTTGGTAGGGTTCTTGTGCTTGCCTTTTGCCATCTGGTTATCTCTGGTTTTAGTTGGCCTTGTTGTCTCTGGCTGGAGCTTGCCCCTCCTATGGGCCTGTAAACCTGTGTCTGTACTCCTGGGAGACCAACTCTCTTCTGGCAGGGTCTATGCACAGAAGGTTGTAGAGTTGTCTGGCTCCCTGCTGCAAATGGAGGCCAGAAGAGAAGCCTCCTGTCCCAGCTTCTCCACTGATGATATGCCCAGTGTGCTCCTAGCTGTTCCTGTCCAGAGAGAATGTAGAGATCATACTTCTGCACTCAGAAGAGAAATCGCTGCTGGGAGATCATTCTCTCCTTGTGGACTAAGCACTGAAGGCTATGGAGCTGCCTGGTTCCCTGCTGCAAATGGCGGCTGGACGGGAAGACTCCTGTCCCAGCTGCTCCACTGATGATTTTTTTTCTAGTTTTGATAATTTGCCTGCAAATTTTGTGATGTCATTGATTTTAATAACTTAGTAATATCTGATTATGTAAATGTACCACATTTTCTTCAGTTGAGGTACCTCTGTTTGTTGTTTTTTGTTTTCCTTCAGTTTCTGGCTATTACAAACAAAGGGGCTGTGAACATAGTTGAGCAAGTGTCTCTGTGGCATAGTTCGGTGTCTTTTGGTTATATGCCCAGGAGTGGTATAAATTGGTCCTGATGTATAACTATTCCCAATTTTCTGAGAAACCAAAAAGTTGATATCCAAAGAGTTTGTATAAGTTTGCACTTCCACCGTCAATGAAGGAGTTTCCCCCTTGCTCCACATCCTTGCCAACTTGAACTCTGGCTTGGGTTTTTGATCATAGCAATTCTGACAGGGATAAAGTATAATCTCAAAGTCATTTCCCCAATGACTAAGGGTATTGAACATTTCTCTAAGTGCTTCTCAGGCATTAGAGATTTCTCTGTTGAGAATTATCTACTTAGACCTATACCCCAACACTAAGATCATCTTATTAAATGCTGAAAATCCATTGAAAAAATCTAATACACTTTTATGATAAAAGTCTTGGAGAGATCAGGAATACAAAGAGCATAATTAAGCACAATAAAAACAATATACAACAAACCAATAACCAAAATAAAATTAAATGGAGAGAAACTTAAAGCAATTCCACCTAAATCAGGGAAAAGGCAAAGCTTCTCTCTCTGTGTTTATTCAATACAATACTTCTTTTAGCTAGAGCAAAAATGACAACGAAAGAACATAATGGGGATAGAAATTGGAAAGGAACAAATCAAAGTGTTACTATTAAAAGCTGATATGATAGAAACATAAATGATCCCAAAAATTTTACCAACGAATTCCTAGAGCTGATAGATACCTTCTGCAAAGTGGCAGAATACAAGATTAACTCACAAGAAATTAATAGCCATCCTTTACACAAATGATAAATGGGCTGAGAATGAAATTACGGAAACAATACCCTTCAACATTGCCACAAACAATATAAAATATCCTGCTGTAACTCCAACCAAGGACATGCAAAACCTGTATGAGAAGAATTTTAAGTCTTTGAAAGAAGAAATTGAAGAATATATCAGAAGATGAAAATATCTCCCATGCTCATGAATTAGTAGGATTAACATAGTAAAAAGCGCCATCTTATCAAAAGCAACCTACAGATTCACCACTATTCTCATCAAAAATCCAGATTGCTCTTACTTTATACATTTCACTTCATCTTAAGCATTTACTTAAAGTTAATGTGACATATGAGAACTCAAGAAGTTAGACTCCAAAGAACCAAATAACCCTATTAAAAAAATGGGATACAGAGCAAAACAAAGAATTCCCAACTGAGGAAAATTGCAGGATTGAGAAGCACCTTAAGAAATGTTCAACATTCTTATTCATCAGGGAAGTGCAAATCAAAAGAAAATTGAGATTCTACATCACACCAATCAGGATGGCTAAGATGAAAAACTCAGGTGACAGCAGATGCTGGAGAGGATGTGGAGAAAGAGGAACTGATGCTGGTGGGATTACAAGCTGGTAAAACCACTCTGAAAATTAGTTTGGCATTTCTTCAGAATATTGGACGTAGTAGTACCAGAGGACCAAGCTATACAAATCCTAGGCATACAACCAGAAATGCTTCAACATGTTATAAGGACACATACTCCATTATGTTCATAGAAGCCTTATTTATAATAGCCAGAAACTGGAAAGAACCTAGATGTCCCTCAACAGAGGAGTGGATACAGAAAATGTGGTACATTTACACAACAGAGTACTACTCAGCTATTAAAAACAGTGAATTCATGAAATTCTTAAGCAAATGGATGGAGCTAGAAAATATCATCCCGCGTGAGGTAACCCAATCACAAAAGAACACACATGGTATGCATTCGCTGATAAGTGAATATTAGCCAAAAAGCTCAGAATACCCAAGATACAACTCATAGACCACATGAAGTTCAAGGAGAAGGAAGACCTGTACTTTGGTCTTTCTTAGAAGGGGTACAAAATACCCATGGGAGGGAATACAGAGAAAAAGTGTGGAGCAGAGACTGACGGAAATGCCATCCAGAGACTACATCACCTGGGGATCCATCACATATACAGTTACCAAATCTAGACACTATTGTGGATGCCAACAAGTGCTTGCTGACAGAAGCATGATATAGCTGTCTCCTGAATGGCCCTGCCAGTGCCTGACAAGTACAGAGGTGGATGTTCTCAGCCAATCATTGAACTGAGCACATGGTCCCTAATGGAGGGAGCTGGAGAAAGGACCCAAGAAGCTGAAGGAGTTTGTAGTCCCAGAGGAGGAACAACAATATGAACCACCAGGATCCCCAGAGATCCCAGTGACTTAACCACCAACAAAAGGGTCCACATGGAGGGACCCATGGCAGCAGCCATGTTGGTAGCAGAGGATGGCTTGGTCAGACATCAATAAAAGGAGAGGCCCTTGGACCTGTGAAGGCTCATTGGCCCAATGTAGGGGAATGCCAAGTCAGGTAAGCAGGAGTGGGTGGGTTAGTGAGCAGGGGAAGGGGTAATGGAATAGGAGGTTTTTGGAGGAGAAACATGGAAAGGGGATAACATTTGAAATGTAAATAAAGAAAATATCTAATAAAACAAAAGAAAAAGTGAAAAAAAGAATTGGTTTCATATTTTTATTAGTTGACACATCATTGCACTTAACTTCAATTTGAATGGGCATTCATGAGGACTATTATGAAATAATAAGATTTTTTTATGAACATCCCTTCCTGAGAATACTTTTGGAGGATGTTCTTTAACAGTGTAGATGCAAATGAGAAAGGAGCAGATGATGACCAGAGGTCCAGAGAAAACTCTACAGAGTGTCAGGGGCCTGTCATACATCTTGGAAGAAGGAATGAATTTGACCCAAACTTGCAACTACTTCTGAAAAACGAATTAAAATTATGGTAGAACCAATGTTTATCTATGGACTCCAAGCATTTCCCATTTTTCTACCTCCCATATCTGTCAGTCTGTGGAGTATAAATGACATTTTTAGAAATATGTAACACCACTCTGAATCTTGACACCCAGTTCTAGGATGTTGAGACAGAAGAAAAAGTAGATGTGAGCACCTGAGGGATTTTATTAGCTGTAGCTGTGAGAAAGTTTAAAATATGCCATCCCTCTCCAGTCTAGAAGAGGGTGCAAGAGGAATGGCTCATCATAATTGTGCGAAGACAAAGTTTAAAAAAGCAAAACCAATAGGCAGAGTGTCAGCCTATTCCTTAGCTATAACCCTGTCATGGGAACTTAGGTACTGGTGTTGACATCTGATTTTATGTAGAGCCACTGAACTAATTACTGGGCAGTCTATCCTTCAGCACTAAGGTAAAATTATGATTAAAATGAGTGCCCTGAAGGCCATTCACTTAACTCACTTGGGGCCAGGAAATAAAATTTGAAAAGTGTCACTCTAACTGGAATTCTATTGAAATATTTCTAACTTCTCATAATTGAAATACATAAATTGACCGTCTAGGGTAGAGGAGGAACAGCTGAGTCCTGAGAATGGAATCTCAGTGAAGGAGCATTGGTAAAAGTATTCTCTATGAGAAAGCCCCATGGAGAAGCTCTGAGGTTATGGATCACTATCTCAGAAGTCCACAGAGTGCTAACATATGCCTTTCAGAACAGCATCACTGAGTGTCAAATCTGATATAAGCAGAAGGGAAGAGAGAAACCTCTGCAAATGTTATATTCTTCTTTGGTGGAGGGGGGCTCTTTAAAACCTAGAAATGCATAAGACCCTATAAAGCTTATGACTTAATAACTAATAATAAAAGAAAGAGGGTAAATGTCAACTAAAGTGCAAACTTAAGGGGGCAGAGATCCAAAAGAATGCTAGAGACTGAGAAATGGACGGCAGTTGGTGCTGGAGAAACCCCTCTGAGGGTAAAGCATTTATTATGCTGTATGTGGGCCATGTTCAAATCCCCAGCACCCAAAGCCCATCAGATGGGGGCAATTCCTTGTAAATTCAACACTGAGAAGGCAGATCTGATTCCCAGTGTGTGCTGGTTAGCTAGATTTGATCGATTCTGCCAGTTCAATTCAGATGAGTTCCAGGTTCAGTGAGAGACACCTTTACTCTTAGTAAAGAGGAGAGAGATTAAGAAAGACTTCCATATCAGCCTATGTCCTCAACATACATTTATGTCCTGTAACAGTCACACACATATATGTATCTGCACAGGTTTAAACAAGTGTGCATATATACAAACCACACACATATGCAAAAATGAAAAAAGAAATGAATTGGTAATGGGAGTAGCTGAATGGCTGAGAGGAATAGAAGGGTCACTTATGAACTTGAAGCATTGTCTAGCAATAACAGTTGTTGGTTCTTTTCATTCATTGTTTCATGAACGCATAGGTAAGGCTGTATTGAACCAATCAATCTGCTGTGTAGTTTTAAGAATATTTTCACTGCAGGCTTTCTTTGTGTGATTGTCATTTAGAGCTTCAGCTTGTCTTTCATTTTCCCTTTCCAATTATTTAGTTTCCATTAATTTTGGAAGTTTTATTTTGGATTTCAAGTTGACCTAAAATCCAGGATCCTCCTGCCTCAACTTCCTCCATTTTCAGATTACTGGTATGTGTCACCATACCTGTCTTTTTGCTCTCTCTGTCTCTGTCTCTCTTTAACTCTGTCTCTTCTCTCTCTCTCTCTCTCTCTCTCTCTCTCTCTCTGTATGTATGTGTGTAGTTAAATAATAAACATAATGGAAATAAAATAAAGTGTTTGGTATTTCATCCTGCATATGTAACCCATGTGTTTTTACTTTTGGCACTGTGCACAATTAGTGCCTACCTTTTAAGTAAGTTTTGTTCATACAGTGCAATATTATTACCCATAGTCAGTACCTTCAGAAATGTTCATCATGCACGCTGACCTTCTATGCACTTGAAGAAATCATTCCACTCCTCCCCAAATGCTAGCCCCTCTCCATTCTCTGCTTCTATGAGTTTTACTGTTCACGGATGGGTGATCTCATACAGTCTTGACTTTTCTGTATCTGGATTGTTGTACTGAGAATAATGTCTTTTGTGTTTTTCCATGTGGCCAATAGCAGATGTTTCTGTCTTCAAAATTCAAAGCCGAGTTTACAGTTTAATAGATGTGCACATATGCATTTGCACGCATACCTTTATCTTTATGCTATCTATGTATTTCTATATCTTGACAAATGTAAAAAATGATGTAATAAGAATGAAAACACAATCATACCTAGAAACTCAGAGATTGAAATTTTCTTTTCTTTTGACAGACTGTGTGATCACAGAGTACAAGCATTGAAAGCTTATTCCCCAAGTTCATAATTTACTAATATGCAGAGATAGAACTTTGCAAAGTAATTTGTGTTGTACAAAGTTATTACAGTGGAGCCTCCATAGAAATTTTATATAAGGAAAGAAAGAATGATCCTAGCTGACCCACTCCTTCCTTTCTATGGATGGTGCCCATGCAATATTGTGAGACAGAAAGTCATTCTTGCCAGGTGCTAGAACTTTGAAAATGAACTTTACGGTTTCTAGCAATGTGAGAAAAAAAATAGATATTTCTTTATTAATTACCAAGTAGGTCACATTTCTTTTCTCAGTTGAAAATAAATGATATACCCCCTCCCACTGCTACCAGGCCTTTCAGCTGTGGCAGAACATTGCCAGGTCTGCCACAGTGAAGATTCCATCTACCGATACCTCCTAGAGAACCAGCCACTCAGGACAGTTGAGAACCAGCCACTCAGGGCACTTGAAAACCAGCCACCACTCAGGGCATTGCAGTCCCCTTCGGATCCTTCTTCTCCTTCCACTGCCTCCAGACCTTTCTGCCGTGGCAGAATCTTTCCAGGTCTGCCACAGAGAAGACACCATCTCCTGATACTTCTTAGAGAACCAGCTGTACTCAGGGCACTAGCTCTTTATGCTGTGGCAGAATCTTACCAGGTCTGCCACAGTGAAGACTTCATCTCCTGATACTTCCTAGAGAACCAGCCACTCAGGGTATTTGCCCTTTCTGCTGTGGCAGAATCTTGTCAGGTAGGCCACAGTGAAGACACTATCTCCTGATATTTCCTACAGAAATAGCCACATTGAGGTCATTTGGAGTGCCGAGAAGACTGGGAACACAGGAGAGCTGGTCTCCCAGGAGAGCCTACACACCAGTGTGCACACAGAGAACAGGATTCCCAGGAGTACATATACACAGACTTGCAGGACAGAAAAGTCAAAATCTGAGACTGCAAGACCTGCTAACACCAGATAAAAATAGATGTCAAAAGGCAAATGCAAGATCCTTACCAACAGAAACCAAGGCAACATGGCACCAACAGAACCCAGTTCTCACAAATCTGCAAATCCTGGACATTCCAACACAGCCGAAAAACAAGAGCTGGATTTAAAATCACATCTCATGATGCTGATAGAGGACTTCAAGAAGGACATAAATAACTACCTTAAAGAAATACAAGAGAACATGGATCAACAGGTAGAAGCCATTAAAGAGGAAACACAAAAATCCCTTAAAGAAATATGAGACAAAATGGGTCAAAAGGTAGAAGCCCTTAAAAAGGAAACACAAAAATCCCTTAGGAAATTACATGAGAACATGGGTCAACAGGTAGAATCCCTTAAAGAGGAAACACAAAAATCCCTTAAAGAAAAACAGGAGAACATGGATCAACAAGTAGAAGCCCTTAAAGAGGAAACACAAAAATCCCTTAAAGAATTCCAGGAAAGCACAAACAAACAAGTGAAGGAACTGAACAAAGCTATCCAGCATCTAAAAATGGAAACAGAAAAAAATAAAGAAATCAAAAAGTAAGACATCTCTGGAGATAGAAAAAGTTGGAAAGAAATCAGGAATCATAGATGCAAGCATCAACAACAGAATACAAGAGATAGAAGAATCTCAGGAGCTGAAGATACCATAGAAAGCATTGTAACAGTCAAAGAAAATGCAAAATGCAAAAAGCTTGTAACCCAAAACATCCAGGAAATCCAGGACACAATGAAAAGACCAAATCTGAGGGTTATAAGTATAGAAGAGAGTGAGGATTTTCAACTTAAAGGACCAGTAAATATCTTCAAAAAGCTTGTAACCCAAAACATCCAGGAAATCCAGGACACAATGAAAAGACCAAATCTGAGGGTTATAAGTATAGAAGAGAGTGAGGATTTTCAACTTAAAGGACCAGTAAATATCTTCAAAAAGCTTGTAACCCAAAACATCCAGGAAATCCAGGACACAATGAAAAGACCAAATCTGAGGGTTATAAGTATAGAAGAGAGTGAGGATTTTCAACTTAAAGGACCAGTAAATATCTTCAACAAACTTATAGAAGAAAACTTTCCTAACCTAAAGAAAGAGATGCCAAGGAACATACAAGAAGCCTACAGAACTCCAAACAGATTGAACCAGAACAGAAACTCCTCCCAACACATAATAATCAAAACACCAAATGCACTAAACAATGAAAGAATATTGAAAGCAGTAAGGGAAAATGGTCAAGTAACATATAAAGGCAGACCTAACAGAATTACATCACACTTCTCACCACAAACTATGAAGGTTAGAAGATCCTGGGCAGATGGCATACAGACCCTAAGGGAACATAAATGTCAGCCCAGGCTACAATTCCCAGCAAAGCTCTCAATTACCATAGATGGAGAAAACAAGATATTCCATGACAAAACCAAATTTGCACAATATCTCCTGTGGGAATCACCATCCCTGACTTCAAGCTCTACTACAGAGCAATAGTGATAAAATCTCTATGGTATTAGTATGGAGACAGGCATGAAGAAAAATTGAATAGAATTGAAGAGCCAGATATGAACCCACACACCTACTGCCACTTGATATTTGACAATGGAGTTAAAAACATTCAGTGGAAAAAAAGACAGAATTTTTAACAAATGGTGCTGGATCAACTGGAGGTCAGCATGCAGAAAAATGCAAAACGACCCATTATTATCTCCTTATACAAAGCTCAAGTCCAAGTGGATCAATGACCTCCACATAAATCCAGATACACTGAAGCTTATAGAGGAGAATGTGGGAAAGAACTTTGAACACATGGGCACAGGGGAAATTTTCCTGAATAGAACACCAATAACTTATGCTCTAAGAATAAGAATTTATAAGGCAGTAGATAACATGCTATTCTAGTTAAATATCAGGAGTAAGTTTTTCCTTGGGCATATTATTCCCTAAACTGAGATGCTGACAGTTGTCCATCTTTAATTTGAGTTGTTTGACTCCTTGGCTTGTTATTTTGATTTTATCCTCTGACTAGTGACTTGTAGAGGTTTTTAATATTTCACCCTTATCAAAAATATGTTTTCCAAATGGTTCTTTTGATTTCATAGATGCCTGTCATTGTTTATTGGTTCATATTTTATAAATAGCAGCATACCCTGAAAAACACAGCATTTGCTAACTGCAGACACTCATGTGCCAGGAATCTATTTTTACTTTCTCAGCTTCAGAGATCAGTCTACATTCAACATTTGTGGCTTCCAAGACAAATTAGCATCATGTTTACTGTGTTTTGCTTCCAGGATGCCTTTGCTCCTTCAGTTCACTTTCTAGTCCTTTCTTTGTTACAGTAAGTTTTAAAAGTTCTTTTTTGGCTAACATCTACTTATTTGTGAGTACATACCATGCATGTCCTTTTGGGTCTGAGTTACTTTACTCAAAATAATATTTTCTAACTCCATCCATTTGCCTGCAAAATTTCTGATATCCTTGTCCTAGGGAGTTGTGAAGCCTGGTGTGGGAGGGAAGGGGTGGGGATTGGGTAGGGACATCCTCTTGGGGAGAGGAGAGAGGAGGGATGGGAGGAGGAACTGACCAGGAGGGGGTTAATGACTGGACTGTAAAAAAAAAAAAAGATTAAAGAGTGTGGATGCTACAGTCCTACTCAGAAGGGGGAAGAAAATAATCTCAAGGAAGTAGAGGAAGAGAGGGCTCTGGGAAGGAGAGAGGAGGTGGAGGGAAAAAGCAGGCCGGTTCAGATATGGGAAAAACGGGGGATAAGTACAGAAGATCAGGACTTTGAAAGGAGATGTGCAGCCATGGTGGAAGGGGAACTGGGGGTAGCCACTTGAAAGTCCTAGATGTCAGGGACCCAAGAGGTTCCCAGACCCAACAGGGAGGACATTAGCCTAAATACCCAACGAAGAGGATATAGAACCTGTAGAGCGCATAACCAGTGGATAGGCACAGCCCCTCAGTTGAGGGATGGAGCCACCCACCTACCTCAAAAATATTTTTTCCCACTTTCTCTGTCTTTATTTGAAATAGTACTTTAAATATTATTATTATTATTATTATTATTATTATTATTTTCTATATTCTTTATTTACATTCCAAATGATTTCCCCTTTCCCGGTTCCCCCTTCCCTGAAAGTCCCATAAGCCCTCTTCCCTCCCCCTGTTCCCCATTTGCCTAAGAATTTCATGAATTCATTGTTTTTAATTGCTGAGTAGTATTCCCTTGTGTAAATATACATGGAAAATATCTCTGATAAAATTGAAGAAATATATAGAAAAACACATTAAGATTGACTATTTCATGGAAAAATTATACAGATAAAATGGTAGGTATAAAAATATTCCTAAGTTGATTGAAAGTGGAATTATAAACATTTTTGATAAAATTGAAAATCTACAAGGAAAATATTTCTGATAAAACTAGACTTCTGACCTGAGACAATGAAAGCCAGAAGATCCTGGGCAGATCTCATACAGACCCTAAGAGAACACAAATGCCAGCCCAAACTACTATACCCAGCAAAACCCTCAAATACCATAGATGGAGAAACCAAGATATTCCATGATAAAACCAAATTTACACGATATCTTTCCACAAATCCAGACCTACAAAGGATAACAGTTGGAAAACGCCAACATGAGGAGGGAAACTACACCCTAAAAAAAGCAAGAAAGTATCTTTTTTCCAACAAACCCAAAAGAAAGTAACCACACAAACATAATAAGAACATCAAAAATAACAGGAAGCAACAATCACTATTCCTTAATATCTTATAATGTCAATAGACTCAATTCCCCAACAAAAAACATAGTCTAACAGAGATGTTTTTCATGTGGATCTTTGATTTTATCAGAAAATATTTGTGACTCCTCTTTCAATTCAGTAATGCTTTTTGCATCTACCATTTTGGCTGTATTATTTTCCATGATAATCTTTAATTTTAACATTTTTTTCTGTGTATTTCTTCGATTTTGTCAGAGGTGTTTTCCATGTAGATCTTCGGTTTCGTCGGGGGTGGGGGGTTTGTGTTTGCAGTTCCACTTTCAAACAATTTAGGAATGTTTTTGTGCTTACAATTTTGTCAGTATAATTGTCCATGATAATCTTCAATTTTAATGTTTTTCTGTATTTTTCTTCAATTTTGTCAGAAGTATTTTCCATGTTTTATCTGACAATGTCTGTAATTTTACTTTCAATCAACTTAGGAACATTTTTATACTTTCCATTTTATCTGTATAATTTTCCATGTAATAGTCAGTTTTAACATATTTTTCTATATATTTCTTGAATTTTTTCAGGAATATTTTCCTTGTAGATCTTCAATTTAATCAGAAAATGCTTATAATTCCACTTTCAATCAACTTAGGAATATTTTTATGCCTACCATTTTATCTGTATAATTTTTCCATGAAATACTCAATCTTAACATGTTTTTCTGTATATGTCTTCAATTTTATCAGAGATATTTTCCATGTAAATCTTCAATTTTATCAGAAAATGTTTATAATTTCACTTTCAATCAACTTAGAAATATTTTTATTCCTACCATTTTATCTGTATAATTTTCCATGATAGTCTTCAATTTTAATGTTTTTCCATATATTTTTTTCAAAAATATTAATCCTGAATTCCTCATGTCAAAAAGAAATGCAAGGACAAAGAGTAGAGCAGAGATTGAAGAGAAGGCCAACTAGAAACTGCCCCACCTAGGGATCCATCCCATCTGCATACCCCAAACCCAGACACTATTGCTGATGCCAAGAAGTGCTTACTGACAGGAGTCTGGTATAGCTGTCCCCTGAGAGGCTCTGCCAGTGCCTGACCAATACAGATGCAGTTGTACACAGCCAAACATCTGACTGAGGTAGAGGACCCCAGTGGAGAAGTTAGGGCAAGGACTGTAGGAGCTGAAGGAGTTTGTAACCCCATAGGTAGAAGAACAATATCAACTAACTGGACCCCCAAAGCACCCAGAGACACAACCACCAACCAAAGAGTACACATTGGGGGTGGGGTGGGGGCGGGAACCATAGCTCCAGCTGGATACTTAGCAAAGGGTTGCCTTAGGGACCATCACTAGGAGAGGATCCCCTTGGTCCTGTGAGGCTCAATGACCCAGGGTAGGGTAATGCTAGAGTGCTGAGGTTGGTTAGGGCAGTCAGGTGGGGAAGCACCCTCATAGAAGCATTTATTTATTTTATAAATAAATAAAATAATGAAAAAAGTTTTCTAACTGCCTGGGGTCTAAATATTTCCCATCTTGTTCACAAACTACTTTCTTGACCACAGAAACACCATCAAAATTAGATGGTTGTAAATGATCTCAAATATATTGTCCTTCTTTCTACTATAAGTTGTAGGAATAAAGTTAACATTGAAATTAACATTTGATGACTTTTAGATTCTATTTACTGACTAGAAAAAAATTGATGTTTTGTTATGGGAATTAATTACATTTTGTCTTACTTGAACCACTAAAAAAATCATCATTTCACAATCACTTCTTGACTCATTTATTCAGGAACTAGTTATTAAAATCTCCCCATGTGCTGCACAAATTTCTGTGTGCTGGAGACAAGGTGTCTGGTAGAAAGACACATTCCCGATGTGGTGTTTCTCACATTTCCACTGGGAATGACAGAGGATGAACAGATAACCAAATGCACAAACATGAACTTGCCTTTAGTGACAGATAAAGAATAGCAGGCAGAATAAGATGACAGTGAAGGGCTGCTGTCTAAATAACACAGCTACAAACCCTTTCATGGGAAAAAATAGAAATGATGAAAAACTGCACACCAGGAAGAATCCATTGAGAATGTTCCAGGCAGAAGAAGCATAACTGTGAAGTTTCTGATTCATGACACTTAGAATCCAAGAAGTACAGAAAATGAGAGAGTAGTACCAGAAACATATGAATATGTGTGGCCCACATCTTATGGAGTATTGTGGGCAGGGTCAAGGAGTTTGGGTCCATTTCAGAGTGTGATGTGAACATATGGGCTATGAATAGAATGAGTGGGGAATTATCAATATTGATTGGGTGGTCTATTTACTGCACAATGGCAGACTATCAAAGAGAGGTGGAAGAGGGGAGAACGCAGAGGAGGGAATAGATGAGAATGTATACTGAAGACAACAAGTGAAGTTTTTTTTTTTCTCAAGTGTGATATTGAGTAGGCTAGAGATATGAGAGAAAAACTGGTGAGGCAACCACTCTGTTCTTATGAAAATAGATTTGCCAGAAGTCTGTTTCAAGGCTTTGCTGAGTTGTATCCAACTGTAGACATTAGAAATCATTCTGGATAGCTTATATGGTAAGGAACATAATAGCATTCTATTGGGTATAAAACTTTTAGAGGGCTTAAGATTCAACTAAGCCTACCAGGAAAATACTTATTTTCATAGTCTTATTTCATCACTAGGAATGAAATCTGGTACTCAAAATGGCATCCTTTGAACCCAACACACGTGTGTCTGTGCCCCATATAGCTATGTTATATCTATATATATGTATCTGTATCATCTATATCATCTCTCTCTAACTATCTGTCTATCTATCTATCTATCTATCTATCTATCTATCTATCTATCTATCTATCTATCTATCTATCTATCTATCTATCTATCTATCATCTATCTATCATCTATCTATCTATCTATCTATCTATCTATCTATCTATCTATCTATCATCTATCTATCATCTATCTATCTATCTATCTATCTATCTATCTATCTATCTATCTATCTATCTATCTATCTGATTGGGATATCGTAAAACGTGCACCAGTAGATTTGTGTGAAGCTTTGTTAGCATTTGTACCTCAGTAGTATATGAAGAGAAAAATATTCTAATAGATCCAGAGAAAACTAGTTAACAGTGTAGTAAGGTACTGAATTATGTGTTTCAGAGATAAGGAGTGTAAGTTGTGTGTTCAACATGCTCAGGAGACACTAAGAAGCAGGACGTGGAATAAGGAAACCAAGTTTCATGAAAGAAATCATAAAAACTGGGAAAAGCTAAGTGTCATCTGCAAAACTGGATCTGTCTGAGATTTGCTGGAAACAAAACCGGAGGAAGAGAAGATAGAAGGAAAGGATAAAGGATGGAGTGGGAGTGAATGGGCTAGGAGGAGGACTGGATAACACAGTGCCATGGGGAACTGAACAGGACCAAGGGAGCTAGGAGGGGGACCAGATGACATGCCACCATGGAGACTTTTCATTTTCTTCTTACTGTTTTTGAAAATATTTTCTTTTTGCACTTTTATGGAAAACAGAATTTTTTTCTCTCATAATATATTCTGAACAGTAGTTTCCTCTCTCTCTACTTTTTCCAGTGCCTTCCCACCTCCCTATCTACCCTGATCCATCTTATTTCTATCTCTCATTAGAAAACAACTAGGGTTCTGGATTCTAAGGGGTTAAAAATAAAATAAAGTGAAAATTAACATCCCAGAGTAGGACAAAACACACAGAATCAAAAGAGCCTAATAAAGGGTATAAGAAACAGGTATAGATGCAGAGACCTATTCATTCACACACTCAGGAATCCCATAAAACACTAAAACTAGGTATAGTTTCCCTCCACCACAAGGAAGTAATCTTTTTCCAACAAACCCAAAGGAAAGTAACCATGCAAACATAAAAATATCATCAAAAATAACAGGAAGCAACAATCACCATTCCTTAATATCTTATAACATCAATGGACTCAATTCCCCAACAAAAAACATAGTCTGACAAAAATATTTTTCATGTAAATCTTTAATTTTATCAGAATGTTTGTGATTCCTCTTTCAATTTAGTAATGTTGTTTATGTCTACCATTTTAACTGTAGTATTTTCCATGATAATCTTTAATTTTAACATTTTTTCTATATATTTCTTCAATTTTATCAGAAATATTTTCCACGTAAATCTTCAATTTTGTCAGAAAATGTTTATAATTCTACTTTCAATCAACTTAGGAATATATTTATTCCTACCATTTTATCTGTATAATTTTCCATGAAATAGTCAATTTTAACATGTTTTTCTATATATTTCTTGAATTTTATCAGAAATATTTCCCTTGTATATCTTCAATTTTATCAGAAATTGTTTATAATTACACTTTCAATCAACTTAGAAATATTTTTTTGCTTACCTTATTTGTAATTTTCCATGATAATCTTCAACTTTAATGTTATTTTATATTTTTCTACAGTTTTATTAGAAATATTTCCTATGTAAGTCTTCGCTTCTATCATAGAATGTTTCTACTTCCTTTTTCAATTAATTTAGCAATGTTTTTTTTATGTCTACCATTTTACTCTTTATTTTTCCATGAAAATTGTCAATCTTAATGTTTTTTTCTATATGTTTCTTCAATCTTGTCAGAAACATTTTCCATGTAAATCTTTAATTTTATTATAAAATGTTTTTACTTCCTTTTTCAATAAAAAAATATAATAAAATAAAAACAAAACAACAACAACAAAAAAACCCACTAAAACTGGAAGCCATGATATATATCCAAATGACTTGTTGCATAAAAAGAGAGAAAAATAAAGATAAAACAAAATTTTAAAAATGAGATAAATAAAAACAAAACAAAATAAAAAACAAACAAACAAATAACAGAAACAAAAACAAAACAGAGCAAAGCAAACCAAAACATCCAAAACTAGATATGACATTATGAGACATAGAGCTTTCAAATATGCTGTTGGGTTTAGTTTATGCTGGTCATCTATTTCTGGACATACAGCCTACCCTTAAGAGTATTTTGTTTCTCAAATGAGCTTCCTTTGGAGAAAATTAAATTTTCACTTACTGTTTCCTTAAGTAGATTTAGATACCTCAAAGAGGTATCTCTGGGAAAGTCAGTGTGGATGTTTTCAGAAATGACTTTTTTTTTTCACTTTTCTGATATTTCCTTAAGAATTTTGTAAATGTTTTTTGGGGTTCAATAACCCCTCCCTCTAGTGCTGCACGATCCAGTCTTTTCTCTGTCCACCAAATTGTTATTTTCAAACCCATCAAGTCAAATTTTGCTGCCTACATTACAGGGTTATCAACTCATCAGAGGTCACAGGATTAAACTGGCTCCCTATCAGTGGCTTATAGCTTCTTTAATAGGAGTTCAATTTTATGCCTACCTCTCTCTTCATTCTGGAGTTTAGTGTTGCTTGAGCTGTTCAGGTCCTGTATATGCTCTCTCAACTCCTGTGAATTCATTTTTGTAACTTGCCTGCTATGTCCAGAAAACATGCTTTCTTGTAGTTATACATTGCTTGTATCTCTGACAATCTTTTCAACTCCCTCTAATGCAAAGATCCTTTTCAGCCTCTTATTTTCTGTACCTTGAAGAGTTGTAGGTTCTGAGTTGGTCACAAAAAAGAGGCTTCTCTGATGGGGCTGTTTATAATTATTAATCTATGACTATGAATAGAAGTTACCAGGAGTCAGTTCAATACTGTCCAGTTATTAGAGTAATAATAGTATTCTATCCGTTAATACCTATGGTCCATAGGCTGTAGGTTCGTGGCCCTGATAATGGTGTCAATATGGATTTCATCTTGTGGATCAGTCCTTAATCTCTTAATAATATATTGGTTATTTACTCCTAAGATATTTTTGTTATTACTATACCAGTGAACACGTTTTGCAAGAGTGGTTGGTCATTGTTGAAGCTCACAGGGTTCGGAGGAAGGCAGCATTGTGATTTATATTCTTCCCCAGTATTATATATAGAAACTTTTAGTACTAGAAAAGCTAGTCTTTATTGGGATAAGTCTCTCTGACAGCTACTGGTTTTGTTTCTCCATGTTGTGCAACTCAAATGTGTGGTATCTTCAGCAATAGGATTTTATAATCAAGATCTGGAGTGTAGCATAGTACTGGCAATAGTGTATAATATTAGAGGAGTCTTTAAGAGCCCACTTCCCAATAACTCCAAAAGGGGTAAGCCATTTCGGACAATGAATACTTATTTGTCTTACTATAATGTTTTATATAATGTTTTATGTTATAGGACATTGGAGCATTTGTGCCTTATTCCAGGGTGATTCCATTTATGGTGTGTGTGTGTGTGTGTGTGTGTGTGTGTGTGTGTGTGTGTGTGTGTGTGTGTGTGTTTATATTTTAGGAAGCTTTTAAACTGGTAGATTCCATTTGACCATTTTTCAATGTCTTTACTCTCATTTAGAGCTATCATGTTCCCTTATCCATTTTGCCCTCTCATCCCTTTCTCCATTTAGCATTCCTGTAGTCCTTTACCTCTTAACTCATTATGCCCTTTTGTTCTGTTTCTTCCTCCTTGATATTCTTCCCCCTTGTATTCCATTTCTAATTTTCTAACTTCTACTGGTTTTCCTAATAGAACACACATGTCTGATGTTTCAAAACTGACACTCACAAGTGAGAGAAAACATACAAAGTCTCTTTTTCTACATATGAATTTTCCCATCAGGATGATTTTTTCCATCTCCATCCATTTATCAGTGAATTTCATTTTTACTTGTTAAAGAGGTGAATAATATTGTATGGTATAAATATACCATATCTTATTATTCATTTTTCCATTTGTGGACATGTAGATAGCCTCCTTTCTTAGCTATAGTGACTAGAAAAGCAATGAACATGAATGAGTTGACCTCCATGTAGTAGAATGTAGAGGCTTAGGAATATTCCAAGATCATGTAATAAAGGAGTTCTACCTTTTAGATGAAACTCCATGCTGATATTCACACTAATTGCAAAACTTTGCATATTTACTCTAGCATTAGTTGTCCTTTGTCTGTATTTTAAGCATTTTTGCTAAGAAGGAAGCCTGACTCTAAATCTCTGCATCATAGTCCCATGAACTGGGTCCTGGAGTCATTACAAAGTAGAAAGTGAAGAGACTCACAGCATGTATTTCTCTGTGTTTCCTTACTGTGGCCTCAATGTGAGCAGCTGCTTTGAGCCTCTGCTGCTCTGACTTGCAGTCTGTTATGGATATTGTCATCAAATAGTGAGCCAATAACAACCCTTTCTCTCTAAATTTCTTTAATCGGGTATTTTGTCACAATAATGAGAATCATAACCTACCTGATGGCATGTGTTTGCAAGACAAAGGGAAAAACAATTAAAAGATACATACTGTCAGTCATTAGAAGAATGAATATGAAATGTAGTGAACCAACATTGGCTTGATCAAGATGAACAATAGAAACAACCTTATGTGGAGTCTGATTAAAATAAGGGATATGAGTAAAGAAAGTGAAGATTAGTAGCCTCATTTTAGAGAAACCTCATTACATTTGTCTGAGGTCATAAAACCATATGCAATGGCATAATAGGCAAATAAAACATAGGAACAAATTCACAAAGGTGCAAAAGGGACAGAATTACACAACATTCACCTGCTGGTATAAATAATGAACTGATCCCCTTGAGATTTGTGTTGTGTCCTTCTTATGCATCCTACTCTTGTCTCCTGATAGAATAAATCATTCTTCGCTGTGCTATGTGATAGCCAGAGTGTAGATCTACCAAACCAAAATAACTCATAAGAGACAAATGTATCTCCTATATTATACACTTCATTGTTTATCTATGAAATTAATATATTGTAATTACAATTTGTGTTTTGAGTAAGGAAATATTAACATATTAATGTTAAATATAATTATCTCCTAGTTATGTTTTCATTCTATGTGAATATGTCTATCTAGAGAGAAAGAAGTAGGAATATTTGTTTTTTGACAATTATACTACAGTCACAATGCTAAACAAGTCAAACTCCAATACTTAAATATTTAATGTTTCTCATTTTTATATTTTTTCATGATACAAGACATTAATTACTATCAAAAGAAGTGTTAAAATGTTTACAATTAGTTTAATTAAGTGATGCAATTTGGTTTTGATGTCTACAATTTTTTTTTTACCCTACCTTAGGGCCATTTTCACTGGTGAGGAAAATAGAGTCTTCTGAGATTCATTAATTGTTAGAAGGGAATTAATTATCCTCAAAACTACAACCAGTGACAGGCTTCAAGGCCTTGGAATTAGCATGCCATTTTGCTATTTTTGTGGCATTTAGTTTGGAGTATAAAATAAAAATCATCATAAGAATGTACTTATAAATATTCTATTTTCATCATTTGAAAAAAAGCTGTCTAAGGTTTTTAATCTCCTGATAAGCCTGGTTATGATTAAGGTCTAATTATTGTTCTGTGTGACTTCATACACACACATGCATGCACACACACACACACACACACATACATTTATCTTTGAAGTTTGTTTAAATGTAGTTTTCATGATATATATAATATATGTATGTATATATATGTATGTATGTATATATAAATCATTTTCTTCACACACACATTTTTGAAGTTTGTTTATATATATATTAATCATTTTCTTCTCCTCCCAGCTCCTCTCCTTCCACCTCCTTATCCACATTTTATTCTCCAACCTGGTTTCATTGGTGAATGTTCTTACTTTTTAAATTGGTAATTTTAAAAATTACCAACTTTTATGAACTTTAATCAGTAAATACAATTGGGGAAATAGACATTGAATTATGCATTGTTGTTAAAGGCAATAATTCAAACACTTATGAGAGATGTACAGTTCAATTGCAAACTCTCTGTAGCTCTGGGTGAGGAGGAAAAGGAGGAATGAAAGCTATCCTCATGGACTTACCTGATCGTGGCTGAGGAGCATGTGTGGTGGTTAACACTGATTGTCAATGAATATAGTGGAGCATGTGTCCTTATTGCATGCTGGTAAAGTCTCTGGGTATATGCCCAGGAGTGGTATAGCCGGATCCTCCGGAAGTGTCATGCCCAGTTTTCTGAGGAGCCGCCAGACTGCTTTCCAGAGTGGTTGTACCAGCCTGCAATTCCACCAGCAGTGGAGGAGTGTTCCTCTTTCTCCACATCCTCGCCAACAACTGCTGTCTCCTGTGTTTTTGATCTTAGCCATCCTGACTGGTGTGAGATGGAATCTCAGGGTTGTTTTGATTTGCATTTCCCTAATGACTAAGGATGATGAACATCTCTTTAGGTGCTTCTCAGCCATTAGATATTCTTCAGGTGAGAACTCTTTGTGTAGCTCTGTACCCCATTTTTTAATAGGGTTACTTGCCTCTCTGAAGTTTAACTTCTTGAGTTCTTTGTATATCTTGGATATTAGCCCTCTGTCGGATGTAAGGTTGGTAAAGATCATTTCCCAGTTAGTTGGTTGCCGCTTTGTCTTTTTGACGGTGTCTTTTGCCTTGCAAAAACTTTGTAATTTAATGAGGTCCCATTTGTCTATTCTTGATCTTAGAGCATAAGCTATTGGAGTTCTGTTCAGGAAATTCTCCCCTGTGCCCATATGTTCAAGGTTCTTCCCTAGTTTCCCTTCTATTAGTTTCAGTGTGTCTGGTTTTATGTGGAGATCTTTGATCCACTTAGAATTGAGCTTAGTGCAAGGAGATAAGGATGGGTCAATTTGCATTCTTCTGCATGTTGACCTCCAGCTGAGCCAGCACCATTTGTTGAAAAGGCTATCTTTTTTCCACTGGATGGTTTTAGCTCCTTTGTCAAAGATCAAGTGACCATAGGAGTGTGGATTCATTTCTGGGTCTTCAATTCTGTTCCATTGATCTACATGTCTGTTACTGTACCAATACCATGCAGTTTTTAACACTATTGCTCTGTAGTACAGCTTGAGGTCCGGGATACTGATTCCCCCAGAGGTTCTTTTACTCTTGAGAATAGTTTTAGCTATTCTGGGTTTTCTGTTATTCCAGATGAATTTTTGAATTGCTCTTTCTAACTCTATGAAGAATTGAGTTGGGATTTTGATGGGGATTGCATTGAATCTGTGTATTACTTTTGGTAAGATGCTCATTTTTACTATATTAATCCTGCCAATCCATGAGCATGGCAGATTTTTCCATCTTCTGAGGTCTTCTTCAATTTCTTTCTTCAGAGACTTGAAGTTCTTGTCATACAGATCTTTCACTTGTTTGGTTAGCGTCACGCCAAGATACTTAATATGGTTTGTGGCTATCGTAAAGGGTATTATTTCTCTTACTTCTTTCTCAGCCTGCTTTACCAGCATGCAATAAGGACACATGCACCACTATATTCATAGCAGCCTTATTTATAATAGCCAGAAGCTGGAAAGAACCCAGATGTCCCTCAACGGAGGAATGGATTCAGAAGATGTGGTATATTTACACAATGGAATACTACTCTGCAATTAAAAACAATGAATTCACGAAATTCCTAGGCAAATGGTCAGAAGTTGAAAATATCATCCTTAGTGAGGTAACCCAATCACAAAAGATCACACATGGTATGCAGTCACTGATAAGGGGATATTGACCCAGAATCTCAGAATACCCTAGACACAATCAGCATATCAATAGATTTCTAAAAAGATGGAAGGAGAGACCCCTGGTCCTGGAAAGACTGGATGTAGGGGAACGCCAGGACAGAGTAATGAGAGGGGGTTGAACGGAGAAAAGAGGGAGAGAAGGGGGCTTATGGGACTTTCGGGGAGGGAGGAAACGGGAAAGGGGAAGTGATTTGGAATGTAAATTAAAAAAATAAAATAAAATTAAAAAAAAAAGAAATGACTCTGTGAAAAAAAAAAAACACTGATTGTCAAATGGGAAGAAGTGAGAATTATCTAGGAAACTATCCTCTGTGCCTGCTTGTGAGAAATTCTTGTCTAGTTCATTACACTAGTGCACCAACTCTTAATATGAGCAGTAGCATCTTGTGAGCTTGAGGCCTTGACTGCATTAAGAAGAGACAGTAAGCCTGAGCATGAGCACTGTCACTCTCAGCCTCTTGACCAAGGACAAAGAGCAACCAGATAGCTCAATCTCCAAGACATTGACCATATGCTCAAATAAACCCCTCCTCTTTTGACTTCTCTTCTCAGGACATTTTATCACAGCAATGGAAAATGTACTTTATTTAGCATGCATGACTGAGCCCTAACACTGTCATGTGACTAGCACTTGAGTTGCAACCAGAATAGATACATGCTACCACATTTATAATTAAATTTATATTCCAGTCCCATTTCTAACAGCTGGAGCTAATTGAAAATCTCTAAGCTTGGACTATTTTTCATATGAAAAGTTAATATTTCCTCTCCTGCAAGTGTGTGGTTAAAATGAATAATGTTAGAATACCAAAGCCAGTAGTAATTGCTACACACATTAGGGTTGTAACATTAATTAAATTGTTTTATTGAATGAGATTAGGATCACCTCTAGATTTAAAGGGCTTAAAAGATGTACCTTCTGTTTATATGTATATGTATGTGTATGTATATGTATGTACATGTATGTATTTATGTATGTAAGCTAGATGCATACATATATGAGCTGTCATTATATATGCTACATTATTTTTCTCTTATTTGAGAATTCAGTTCATAAAATTGATTTACTGTGGTAGTATGAATAAGAATGACCTCATAGGCTGATATGCTTGAATGCCTGGTCCCTAGTTGGTGGAACTGTTTAGGAAGGATTAGGAGGTCTAGACATGTTTCAGGAGTTGTATCACTGGGCTAGGTTTGTATCACTGTAGCTGAGGTTTGAAAAGACTGGTGCCACTGCTGTTCTTGCTGTTCTCTCTGTCTGACTCCGTCTCTCTGTCTTTTGTTGTTCTCTCTGTCTGACTCTGTCTCTCTGTCTTTTGTTGTTCTCTCTGTTTGGCTCTGTCTCTCTGTCTTTCTATCTCTCTGTTTCTGTCTCCGTCTCTGTCTCTCTGTCTCTGTCTCTCTCTGTCTCTGTCTCTCTCTCTCTGTCTCTCTCTCTCTTTCTGTGTGTGTGTGTGTATGCATGTGTGTGTGCGTGTGTGTGTGTATGTGAGTGCGTGTGCGTGTGTGTGTGTATGTGAGTGCGTGTGCATGTGTGTGTGTTCCTCCTTTTTCTACATTACAAGGTAAGATCTCAGTTGCTGCTTTAGTACCACGCCTATGCTCCCTGCCTTGATGGTCATGGACCCTAATTCTCTATAACAGTAACCCCCCAAAGAAACTCTTCCATAAGTTATTTGGTCACGGTGTTTTATCACAGCACAATTAAGTCTGGCACTTAGAAAATTTCAAAAGTCATGGATCAGTTTTACAAACAGACAACTGTTCCCACAATGCACTTTAGTAGTAATCTAGGAAGAAAAATGTTGGAAAAGTAAAATTGATCCTAACATACTATGAATAGGTCTTAAAAAAAAAAAAAAGAGCCCCAAATGGATGCAGATACCGTCTGGACTTCAATGATCTTGTTATGATTCAGAACTCAGAAAATTAATTTAATAACATGATTGTTGACCTTATGATTAGTACCTGAGACAGTCAGCATTGATATGTTATTAATGTAAAATTTTATATGATTTCCAAACATAATAAAACTGACTGAAAAGCTGCTGATGAAATCTCTAATTTTATTTCACTCTTTTTCCCTTAATTGAAAATATTTTTATATATTATATTATTTTTATGTATTTATTTAAGTAATTGCTGCCCTTCTTCCTGGTCCCTCCTTACAAGGACATTCCCCTCATCCCCCCTCCACTTTTTCTCTACAAGAGGGGGAGTACCCTTTTTGTATTCTCCCATCCTGACATATCAAGTCTTTGCCAGGATAAGGGCATCCTTTCCCACTGTGACCAGAAAAGGCAGCCCTCTGCTACACATGTGCTGGGACCTCAGTCCATTCTGTGTACACTCTTTGGCTAGCTGCTCAGTCTCTGAGAGCTCCAAGAAGTCCAGGTTAGTTGACTGTTGTTCATCCTATGGGTTTCCCATCCCCTTCACAGCTTTGAATCCTTCCCCCAACTCTTCCATAAGAGTTCCCAAACTCTGTTCAATGTTAGGCTATAGGTATCTTCTTCTGTTTCAGTCTACTGCCTTTTTGAGCCTCTCAGAGGACAGTTATGCTAGGCTTCTGTTTGCAAGCATTACGGAGTATCATTAATAGTCAGGATTTGGTGCCTGTTCATGGGATGGGTTTCAAGTTGGGCTGGTTATTGTTTAGACATTCCTTCAGTCTTTGCTCCAATTGTTTTGTAGACAGGACAAATTTTGGGCCAAATGTTTTGTGGGTATATTATATCCTAATCATGTATTCACCTCTTTCAACTCTGATATACCATCCCCACATCATCTATTCTCTCTCTCCCTCTCCCTCTCTCTATCATTTAAAACACAAAAAGAAAAAAAATGAAACAAAAAACACAATGATAAAAATAAAAACCCATAAAAAAGAATAAAACAAATAACCAATAAGACACACTATGTGCAAATAAAGCAAAATGAGACAAAATTTCTACAAAAGTATGATTGAGTTTGTCTTGTGTTGGCCAACTACTCCTGTGTACAGGCCTATATATAAGTGTGGTTAATGATCAAGTGGAACTCTTCTGGGGGAAATTAATTATGTATTAATTTGTAAGTGGGTACTAATTTCAGATAGCTTCTTGATTAAGAGTGGGGGCAAATGTCCATTTCCCCATCTACATGTCCACTAAATCCCATCTGATTTGAACTTATACATGTCTTATACATGCTTCCACAGTCTCTGAATTCATATGTGATTTGGTTCTGCTGTGTCTGGAAGACTCTGTTTCCTTGGAGTCATCCATCACCTCTGGCTCTTAGCATCATTCTCCCTTTTCTTCCACATAAATCTCTGAGCACTGAAGGGAAATATTTGGTAGAAACATCGCATTTATGGCTGTTTTAAAATTATCAGTCTTGGTATATTGTACAGTTGTGGGTCTCTTTGTTAGTTCTTGTCTTCTGTAAGAAGGAGCATCTCAGGTGATGTCTGAGTAAAGCACTCATTCATGGGTATAGTTAGATGTCATTAGGAGTCAATTTATTGCTATTTTCCTTTAGCAGAGCAACATTTTTTGTGTGTTTGTTTTCTTCAAGGCATATTATCCTATAATCTCAAGCTCTTGGTCATACTAGCATTGTCAGACATGGATTCCATCCAATCAGAGAGCAGATAGTTACTCCAAAAACATTTGTGCCACCATTGAATTAACATATCTTGCAGGTAGGTTACCATTATAGATGAGAGGAATTGTAATTGAGTTGATGGTTACATTTCTCCTCTGTTAGCATGCAGAGTACTTTCTAGTACCATGAATATTACTTAGTAGGGATAAAGCCTCTAATTAGATACTGCCTTGATTTCTTTGTGGTCCATAACATTTGTAAGCTTTGTCCTCATCAATATCTCATTACTATCAGTTTGTGTAGAGCAAACAACAGCCATAGCAATACACTGAGTTGATAATGTTTTTCATGGGACTTCTTTGGTCAAGAACTCAACTAGTTGCAATCCATTCTTGGCATGGGAGGTATCACTTTGTGGTGAAGGAGATCTATTTGGGTCAGTGTCTCCCATTATTTCATGACTCTCTTTAGATTTCCTACATATTATAGGAAGCTGATATAGTTACAGGTTTCCATATGGGCCTTCAAATAGCCCTTAGTGGACCCTTCCCATATTCTCTTCCTCAACACTCTCTGCTCCCATCTCCCACTCTGTTTCCCCTCTGTCTCTCTATAACAATGCATTCACTTTCCCTTTCTACAGCAAATTCTCTCCTTCTTAATAGTCCCTTACTTAACTTTTGTGGTTAACCAGATTGTAGAAGCCCTATTAAATGTTTAAAAGCTTATATCCATATGTTAAAGAAAACATGGTATTTGTCTGTTGGAGTCTGGATTATTTCACTCAGTATGATATTTTTTGCTAGCTTCAGTCATTTACTTTTAAATGTGCCACATTTTTATTATGCATTCATCAGCATAATGATAAACATCTATGCTGTTTTCAATTTCTGGTTATTAAGACTGGGTCAGCAGTAAGCAAAGATGAACAAATTTTCCTATAGTAGGATTTAGATTTGGGTATGAGCCCAAGAATGTTATAGCTAGATCTTAAGATAGATCAATTCCCATTTTCATGAAGAACTGCCACACTAATTTCCTTAGTGACTATATAAGTTTGAGCTCCCATCAGCAGTGAATAAGCTTTCCCATTTCCCTACATCCTCACCATCATGACCTGTTATTGTTTTGTTGATCATATCTATTATGACTGGTATAAGAAAAAATCTTGATGTAGTTTTGATGTGCATGTCCTGATGACAAAGTGTATCGAACATTTTGTTAAGCCAATTTGTTTCTACTTTTAAGACATCTACTTCATTCTGAATCTCATTTTTAGTTGGTTTATTTGACTTATTGATGGCCAGTTTTAAAATTATTTATATATTTTAGATATTAGCTCTATATCAAATATGTAAATGATAAGAGGCTTTTCCCATGTTGTAACCTACTACCTTTACAGAATTATGGTGTCTTTTCCTGTACAAAAATATAGTTTAATTTATTAATTATTGGTCTTAGTGCCTCTGCTATTGATATCTTATTCAGAAAGTATTTTTCCTATGCCACTGATTTTAATACTATTCTCCAGTATCTTTTCTATCAGATTGAGGGGATTTGGTTCCATTGATCATCATGTCTCTTTTTATGCCAATACAGTTTTCTGTTTCTATTTCTATTGCTCTGTAGTACAACTTTGAAACAGGAAACTCTATTGACTCTTTTGTTATTCAGGATTGTTTTAGCTATCCTTGGGGTTTTGTGTTTCAATATAAAGTAGAAAATTGTTATTATTTTCTTTATTTCTGTGACAAATTCTGCTACAATTTTGATGGAACTTGCATTGATTCCATAGATTGAATTTGTTAGAATAGCCAGTTTCACTGTATTATTCCTACCAATATATGAACATAGGAGATGTTTCCATCATCGTGTGTCCCCTTCAATTTCTTCCCTTCATGTCTTAACGATTTTATTGCAGAAGTCTTTTCATTTGCTTGGTTAGAGATATCCTAAGATTTTCCCACCTAGGGAATTGTAGAAAGTAGTGTTACCATCATTTCTTTCTCTTTGTCATTTTTATTCATCAATACTACTGATTTTTGAATGTTAGTTTTTTATCCCTTTCTTTTCTTGAAACTAGATGTTTTTATATTTTTTGAGGCTATTTTAAAAGGTTGGGGGAAGGTGACTTCTTTCAGTCCTAGAGCTCCTTCTGGTGCAGACCAATGCATGCCCTATGCCTGCAACCCCAGTCTCTGAGTTCATATACATGCTTTGATCCTGTTGTGTTTTGAAAGCCTTGTTTTCTTGGTGTCTTCTATCTCCTTTGACTCTTCCACTCTTCCCTTTTCCTTTCCTGAAAGGTTCACTGAACACTTTGGGAAGGAGGGTTGATGGAGACATATATCTAAGGCTGAATGTCCCAAGATATCTCTCTGGATATTGACTGGCTGTGGTCAGTATATTTCTTCCCATCTGCTGCAGGAAGGGACTTCTATGATAAAGGTTGGATAGGCATTAATTGATGAGTATATCAAGTATGTCATTAGAAGTCATTTTATTATTCTTTTTTATCACTACTATTTGGTTTTCCCCAAGTCCCTGGTCTATGTATATTTAGATTTTTGGTCACCCAAGCAGTGCCACGTATGGGTTCCATGTCACGCAGAGAATCTTATTCTCATTCTTGAGGTGTTTCTTAGTGTTAAATCCTGATGTGGCTTTTGTTGGATAAGTTCTCCATTTTTTGATGCTCTTATTCTCTCTGGATCCCAGGCAAGTGTGGTGGCTGTAGAGTTCTTGTTAGGGAATGTTCTGCAGTAGAGTGGTGATAGAAAGAAATAAAGTTTGGCTCGGAAGGAAGATTGAGGAGGGTTGCAGAGGGAATCTAGGAAAAGGATCCTCTTGACACCTGCCATGAGAGTTTCCAAGTAGTTGATATGTCATAGGAGCAGGTGCTTCTAGAAGCAGCTTGCAACAGGGCAAAGAATAAGTCTATATAGACAGGGATGGAAGGGCCGTGAGTTAAGGGGGTCAGGGGGATGTGATTCTATACCAAGAGGTAGTATCCTCAGTGAATGGAATTGAAGTGGGAGGATGGGTTACTGAATGCTCTCTGTTACATGATTAGGAGTAAGTCTGGACAGAGCATAATGGAATATGGAAGGGATAGTAAGAAAGTCCTATCTGCATCCCACCTCCTGGAAAAAATGTGCTCCTCAGGATCATGTTTGACAGACACAGAAGAATGGAGATGGGCACAACCAGAAGGCTGAGAGGATTGCCATGAGAGGGCTAAGCTGGATAACCACCAACAGGGACATGCCCTATGGAATGGAGTTAGGGTTCAAGGAGGGCTCCTTTAAGTAAGCTCCAACATGACTGAGACTAAAACAGAACAGTTAAATAATGTTAGAACATCATCTTAGTGGTAACATTTTATGGCATCACTAAGAATATTAAACTACTAAGTGAATTTATTTCTGTTTTATTTTTTAATTATTTTATTCCAGTCCCCCTTCCCACAATTCCTCATTCCACTCCTCCTCCCCCTTGTCTCTCTTTTTGGTTCAGAGACCAAAAGTCGGTAAACAACATGTTGGTGACATCATTGCTATTTGATCCCATGAACTCTGTGATTTAAGCTCTAGAACCTGATGAGAAAACTGTATTTAACCTGTTAAAATTAATTGCTTGTTTGAGTCTAGGTTATAATCACATAAGTCTGAGGCAGTAGGATTTTCTTCATTTTCTTTGTTCCTATCATTTGCAGTCAAGATTTTCTAGGTTGTATCGATCTACAATTAAAAAAAATTACCCATAAAGTATGGATACTCTGGTCCTTCTTAGTAGGGGGAACAAAATACCCACAGAAGGAGACACAGAGACAAAGTGTGGAGCAGAGTCTGAGGGAACGAACATCCAGAGACTATCCCACCTAGGGGTCCATCCCATATACAGTTACAAAACCCAGATATTATATCAATGCCCACAAGTCCTTGCTGATCGGAGGAAGCCGGATATAGCTATCACCTGGGAGGTTCTGCTAGTGCATGACAAATATAGAGGGGGACATTCTCAGCCAGCCTTGGAACTGAGCACAGAGTCCCCAGTGGAGGAGCTAGAGAAAGGATCTAAGGAGCTGAAGGTTTTGCAGCGCCATAGGAGGAACAACAATATGAGCCACCCAGTATTCCTAGAGCTCCCAGGGACAAAACCATCAACCAAATTGTCCGCTTGGAGTTACCCATGGCTCCAGACTCATAGGCAGCAGAGGATGGCCTTGTTAGACACCAAAGAGAGGCGAGGCCTTTGGTCCTAGAAAGGCTCGATGCTGCAGTGTAGAGAAATAACAGGACAGGGAAGCGGGAGAGGATTGATTGGAGAACAGGGGGAGGGGAGATGGCTTATGGGATTTTCGAGGGGTTGGGAAGAACCAGGAAAGGGGACAACCTTTGAAATGTAAATAAAGATTATATCTAATAAAAAATTACCCATTGATAATTTCTTTCACATTCAGTAAAGAAATACCACTACCAGCACAGACAAAAGTGGGATAATTTTCTGCAGTCCTCGAACATAAACTGGGGTTAGAGTGAATATGAAACCCTGAAATGTGGCAAAGTACCTATTTAAGAGAATACTGTGACTCTGAGTTTTGTGCTTATAGGATACGTCACAGTCTTCAAGGTACAGGGATGGCTATGTAAGATAATAAAAGAAAATTATTAATATTCTGGGGAAAAACTAGTTCATCTGCAATAAAAGTAACCAACATCACTGGACAAAGGGCTCCTATTTCATAATTTTCACAGAATATAAAATTTATAATAAATTGAAGCTCTCATATTTTGCTCAATTTAGGTATGGCCAATCTCAATCTTTTTTTACTATAATACACTAAGGCTGAATGTGCAGCACTCTGTAACATGTCCGTAATAGATCAGCACTGTTGCAGTTTGTCAATATACAAACACAGAATGTACAGAAGGCACTTTAGCTGAAGGAAAGAAAACTTGAGAAAGTAATTTTTCTTCATCTGCCTTAACTGTAGTTATTTTGTACAAGACTAAGATCACGAAAAGAGTTTATCCTGGCTTACAGTTTGTCTAGTGTACTACATTAAAATGAAATAAGAATATAAGCAGTTTAATAGTGACATACTATGTTCTCAAATATTTGACCAATATTTCTTTTTTATTTCTTTTTCTTTTCTGACAAAAGCAGCAGGAACATTTTCTATTTACAGTATCTAGAGAAGGAAGAACAAGGAGCAATAAAGTAAAGGGTTTTGTTGTTGTTCTGTTTGGAGTAATTAATAAAAACATTTTCAAATAGCAATGTTTGATTATAAACATTCAATATTTCATTTAGAACTAATCACTTATAATTGGGCCTAGCCAGTGGCTTTGCAGTTCCCTTTAGTCTCCTAGCTTCCTATAACAGTGTTGTGAGTTAAGAATTAAATAACTCTTCATATATTATGCAAACAATAGGACAATTTGGAAGTGCTTTATTTCATTATCTTGGTGCCATCATAGGAACTTAGTCATGTTGTTTTCCCTTCCATACAAAATTTGTTCAGAAATAGAGACACTATTTTCTTCTTTCCAGGAAATAATTTTATTTTATTTTCTGTATTTTTTATTTACATTCCCAATGATTTCTCTTTTCCCGGTTCTCCCCTCCCTAAAAGTCTCATAAGCCCTCTTCCCTCCCCCTGTTTCCCAGTCAACCCCCTCCCACTTCTCTTCTCTGTCCTAGTATTCCCCTACACTGCTACATCCAGTCTTTCCAGGACTAGTGACCTCTCCTTCCTTCTTCTTGGAAATCAACTGATATGTGAATTTTGTCTTGATTATTCCGAGATTCTGGGTTAATATCCACTTATCAGTTACTGCATACCATGTGTGTTCTTTTGTGATTGGGTTACCTCACTAAGGATGATATTTTCCAGTTCTGACCATTTGCCTAAGAATTTCATGAATTCTAAGGACACATGCTCCACTATGTTCATAGCAGCCTTATTTATAATAGCCAGAAGCTGGAAAGAACCCAGATGCCCCTCAACGGAGGAATGGATACAGAAGATGTGGTATATTTATACAATGGAATACTACTCTGCAATTAAAAACAAGGAAGTAAATTTTAAAAGTAAAAATTGGAGGTTGAGAGATAAGAAATGGGTCCAATTCTGTTTTTAAAAATTATCTATCTTTATTACCTCTTTATATCTACCTATCTATATATTTCTACCTATCTATCTATATCTTTCTATATATTGAAACAGAAAACAAGTGAAAATGTATTCAATATGGCTACAATGGGATGAGGGACAATGAAATCCAGTGAATTCCCCCTGGCTTTTCTTCAGGGGTCTAATCATCAAAGTGGGGTTTAAATGGAAAACACATTTAAACAGTTCAGAAAGGTGTGATAGTCTCTTCTCACCATTTTCCAGTTCCAAGTCTCTCTTACAAGGTCACCTAACAGGTTGTAATCTTTCTCAAGGAAACAAATGCTTATGGATGCCCCTGTGGCTTAAGTTCTTTTTTTCCCAACAGGATATTCCTGTGTAAAATCTCATTTCTTGGAAATCAACCATGTGACAGTCAAAGAGGTAAGTACAAATGTCCCTACACTTTCCTAATCTTTTTGTAGTATCTCAATCTTAATGTGAAGCATACTTTTATCTACAAAAAATACTGTAAGCAGACCTGTGGTTAGCATACAGCAAGACACTCTTCAGTATCTTGAGGAGCCAGTTTTACATAATCCCTTGGCTTTATTTACTTTTGGAAAGGCTGTGACAGAGAACTCTATTTTATCGGTTGGGATAGGGTCTAGCCTTGAAGTCTAGGCTGCCTTAAATTTATAACACTAATGCTTAATTTCCCAAATGCTGGTATTACAGGGAAGTTCTTAGTGTGACTTTATTTTAACTCTGACAACTCCTCCCTTGCATCTGTACAATATTCTCTAAAGGCATTTCAGTAAACACTTATGTTTTTTTCTTAATGGTATCCCATAGGCAGGGTCAGATCTCTGACAACTGGTCAAGTTCGATCTGTTGTTGGGGTATAGAGAATATTAAGTGACATATATTAATAATTTAGTGCCAGTAACCACTTCCACAATTTTAATCAACAAAGAAACAGAAGGAATGGTCAGTATATTTATTTGTCCTGTGGGTACTGTCTTACCATCTCAAAAATATTGTTTAGATTCCTTTGTCAGGAGCTACCGAATGTTAAACAGACTTTATAGAAATGTAGCTGTCAATTAATAGACAATAGTTTTGAGAGAGTAAGGTCTGGACAGATAGTCAGGTAGGGAAAGAGACTACAGATGAATAGTAAGGATGACAAACTCCCTGATTCTTCATTTCTCCATCCCTCAAAGAAATACTTTATGGGGTTTCTATCCTGCCTGTAGGACCCTTCTTCTGATTGACCAGTTCATTCTGAGAAGATATATTTACTTGCCTAAAATTCCCCCTTTCTTTCTCTAAATGGACCAGTCTTAAATGCCTGGAAGGGGTCCCATCACAATTCTTTGGGGAAACAAAGTTCAAGATTTCCATTTATGCTCTTCAGGGAGTCCCCATTCTCTCTCTCTCTCTCTCTCTCTCTCTCTCTCTCTCTCTCTCTCTCTCTCTCTCTCTCTCTCTCTTCCTGTGCACACATTCATGCATGGTTATGTGCATGTGTATTTGCATTGTGGTTTATAGATCTTCATTTCTATAAATGTTTGTTATCTGTTGTTGCCTACTATGTGAGGTATTTTCTGCTTTAAATTCTCTAAATGACAGAGAAAATTAATCTGATCAAGACCTCCAAATGATGAAACTGTTCTGAAATAAATGATTAGGTATCTTTTGGGATGTAATGTAGAGACATTAGTCTTCAAATTATAGGAACAAAGTTTTGGAAAAGCTACAATATTGAGAGCTGTGATGGAGCCAGTGGCATTGAAGATACTGTTTCCCTCTATGAGAAATATGAAACATAGCAGGTATTCAGAAAAGTAAGAAAACATACATTAGAGCAAAATACTTTAAATCACAGTTGATATGAGTTGTAGCTAGTTGTACAAGATGTATGACTATTTTGTATCAATATTTTTATTGATGTCATTACAAGATAATAACAAGACAGGAAACCTGAGTCATGGAGAGGCAAAAGATTCCACCACTCTGGAGTCTGGTTGAACTCTCTTCCAGAAAAAAATAACATAATGAAAGTTCACTACCTAGAGATAATATTTCTTTATAGAGAGCTATTTCAAATAATAGTATTAAAATGGCAATGTCCTATGGTAAAGGTCTGAACATATACAATCTTTGAATACATTTTGTTTTCTTGCCTATAGCCCTACAGTTTTCTCATAATCTCAAAATAGACCAAAGTTATGGTTAGAGGTAGATCTCAAACTTCTGATGATTATTCTGACCCATATCTCTACCTCATCATGTTGTAATTATGTCCAAGTCTCCTTAGAAATAACTATAATCTCATTTACATGAAAGTATAAATTGGTTAGTGAGATCATCACATCCTGTTCATTGCTATTCTATTCATTTTCTTTTTACATTTCTTATTAGATATTTTCTTTATTTACATTTCAAATGCTATCCCCTTTTTCTTATTTCCCCTCCAAAAATCCCCTATCCCATCTCCCCTCCCCTGCTCACTAACACACCCACTCCCTGACCTTGCATTCCCCTACCCTGGGGCAATGAGACTTCACAAACCCAAGGGCCTCGCCTCTCATTAATGTCCCACCAGATCATCCTCTACTACTCATGTGGCTGGAACCATGAGTCCCTCCATGTGTACTCTTTGGTTGTTAGTCTAGAAGCTTGGAATACTCAAGATATAATTCACAGACCACATGAAGCTTAAGAAGGAAGACCAAAGTATGGATACTTTGTTCCTTCTTTGATAGGTTACAAAATAGCTATGGGAGGAAATGTAAAGTATGCAGCAGAGACTGAAGAAAAGACCATTCAGAAACTTCCACCTGGAGATCCATCCCATATACAGTTCCCAAACTCATACATGTTGTGGATGCCAAAAAGTGCATGCTGACAGGATCCTGATACACCTATTTCCGGAGAGGCCCTGCCAGTGCCTGACAAGTACAGAGGGGATGCTCTCAGTCAACCATTGAACTGAGCACAGGTTCTCCAAGGGAGGAGCTAGAGAAAGGACCGAAGGAGTGGAAGGGGTTTATAGCCCCATAGAAGGAACAAAAATATGAACCAACCAGTACCTCCAAATCTCCCAGGGACTTAACTGCTATTTTGTTCATAATAACTAAGAAATTGAACCAAACTAAATGTTCATTAACCAGTGAATAGATTAAAAATATACTGTGTATATGTGTGATGGGATATTTCTCAACTACTAAAAATAGAAAAATCATAGGGTACCCATCTATTTACATGATGGATGGAACTGGAAAGAAATTATACTGAGTGAGCAAACTCAGGCCCAGAAAGACAAGTGTTCTCTCTTATATGTAGCTCCTAGATTCTTTTGTTTTATGTCCTTATCTTATACACATAGATGATAGCAAACCAGAAATAAACCTTTGAGGGGATATATATGAGGAAGAGTAGTAGAATAGTAATAAACAATGCTGGTGACAGAGAGTTCTAGCAGGTAGAGTAGTAATTGGGATTGTGAAAGGAGGATGTGGAGGAAATAATTATTGCAAATGGTATGCATGAAGAAACTATTTAGGAACTGATTGAAGTATGAGAGTAAAAACTATAATTAGGTGTTATAGTGAATCCATATGATATGTAAGAACAAAAAGATGAAGAAAAATGGAAGCTAACAATTTAAGCAGGAATGGGCCAGGTAAGTGTGGAAAATGCAGTATGAGAGATAGATGAGACAAAACCAAGTGTATATGAGGATGTATGATTAACCTCCACTAGTTTGTAAGCATAGGTTACCTCCTTGTGAGTTATTAATAAGAGAGGCCTCAGAGAAACTTAAATATACATAGGTTATTGCTAGCACTCTTGGTTATCTACCATAACTAGATGGTCAGAACCTATTTCTGAAGACAGCACTTACGTTGCATAGAGAATATTGCAAAATCAACCTTGACTGACAAGGAATCATTCCTTCTGGTTGAAATAGCTATGTAGGCTGGTTAGGAAAAAGGAAACTCAGCAATCTTACCTAGCACAAGACCCTGCATAGTAAAATAATAAATCTCCAGGCAAGATGGGCCCATTGAAGTAATAGTGGTTAATACTGTGTACTGAGTGTTGTCTTGATTGGAGATGAGGCCTACCCTATTCAGGAAGGAATCCATGCTGGTACTGTAAACATGGTCAAAAATCATGACTAATGAAGTCATTGGCCTAACAGGAGGACTTATTGATGCTGTTTTGCTAAATTGCTGTGTTATCAAACTGTCTTCTATTTATCTAAGTCTTCATTCATTGACTTCTGACACTATCAACTCTGGGAAGAGAAGCTTCTTGTTGCAGTGAGTAATGATGAGTGCAGAGATCCATGCAGTTCAAAATGCCAAAAGTAAGGGGTTATGAGTGGCAGCTGCAGCTGAAACATCTATACCAACCCCTCCCCATCTCAAGGCTGAGGAAATTTCTTAAAGAAGGCAGAAAGAATCTGAGAGTCAGAGGATGAAAAGGAGAGATGTGAGATAGTGTTCTTGGGCATGGTATAGCTGTTTCTCACATTAATATAAAACATGGTTACCTGCACATAACCAAGGAAGTTAAAGTTCATAGAGTAGGAAAGAGCTCCCATCCTTCCGCAGGAGTTACTAACAGTTGATATTGATACAGGATTGGGGAGTCACTTTTTACAGGGTCAGGCTAATAATAGATACCTAGTGCTGTGAGGGAAAACCTGTCAGACATGGCATTGACAAGCATCTTGCTTATGAACACTATCTCTCTTCATTTGATATGTAGATATCAATTGAAGGCTCTGGATGAATGAGACTAAAGGCTGGGAGAATATTTTAGAGGGCTTTCCTGCTGACTGAATTGCTGCAATGATACCCTGATATCAGTAGAAAACCAAAAGGGTCGTAATCTCCCACTGGATGGGAAGCAAAGAGTGAAACTCACTTTCAGGTTATGGGCAGGAGAAGTGTTGATTCCACTCATGAGCAAGCCTCCAGCTCATGCTGGAATTCAGTCCTGAAAGATGAATTGTGGGTTCTAACTTACAGAGTGCTAGATGTATTGTGATGGTCTTAAGTTGTATGAGTTTACTATGATAGGATAATACTGATGTATTTGGATAAAATCTGATATTGTAAAATATTTGTTAATCCCATGCACTTCCTTCTAGAAGTATAGCAATTTTCATAATTTTTATGATCTCATGTGAAAACTCACTGTTTCTTGATGTTATGAATTTCACTTTCACCAAAAAAGACTAAATAAAATCTTCATGTGTTTTGCACTTTTAATGCATAATTTATTATGTTGAATTTCTTGTTTTATCTCTAAGTGCTTAGGTCTTAAATTCTTTTAAAGGGTATAACCTACTTAAAATACTAGCAAAGGTTCTGATATAATTTTTAATTTTAAATAACCTTCAGAAACAGGGAATAGAGAAAGAGAGGTTTGATTTTCCTTTCATTTTTGGAAATAAAACCTCACAGTTCACCCCAATTTCCAACATGATAAGTTAGTATACTCTATTATAGCTATTGTAATATCATTTTGTGTGAACTTATTAATTTCTCCATTTGCCATTGTTTACATTTCTTCAGGTGTTTTGATGGAATTAAACTCATTAAAGCCTACCTGCCTCAGACTCTTGAGAGCAGAGATTAGAGGTATAAACCATGAAGTTTGAAAGATTTTAGTTTGAAAAGAATATCAATCTCAACAATAGTGATTAATTAACTATAGTGAAACATATCTTCCATTTAGTAATGATGAATAAAGTCCTGCTTATATATTTCTTCTTAAGTATATGGATATTCTAAATGTTCCCTGAGCTACAATTACTGACATAGCAACATGTAGCTTGTGGACAATCTAATCTTATCTTTATTTCTGTGGGTTTCTTTGTGTTCTTGAGATGTATAAGCCAAAATTTACACACAAAGATAGATGCCAGATGTAGAAGGGCACCTTGGGTAGAATACATTATGGACAAACATTTATCACAGCCTGGCAGCCTCTTTATTTTCCTCACCTGCTCATGTGGTGTGCACCTGTGGCATGCTGACTTTCCATGTATAGGCTGTTCTGGGGACTTCTAAGATTAAAGCTTCTGTTAGGTATGTAACTGTCACATAAGCCTTTTGAGTTTTTGCTCTTACTATTATAGTCTGAATGCCAAACTCTTTATTGTTTCAGCTATTGTCTCATTTCTCTGAAACAAAGCAAAACAAAATAAATAAACAACAACAAAACCTCTACTTTTGAGTTCTGAAGAGAAGATGAAACAGAACAATTTGAATAATCTTTTTTGTTTTTAATTATAGAATAGAGTTTATTCAGGGCATTGGGAGGGGAGTTAAGAAGGTAGTAGAGGCAGAGAAAGGCAGAGAGAGGGAGAGGGTAGAGAAGTAGAGGCCAGCCATGACCATGTGCAGAGAGTGAGGGAAGGAAGGCAGAGAGAAAAGCCAATAGGGCAAGAGAGAAGCAAGCAGGAAACTGGAGTAAGTAAGAGGGACAAGAAGTTGAATATTCTTTTTAACCCCAATGGGATCAGTGTAAAAGTAATATTGGTGTACTTTCTTCTACCATGAGTATTTTCATACAGCATCACGAAGCACTTTCTTAAGCATGGACATCCTTTCAGAGAAAAATCGAGGCTTGAAAAGATTCAAATAGTTTGGTGGGATACAAATATTTTGGGGAGAGATTCTAAGAAACATGATAAAGTTGAGAATTTTCATGTAAAGTTTTTGAAATTGTTTTTAAAGTACTAATTAATCCGCTCCTGGTTTTGTTCTGCTAATACATTCCCACAGTTTTCCATGACCTCTAGAGTGACCTATTTAGTTTACAAATAGTTCCTGTCAAAAAACCCAGTGTCAAAAATATTGGTGTTGAAAATGGACATGGAAATTTCTACGGGGCAGACTAGATGTGATTGCCAGCACTTCTGAGCTAGTCATTTTGGCACAAGGCCTGAAATTTGCACTTTACATGATGCCCATGCTATCAGAGAACCACTGTGTAGCTGAAGGTAATTGACATTTGAGCAAGCTTCGAAATGAAAGCAAATGTTATGATAAGGCAGCAAAGAGGGGAACATTGATGAACATATGATCCTACAAGAAATCAGTGTTGTTTCCGAAGAGGTGTGATATGGGAGCCACTGTAGAGTACTATCTTATTCTCTGAGGGGTATAAAAGTGAGTGAACATAGTATTAGGGTATCACTGGGACCATTGTTTGCTTTCAGGCTTTGGGGGAATAAAGCAGTCAGTTCACCAGCCTGCCTGCCTATCATCCATCCCACACACCACTGAGGTTCAAAAAAAAATGTGAAGTCATTTTGGAATCCCCCAGAGCCAGTCCACCTAACCCCACTTGGTCTATCAGCCAAATCTCCCATCCCCTATGTTGACTTTGGATCTCCTGGAGTCGAACTTGGATTAATTTGCAGATGATTTTACTTAAAAAATAAAAGATTCTAAGCACTCTACCAGGAAACTTATACAACTGATAAATACATTAAGAAAAGTGGCAGGATATAAAGTGAACACACAAAGATAGCTTCAATTGACACAAATGTCAGCCACACTGAGAAAGAAATCAAGAAAGCAGTACCATTTTTAGTATTGTCAAATCACAAAATAAATCTAAGGAAGTAAGAGGCTTGTGAAACAAATATTTTAGACACTGAAGAAAAAAACAGCAGAAACATCAGAGGATGGAAAGACCTCTGGATTAAGTTTGCAAAAATGGCCATCCTACCCAAGGAAATCTAGAGTAAAATATATCAACATAACAATTCTAATACAAGTCTACACAGAAGTAGAAAACATACTTTCTCATATGTAAAGTTCATATGGAAACAAAAATAAACCCATGATAGCTGTTCTATCTAGTTTAGATATCCTTTGACATGGGATAAAATCATTTGGGAAGATAAATCTTCATATGAGAAAATTCTCCCACTTGATTGTCTTGTGGAGAAGCCTGCAGAGCATTTTCTTCATTGATGACTAGTGTGGAAGGACTCAGCTCACCGTGGTGGAGCTACTTCTGGGTTGGGGATCATGAGTGGTATAAGAAAGCAAGCTGAGAAAACCATAAGGAACAAGCCAGTATGCAGTGTTCCTGCATGACCTCTATGGATTCTGCCTAAAGAATTTCTGTCCTGAATTTCTTTGATGATGGACTGTGATATGTCACTGTAACCAAAATAAACTCTTCCTTCTTCAAATTGTTTTTAATCATTGTGGTTATCATAAAAATAACTTACTACTTAGCCATATTCCATACTGTTCTATTCACAATAGTCAAGATATAGATTTAATCTAGATTCCCATGGGTTGATGAGTGTATTGATGTACCAGGGCAGAATCTGGAATTACTTAAGAGACAGTCCTCTGGGCGGACTTGTGAGGGAGTTTCTGACCTGAATTAATTGAAATGAGAAGATGCACCTACACTGGGACAGTGCCACTCCCTGCACTGAGGTTTCAGACCAAATAAAAAAAAGGCAGGGAACTAAGTACCATCATTCAACCTCAGTTTCCTGACTGAGGATAAGATCCTTCAGCCATGATTTCCCACCATTGTGGACTGGAATGAACTATGGGCCAAAACAAACCTTTGTTTTTATGAAAGAAAAAAGAAACTTAAGAAAGAAAAAGAAAAAGAAAATGTGACAGTTATACAATGTGATATTATTCAGCCATCAAGAAAAATTGAGCTATAAAGGTCATCCAAAGACTGCCCCACCTGGGGATCCATCCCCTATACAATCACTAAATGCAGACAATGTTGTGGATGTCAAGAAGTGCATGCTGACAAGAGCCTGATATAGTTGTATCCTGAGTCTGACACATACAGAGGCAGATGCTCACAGTCAACCTTTGAACTGATCATGGGGGTCCCCACTGGAGGAATTAAAGAAAGGACTGGAGGAGCTGAGGGGGTTTGCAACCCCATAGGAAGAACAACAATATCAAACAACCAGAGCTCCCAGGGTCTAAATCATCAATAAAGGAGTACACATTGAGAGACCCATGACCCCAGCCATGTATGTAGCAGAGGATGGCCTTGTTGGGCATGAATGAGAGAAAGAGGCCCTTAGTCCTATGAAGGTTCAATGCCCCAGGGTAGGGGAAGGCGAGGGTGGGGAGACAGGAGTAGGTGGTTGGTTGCGGGCACACCCTCATAGAAGTGGGAGGAGGGGGCTAAGATAGGGGGTTTCTGGGAGGGATCAAGAAAGAGGATAACATTTGAAATGCAAATAAATAAAATATCCAATATAAAAAAGAAAAAAGCTATAAAATTTTCAGGTAACTGATGGACCTGGAAACAGTCACCCTGACTGAGGCAATGGAGACCCAGAAAGGCAAAGATGTTTTGTTTTCCCTCCCATGTAGATGCTAGGTTTTGTTAGGTAAAATATATATATATATATATATGTATATATATATATATGTGTATATATACACATATATATGTATATATATATGTGTATATATACATATATATATATATATATGTGTGTGTGTGTGTGTGTGTGTATGTATATATAATTGGGAATTCCTATGGAGTTTAGGTACCTATAGAGTTTAGGCAAGGACTAAGGAGAAGGAGGACATCTTTGAAGGAAAGAGAAATAGGATATATATGAGGGCAGGGGAAATGAAACAGGACGCAGTTATTAGGTTGGGAAAGGAAGAGCAGTGTAGGGTAGAGAATGTGGAGAAGATGCAAATAAACATCTTTTAAAAGATGTAGACATCTACTACTGTAGAAGGTTTCGAAAATATATACATATTTTACTTTTTTTTTTTTTTTTTGGTTTTTCGAGACAGGGTTTCTCTGTGTAGCCCTGGCTGTCCTGGAACTCACTTTGTAGACCAGGTTGGCCTCGAACTCAGAGATCCTCCTGCCTCTGCCTCCCAAGTGCTGGGATTAAAGGTGTGCGCCACCACCGCCCGGCTATACATATTTTAAAGTGTTCAAATGGAGTAAATTTATAGTGGGGAGGGGAAACACTCCATTATACCAAATAAAACTCCCACTACCAGATTTGATTACCTCTTTCTGAGTTGTTTGCCAGTGATGTCACATATATATGCCTTTATATAAAAGGTATTGACAATGCTATTGATTACTCTTAACAAACTTACATTAAGACCATAATTTTGAACACAGTACACATTTGAGTCACAGACCATAGAAAACTGTAGCTGGTATCCAGCTAGAATATTCATCTCCACTGACTAGTATTCATAATTCTAAAAGGTACTATGCATACACCCAGAGGCAGAAAGTAATTATCAATCTCACCGATCGGCGAACACTTTGAGTTACAATATAAACTGCCTGGCAAGATATGCCCACTCCTGTAGTAGTAGCACAACCTTTTATGGAAAAAAATAAATCTTTTTTGTTTGCTTCTTGTTTTTGCAACATTATTTTGTGTCTTTTCCTCTGCCTTATCAGGGGATACTGACCACCAATCTTCTACTTGAGGAATTTCACACAGTCCTTGGCAAATCTACAAAATCAACTTCCTCCTTCCTGGTAACAACTCACCCAACAAGTACCTGGGATTTCTAGAATGCCTCTGTAAAAATGAGATATTCACCTTACTTTAAACTCCAGTCAATGACTTGTTTCCCCCTGAAAACTTTTTCCCACTCTCTAAGGATCTTCTCTATCCCTTTTCCACCCCAAATATAAAGTATATGTGTACAAGTCCACCCCAAATAAAGATATGTGAACAAGCTTAGGTCATCTAAGAGAGCTGTTTTATTAAAATCCTTGGAGAAGGCCTTTTCCCTCTGCCCCCTCCCAGTGAGTCACTCACTCCCAGCTGGTATGTGATCCTGAAGATCCCAGCCATTCAGGACTCCAATTCATTCTTCCAGCCTGGTGTGAATTGGCACCTGGACACCCTGAAAGTGGAAACAGAAGATGAAGGACAACATCTGGTTCCCAACAATCATACCATAAATCTCTACACTAGTTGAGAATTTATTAATATTTTATTCCTATTGCGAGAGGGGAGGTCAGTTTATTTTAATGATGTAATATGTGGTAGATTGCACTCTAGGAAAGGCTCCACATTTGTCAGTCAGAAGGCAATACAAGCTAAAGTATATGAGCAGAGATGTGGTAGGAATTTGTGTGGATAGGGCTTGGGAAGGATATAGAAAGCATTCAAGAAGGGGGAATGAATATGATAAAATATACTGTAAAATTGTCAAAAATTTAATGAAAACATTTTAAAATGAATAAACATATTTGGATTTATGACTGTGTGCTATATATAGTTCGTGTTGGCATACGTGTATGTGCATGTGTGTGTTTGTGTCTGTGTGTGTGTGTGTGTGTGTGTGTGTGTAGATGTGTGCATGTTCATGAAGAAGCAACTGAGGTTGGGTGTATATCTCTAAACACAATTGCTTTCCACCATTAAGTTTTTTGAACTGTATCTCCATAAACATGAAGGACATTAATTAAGATAAGTTGATTTTCTGGTATCATTGGGGACTTGCATGACTCCATTATTCTAGTAGTTGACATGACCCTTCACAGCATCCAATTATTTGAGTATTAGGTACCCAAATACACATCCATGTGCTTGGGAGACAAAAACTTTATTAATTAACCCATCTTTTCAGTCCAAAAGAAAAATTGTCTAGTCCATTTGTATTATTCTAATTTAAAATTTAAATAATTTTTAAATAAATATACAAATCAACTTTCTACTTTGATAGTAAGAGAGAACAGGTAGAAATATAAATATATATTTCATAATTGTGATTTGTTGCAAGATATTTCTTATCCATTCACATTAAGGCAGTGAGAGGCCAGGGATTAGAGAGAGGAGGAGGAGGAGGAGCTAAGGAGAAAGAGAGGCTCAGGGGACCAAATGATCAGAGGAGAGAGGGACATACGTATATCCAGATGGCTTCAGATGTATTTCTGGTGTTTTGGAGAGGTTAGAAAATTGGGATAAGACTTTTATCATTGTAAATTGACATTATGAAATTGGAATTTCATATACACAAACATATTTGACTATTTAAGTTTAAGAGTCATGCTTTACCAGGTATTTGGGTACAGGGCTGTAGCACAGGCCTCCTGCCATTTTCAGAGCCTATGGCAGAGAGGAAACACAACTGGGATGCTGTGAGAGCTAGTTGGAAGACATTGGCTTAGTGGTGACAGTGAGAGCCACACTGAGCAAGACCTGCAGGATCCCGCTAGAGTGATTGAGCTTAAACTGTTTTGAAAGCATTATTGGGTACATATCTTTTAATTTTATATGTTTAATTTTAAAAAAATATTAAAAGTTACATTAAGAAAATGTTTAACAACTGACAGAAAATGGGAGTCAGGGGATATGCTTTAATAGTGTTTGCCCATAGGCAATTTCAACCAATCAAAATTTTAAGAAATTTTTTTCAAATTCTTCAAAATTCACTGTTAAGTCCTGATGAACCATGCTAAGCCTCTTAATTATTATTAATCCTTAAATCACATCATTTACACCAGCTTAGGTTTCTATATTAGAAAGCATCGATGTGTTTATTATAATCTTGTCATCCTAACAGTAAAAAAGCATTACTTAAAAAAGTCCATTTCAGTCATTGGGAAATTGTCAGTTACTAATAAATTGTCACAAGGAAAGGTGTGACTGACCTTTTAAAATTTGATCAAGTTTCAGTTTGTCTACCTGAAAACATGCACAAATTAATTATGATAACTATGTGGTCATAAACAATAATATTTTTATTGTAGATTTTTAAAATGCTTTTATTAAACATATTTAATGAATATTTGGGGATGCCAGGCAACAATAGGATTCCAGTAACACCAAGACAAGTAGAAAGCACTTTTAGATTTTGCAGTAGAAAATAGTCATCCACATACAATCAGACATGTGAGTTATATGCTGACCTGGTAGAGCATACATGGTTCCTCACAGTAGATACATTACCACTGGAAGGTTGAATTCTTCATTCTCTGTCTGTTAGGTTTGTATCAGCTGATTTAAATACAGTTCTAGAATGTATTCTCTGACCTCAGATTTATGAACCAAAATAGTTATATATAAAAACATCTGAAATGATATCTGTATTATAATTAGATCTATGCCATGCATTTACTATCAACATATAGTTAGAAAAGAAAAACAATTTACCATGTCTGTAACTATTTTCTGAAATTGATACCTATTATTTGGAGTAAATTCCAGGCAGACCAGCCATATGAGTGTTGAGGAATTTCAATCCAGGAACATGACTTTGCTAGCAAGTGATCATATGCAAAGAACTTCTAGGTCTGTGTGATCTGGCTGGAATGCATAAATGTCCTGAATTACAGTATGATCTGGTTGGAATACAGACATTCCCTTATTCCATACTGTTAATCCCTAATAATGAAGTTAAGGTTAGTTTGTAGAAGGAAGCAGCCATGTCTGAAAGTGACATCTAACTGAAGGACCAACAAAGTGATGAATCAGAAAAAGATTTGAGAGAATGAGTCAGGGATGGGATATGCCCAACTCAGAGGAGAACAACACAGCAAAGAGAGATGAGAAAGAGAGAGAGAGAGAGAGAGAGAGAGAGAGAGAGAGAGAGAGAGAGAGAGAGAGGCCAATTTTACTTGGACAGTTTAATCGTGATAGGGTAGACACAGGTGAAGAGATAATGAACCAGAGAATAAGAAGGAACCAGTTTAGAACATACTGACAAATTGAATGTCATATTGGTATGAGACCAAGTAGAGCAATTCAGGCAGAAGCCAAGAAAAGGTGGATTGAGTCAGTCAGCTTGGAAGATTTGATTGAATGGAGGCTAGAACGTTCCAGGCCTAGGTCTCGAGATAGCTAGAACAGAAGAGGAAACACACTGGTTTCAGCCCAAATCATGTATTTGACAGCATGTGTACAGCTCTCATCCGATTCCTTCATGTGAGGAAATAAAAGTGACATTTATGCATAAATATGTCAAATTCACCATTTGCCTCTTATGATTCAAGCCATTCATATGCTGTCTTCTTGACTTTTCCCTGCCCAGTGTGTATCTTGTGTCAGAATTTCATATGTATCTAGCAGTCTGCATTAGGTTCCATTTTCTAAAAAATGAAGAGCAATATCTATGGCAATAATGGTTTGCATTATTGAGAACAGTACATAAATAAATATTGAAATAATTTATAGTTGTAAATGGTCAATGTGTAATGGAATAAGAAAACAAATTTACTTAAAACACAATTTGCGGTGACCCGCACCTGGAGGGAATGCAGCAGCCTCCATCATCTTTGCTTTGGCAACAGAACAGACAGAAACTCCAGGTACACAGATATCCCAAGTATAACATCTCGAGACTCAACCAGCTAGGGTTCCACCTGTGCCCAGGAACGGGGCAGCTCTGTGGTCGTTTGGCTGCCAGCTTAGCTGTGGGACATCTGCCTGCAGAGTGACCCGCGCCTGGAGGGAGTGCAGCAGCCTTCGCCATCATTGCTCTGGCAGCAGAGCAGACAGGGACTCCAGGATCAGAGACATCCCAAGTATAACACTGCTTGAGACACAGCCAGCTACAGTGCTGCCTGCATCCAAGAGCTGGGCAGCTCTGTGGTCATTTGTGCACCAACTCTGCTGTGGAACATTTGCCCTGCAGAGTGATCAGCACCTGGAGGGAGCACCGCAGTCTCTGCCATCTTTGCTCTGGTGATAAACCAGACAGGGACTCCACCATACCATCTCCAAGTGGCACAGGAAGCCAGCCATCTACCCAGCTGCGTGGAGGAGTCAGGTAGCACAGGAGAAACCTGCATTGCAGAGCAGAGGAGCCGTCTTCTGAAACTGGGTACCATATCCAAGGGATATAAGGAGGTAACTAACCACTCAGGAATGCATAGAGGCACAGTGGTACAATAGGACTACCCCTGCTGCTAAGAGGAATGAGACTGAAACCCTACAGACACAAGAGCCTAGGAACAGACTGGGACAGGAGTCTTATGATTACCACCTGCACCCAGAGTTGATCTGGGCCACAGGTACATACCTAAATACAACTATAAGAGAGTGGGTCCTGCAGAAGTACTTACATTTCAGTGTACACAGAGAGAACAGGTCTCCCAGGAGCACAGAGAAACCACAGTCAGAGACAGCAACATCAGCTAACACTAGAGATAACCAGATGGCAAGAGGCAAATGCAAGAACACCACCAATACAAACCAAGGCAACATGGCTCCATGGGAACCAAGTTCTCCAACAACAGCAAGTCCTGGATACCCCAACACATCAGAAAAGCAAGAACTGGATTTAAAAGCACTGCTCATGATGCTGATGTAGGGCTTCAAGAAGGACATAAATAACTCCCTTAAAGAAATACAGGAGACCACAAGTAAACAGGGAGAAGCCCTTGAAGAACTAAGGGAAAACACAACAAAACAGGTGAAGGAATTAAACAAAGCCATCCAAGATCTAAAGATGGAGGTAGAAACAATAAAGAAATCACAAAGGGAAACAACTTGGGACATAGAAAACCTAGGAAAGAAGTCAGGAGTCATGCATCCAAGCATCAACAACAGAATACAAGAGATAGAAGACAGAATCTCAGATGCAGAAGATAACATAGAAAGCACTGATAGAACAGTCAAAGAAAATGCAAAAGGCCAAAAACTCCTGACCCAAAACATCCAGGAAATCCAGGACAAAATGAGAAGACCAAACCTAAGGATTATAGGTATAGAAGAGAGTGAAGATTTCCAACTTAAGGGGCCAGTAATGTCTTCAACAAAATTATAGAAGAAAACTTCCCTAACATAAAGAAAGAGATGTCCATGAACAAACAGAACTCTAAACAGACTGGACCAGAACAGAAAGTCCTCCCGGCACATAATAATCAAAACACCAAATGTACCAAACGAAGCAAGAATATTAAAAGTAGTAAGGGGAAAAGGTCAAGTAACCTATAAAGGCAGGCCTATCAGAATTACACCAGACTGATGAAAGCCAGAAGATTCTGGGCAGATCTCATACAGACCCTAAGAGAACACAAATGCCAGCCCAAACTATTATACCCAGCAAAACTCTCATTTACCATAGATAGAGAAAACAAGATATTCCACGATAAAACCAAATTTATACAATATCTTTCCACAAATCCAGCCCTACAAAGGATAATAGATGGAAAATGCCAACATGAGGAGGGAAACTACACCCTAGAAAAAGCAAGAAAGTAATCTTTTCCCAACAAACCCAAAAGAAAGTAACCACACAAACATAAAAAGAACAACAAAAATAACAGGAAGCAACAATCACTATTCCTTTATATCTTATAACATCAATGGACTCAATTCCCCAACCAAAAACATAGTCTAACAGAACTATGTTATTATTTATTATGTTATTTATTTTTCATGTAAATCTTCAATTTAATCAGAAAATGTTTGTGATTCCTCTTTCAATTTAGTACTGTTTTTATGTCTACCATTTTAACTGTAGTACTTTCCATGATAATGTTTAATTTTAACATTTTTTCTATATATTTCTTTAAGTTTATCAGAAATATTTTCCATGTAAATCTTCAATTTTTTCAGAAAATGTTTATAATTCCACTTTCAATCAATTTAGGAATACTTTTATGCCTACCATTTTATCAGTATAATTGTTCGTGATAGTCTTCAATTTCAATGTTTTTCTATATTTTTCTTCAATTTTATAAGAAATATTTTCCATGTAAACCTTCAATTTTATCAGACAATGTCTATACTTTTACTTTCAATCAACTTAGGAACATTTTTATACCTTCCATTTTATCTGTATAATTTTCCATGAAATAGTCAGTTTTAACATGTTTTTCTATATATTTCTTGAATTTTATCAGAAATATTTTCCTTGTAGATCTTTAATTTTATCAGAAAATGTTTATAATTCCACTTTCAAAAAACTTAGGAATATTTTTATGCCTACCACTTTATCTGTATAATTTTTCCATGAAATACTCAACATGTTTTGTATATATTTCTTCAATTTTATCAGAGATATTTTCTATGTAAATATTCAGTTTTATCAGAAAATGGTTATAATTTCACTTTCAACCAACTTAGAAATATTTTAATGCCTACCATTTTATCTGTACAATTTTCTATAATAATCTTCAATTTTAATGTTTTTCCATATTTTTTTTCAGTTTTGTCAGAGACATTTTCCATGTAATTCTTCAATTTTATCAGAAAATGGTTATAATTCTACTTTAATCAACTTAGGAATATTTTTATTCCTACCAATTTATCTGCATAAATTTCTTCAATTTTATCAGAGATAGTTTCCATGTAAATCTTCAATTTTATCAGAAAATGTTTTTACTTCTACTTTCAATCAATTTAGGAATATTTTTATGCCTACCATCTTATCTGTATAATTTTTCATGAAATAGTCAATTTTACTGTGTTTTTCTATATATTTCTTGAGTTTTATCAGAAATATTTTCTTTGTAGATCTTCAATTTTATCAGAAAATGTTTATAACTCCACTTTCAATCAGCTTAGGAATATTTTTATGCCCACCACTTTATCTGTATAATTTTTCCATGAAATAGTCAATCTTAACGTTTTTCTACATATTTCTTCAGTTTTATCAGAGATATTTTCCATGTATATTTATACAATGGAATACTACTCAGCAATTAAAAACAATGAATTCATGAAAGTTTTAGGCAAATGGGGGACAGTGGGAGGGAAGAGGGCTTATGGGACTTTCAGGGGGAAACTAGGAAAGGGAAAGTCATTTGGAATGTACATAAAGAATATAGAAAGAAAAAAAAAGGAATTGTTAGATCATTAAATAAATATATTTATAAAATAAAAAAAAGAAACATTAAAAAAAGAGAGAGATGTGTTTCTGTAGAAATGTTGAGACATTGATTCAGGGCCATATTCAATACTATCAATCCATAAATATTTGTGCAAATTATTTTACAGCTCTTGTGAAACTTCCATTTGTCACTTAATTACAGCCAGTTTATTAAATTCCTCAGGCTTACATCATGAAGTTGTGCTTGATATTAAAATAGGTTTCATTTCTAATTCATATAGACTCCAGACAATTCCCAGTTGACTCTGAAAACACTATCACTGCTCCCCTTCCCACTGGCTGTCATATGTATAGGTCTTTCCTTTTTCCTGATTTCCTACATCGTTGTTACTCCTGGTACATCTTTGAGGAGGGTAGAAAGATTGCTGCAGAGTGGCTGTCAGATGTCAAAGCAATTTCACCCACTTCTGCATTCGGCTATACTGTCAGCATATCCAGGGTAAATTTTTCTGTTTCCTATCCATCTATTACCAGTTTTACATGGACATTACAAAGTCAACTCTTCACACATATAAAACACACATTGGGGTTTCCCTGTCAATGTTAATGCAAGCCAATTGTTTTTTGCTTAAAGAAACAGTGTCTCGGCATATGGCATATTCTTCATAACCTTTTTTTTTTTCTACACTGAATGACTTTTTCTTATTTTTAAAGGCCATTCATATTTAGATTTTCTAATTTTTACTTTCAATTTTTAAGGTTTAGCTAATGACAAACAAATTAAGAGCTAGTTTAAGTTTATTAATCTGGTAAAGCAGAATGCCAAGCTAAATTTAATAGGCTCTAAAAAATACTACACAAATGACTTCTTATCTCTAATGGCACTGAAGGGGGAATGTCACATTGCATTTCCGTAAAAGTATCAAGTGAAAAGAATACATGAATTATTTGGCAAAAATAAACCCTAGACCTCAAGATATAAAATTTCTCATTTTCAGAATGGGTTGATAAGTCTTCAGCAACCAACTGTTGGATTTTGCTGCATCCTAGGCTATGATACTTGCAGATTCTGTAGTGCCAGTACTCCAGGCTATCTGCTTTTAATCTTTAGACATGACAATGTGCATTTTCTAATCAATGTTTTAAAGATGCACAGAAACATATCGTTGTTAAAAATTTGCATCTCACAGACACATCCACATACATTTCTAGAGTCTTTTATTTTAAATTTTATTTTATTTTCTGTTTTTTTTATTTACATTCAAAATCATTTCCCCTTTCCCGTTTCCTCCCTCCCCAAAAGTCCCATAAGCCCCCTTCCCCCCTCTTTTCCCCATTCAACCCCCTCTTGCTTCTCTGTCCTGGCATTCCCCTATATCCAGTCTTTCCTTCCAGGGGTCTCTCCTTCCATCTTCTTGGAAATCTATTGATATGCAAATTGTGTCTAGGGTATTCCGAGATTCTGGGTTAATATCCCCTTATCAGTGACTGCATACCATGTGTGTTCTTTTGCGATTGGGTTACCTCACTAAGGATGATATTTTCATGTTCTGACCATTTGCCTAGGAATTTCGTGAATTCATTGTTTTTAATTGCAGAGTAGTATTCCATTGTGTAAATATACCACATCTTCTGAATCCATTCCTCCATTGAGGGACATCTGGGTTCTTTCCAGCTTCTGGCTATTATAAATAAGGCTGCTATGAACATAGTGGAGCATGTGTCCTTATTGCATGCAGGTAAAGCCTCTGGGTATATGCCCAGGAGTGGTATAGCCGGATCCTCCAGGAGTGTCATACCCAGTTTTCTGAGGAACCGCCAGACAGCTTTCCAGAGTGGTTGTACCAGCTTGCAATCCCACCAGCAGTGGAGGAGTGTTCCTCTTTCTCCACATCCTCGCCAACAACTGCTGTCTCCTGTGTTTTTGATCTTAGCCATTCTGACTGGTGTTGGTACAGTGGCAGGCATGTAGATCAATGGAACAGAACTGAAGACTCAGAAATGAATCCACACTCCTATGGTCACTTGATCTTTGACAAAGGAGCTAAAACCATCCAGTGGAAAAAAGATAGCTTTTTCAACAAATGGTGCTGGCTCAACTGGAGGTCAACATGCAGAAAAATGCAAATTGACCCATTCTTATCTCCTTGCACTTAGCTCAATTCCAAGTGGATCAAGGACCTCCACATAAAACCAGACACACTGAAACTAATAGAAAGGAAACTAGGGAAGAACCTTGAACATATGGGCACAGGGGGAGAATTTCCTGAATAGAACTCCAATAGCTTGTGCTCTAAGATCAAGAATTGACAAATGGGACCTCATTAAATTGCAAAGTTTTTGCAAGGCAAAAGACATTGTCAAAAAGACAAAGTGGCAACCAACTAAGTGGGAAATGATCTTTACCAACCCTACATCCGACAGAGGGCTAATATCCAATATATACAAAGAACTCAAGAAGTTAAACTCCAGAGAGGCAAGTAACCCTATTAAAAATGGGGTACAGAGCTAAACAAAGAGTTCTCACCTGAAGAATATATAATGGCCAAGAAGCACCTAAAGAGATGTTCATCATCCTTAGTCATTAGGGAAATGCAAATCTAGAGTCTTCTTAATAGCAAAGGTAGAAAGTATATTAAAAAGTTATTGTTGCATGTCTTAGAAACATATGTCTATTTACCCATGACAGTATATACATATGATATGAATGCTTGCATTCCTATGTACATATACCTGTATAAGTGTGCCACCAGACACACATGGCAGCTAGTGAACAACCATCAAGTATTAGTCCTTACTTTCCAATCTCAAGAGAGAGTTGCATTTCTGTCTACTATGCCAGGATTCCTGGCTCCTGAACTTCATGGAGTCTTCAATCTCAGCCTCTCATATTCTGATAAGGGTACACTAGAGTTATTGATGATTGAACTACCGATTATAGCTTTAGTTCTGAGGCTCAATCTCAGGTCATCAAGTTTGTATGGTAAACATTCTCAGCCACTGAGTCTCCTCTCCATCCTGTTGCCTACAATATTGGTATACATAACTTACTCAATGTTAAAATTAGATCATTAGACTTTTAATGTTTTCATAATTATACACACTAGAATTTTATTCATTAATAAGGAAATTGTATTTAGGACATTTGCAGGAAAGCTGATGAAATTTGAAATCTTTATGTCAAATGAAATAAGCCAGATTTGGAAGGAAATATGTTTATTTTAATTGCAACTTTTATTTAAATATAGATAGATGGGTTATATTTTGTATCTGTCTACTGCCTATTTATCTACCTATATGAGTGTAAGATTAAAATATTAAGTGAGTTATGAGAAGAGACTAAAAATTTGATAGAAATGAAAGGGAAAACTAAGCAGAATAATAGATCAGATGTCACATAACAACAGAGCTGAGCAGGATTTAATAGTAATAAGGAAGCCATCTGGAGAGAACACGGGAGGTAAAGGAGGAAATTGTGGTGGCAATAAGAATCGAGTGTTGTATATGTATATGTATGAAAATTCTATAACAAAACCAGCACTCACACACACACACACACACACACACACACACAAACAAACAAAAACACAAGAAAACACCTCTTGTGTTCAATAACTTGTTCACAAAATTACTACAATTATAAAGATGACTTCTCAGGACTGGCACAAATCACTTTTAGCACACTAGTGACCTACCATCACTAGTTTTGTCTATATATCCTTTTAAATATAAGGACAGAAGATAAAAGTGAGAGATTTAGATGTACTCAGTCAATAGTTTCTGTATATGTCTATGCATATGCAGAGGATACATAGCAGTTGATTAGAATGGCTTATAATGCATAGCCATACCTCTTAGGAGAACATGAATTTCAATCTGTCTACAGTAAGGGCTTTTAAGGAAGCAGATTCTTTCTGTATTTTACCATTCAAAGAGCTGTCCTTCTAGGCTTTTTTTTTTTTGGTCAGGATTCCTGTCAAACTGCTTCCCCCAAACCTTTGTGTTCAGTGCTGCAGTGCTATGGCACTCCTTAAACTAACTGGTTGGGTTATTGCCTTTCTTAAAAAAGCTCTGTTGGAAATCAGTTATGAGTTTCTGTCCCTGTGGATGATGCAATGCGGTACAAGCAGCTGTCACCTAAAGCTGTATAATAAATAGCCTGGGTTGTGGACACAAAGAGTCATGGATTATTGATAGTGTCATATCTGAAGTTCTGTTCAGAGACTTGATGTTTTCTTTGCCACCTTTCTAATATTAGGATATTTTCTGTTACCAGTTATCATATTGAATCATTTGTGGTGAAGATAAGACTTTGGCTTCCCAAGTTTTTCTTCCAATGATGAGGATGATAATTTGACTTTCTGGATGAAATAATAAAATCCAATTAAATAGAACTGCAGGCACGTCTGAAGTCTTCAGAATAGTAATGGTAGGAAAAATTTAAGCATCTCATAGTCATCACATTAGTAGAAATGACCATTCATGCTCAAAATTGTTTCCAAAATATATCCTTTAAAAAAACATTTGTTTCATAACAACCTTAAAAGAATTAAGGGACAATTATTTGACTTTTTTTTCCTAACAGGGTGATATATACACTGATACAACTAAGGGCATATAGTTAAAATTTGAAAATAGATTCTAAGTTTTAATAAAATTTTACTTTCTTTTAAATGCCACTCTGTGGAAATGAGTCATAATAAAAAAATCATATTATAAAATGGTATCCTAAATATCTAGTGCTATTTCCAGGAATCTGAGCAATATTTCCATTTAGGATTTCTTTACACTGTATTTATACTCATATTCTTATTGTCATCTTTATACCTTTCCACAAACAAGACTTTGATGTAACAGACAGGAAAGTCACAAGGAAGCAAAACAAAATAAAGTCAATGGTATGAACAAAATAGGCTGCAGAAAATGAATATATGAAGCATTTAGGTTTTCTCCTTTTCTTTTAGTCATTTCATTGCTAGTCAACTATTGGGAAAAATGGAGTTTAAATATGTCAGAATATAGAAGGTATAGGAATATCAGGAAATGTATACTATTTTCAAAAAGTACATACCTTATGTTCTTCTAATAATGTCAGGGTTATAGTTGTTTGTTTTCTTCCTCTCAATTTCATCATCCGTATTAGATCATTGAGGACTCTTATATCAACCTATAAATGTTTGTTTATAAACATTATAAATGTATAATATGTTTGTTTAAAAACAAACATATAAAAAAGATTTATTTTTTGTTTATCTTAATTTATAGTTAGCTCCAAGTTTCTTGGTAGCAGGTAGATGTGTATATATTTTTGAAAGATATTTTGGTTTTATAAAATGTATATATAAATTATATGTATTTAGGTATAAATTATATAAAATTATAATCTTACCTCAATGCCATAAATAAATTTAAAATCAATGAGTTTTTATCTAAATGATATTAAATATTGGCAGAATTAAAGACATGGGAGTTGCACCATAATGAATTGCTTAAATATAGCATGTAAATAAACCTTACTTAAAAATTATTGAAAACAGAATTAACATAAATACCATATTTTTTCATAGTGTCAATTGATTTCCATTTTCTTTCTCCTTTAATAATTTATGTTTTATACACTTTATATTTTGATCAGAATCCTCCCTCATTCCAGTTGCACTCATTCAAGTCCCTTCTCCTCAGAGAAGGGGGAGCCCCTTGTGAACCACACCACCCTGGGATATCTAGTTCCACCAGGACACAAGACAGTCAGGGAGGGAAAGGGGAACCATTGGTAGGCAATAGTCAGAAGCAGCCCCAGATCTACTTACTAAAAAACCCACATGAAGAACAAGCTTCACATTTGCTAAGAATGTGTAGGGGGCCCAGGTCCCGCCCCTGAATGCTATTTTCTTGGTGGTTCAGTCTCTGTGAGTCCCATGGACCCAGGTTAGTTGACTCTATAGGTCAGGGAACTTGAAGAGGTCTCCTCCTGCAACCAGGCCAGACCCCCAGTGGATGGATAAGGACCAACCTAACCATGAAACTTCCGACCCAAAATTTGTCCTGTCTAAAAGAAAAGCGGGGACAAAGATGGAGCAGGGACTGACAAAATACCCAAACTATAACTGGCCCAATTTGAAAACTATCCCTTGGACAAGCACCAATTCCTGACACTATTAATGATACTCCATTATGTGTACAGACAGTAGCCTAGCATACCAGTCCTCTGAGATGCTCTATCCAGCATCTGACCAAAACAGATGCAGATAAACACAGTCAATCATTGGTCGGAGGTCTTGGACCCTATTATGGGAAGAGTTGGAGAAATGATTGAAGGCCTTGACAGGGATGGGAATCCCACAGGAAGACCAACAGTGTTTACTAACCTGGACCTGCGGGATGTCTCAGAGACTGAGTCACTAACCACAGAGTGTATGGGGGCTAGACAGAGGCCCAAGGCACATATGTAGCATAGGACTGCTTTGTCTGGCCTCAGTGGGAGAGGATGCACCGAATCCTGCAGAGACTTGATACCCCGGAGGTGCCCCACCCTCTCAGAGACAAAGAGGAAGGAAGATATAGGAAGGGACTCTCTGACAGGGTTCCCACAAGAGGGGTCAGCATTTGAAATGAAGAGAGAGAGAGAGAGAGAGAGAGAGAGAGAGAGAGAGAGAGAGAGAGAGAGAGAGAGAGAACTATTCAACATTTTTAGCTATCAGGGAAATTCAAATTAAAACCACTTTGAGATTTCATCTTACTCCCTTAAGAATGGCTAAGATTCATCCCTTAACAACATTCAAAATGTGTGTGCTTATACCCAAAGATAAGTACAGTTTTCCCACTTCCTCAAGCAATTTTTTCTATGAAATAGACAGTGTCTGTTGACAAAGTAAAGTATAGAAAACCACAACTAATCGAAATGCAGAGAGGCACAGCCCAGTTTCAGAACATGCATCTACAAAACACATCTGCACCCAAGGCTCAGGGCACATTCCAGAAGAGGGGATGGAAAGATTATATGAGCCAGAAGATTGATCAGGAAGTTTGTTGTGAGACTGTTTACTCATAATGTCTGAAATGATACCAATAATATTTTACGAATACGATTTCCTAAACATCAGCACAACAATGAAACCACAAATGAGCATGCCAAAGAGGACAGTTAAATATCCAGTGGGGTCTCAATCCTACACAAAGAACTACAGGCTACTATAGAATCCAGTATGTGCGAGAAATAGTTTTCTTCAGAGGAAACACATCAATTTGTTGTCCAATACAAAATGGTTATCTATGAAAACACACATACACACAATTCACATTATATAAACTAGGCAAGTTATATTAGAACTATATGTTTTATGCATAAATGCATGAATAACAATTAATGAAAAATTATGCCATTAATTTGAAAGAAAGGAGGGTCTGGAGAGAGGAAAGGGATTGGTGTAATGATGAAATTATAATATCAAAAATAAAAAATAAAAGAATATAAATGATCAATGATGCTGGCAATTATATGCAAAAAGGAAACCATTTACTATTGGAATGCATGAGTTTCATGGAGATCTGTAATTAGCACTCTCATCTGCCCCTCTGTATACTCTTCTCCCCATCTCCTTGGTTTCTTTTAGTGGTGCTTGACTTCAGACAAGGGAATGTCTGGTTCATACTAGACAAACACTTTATCATTGTTCTATATCTCTGGCCTCATCATTTCAACTTCTAAATTGACCTGTATTTGTTCTAGTTTGTGTTTCAGTTGCTGTGATAATCAGCGATCAAAACATATTTTTTAAAAGAAAGTGTTTGGTTTCTAGTTCCACACTGCAGGTCATCATTGAGAAACACTGGAGAAAGAACTGTAGCAGTAACTTGGATGCAGGAACTAGAACAGAGAACTTTTAAGAATGGTGCTGACTCATCGCTTCCCTGGTTTGATCTGTTTGCTTTCTTATACAAACTAAGACTACCTGACTAAGGAGGGCTCAGGGCACAGTGGGCTAGGCACTCCCACATCAATCAGCAAAACACGCCAACAACATTCATACAGGAAAGTCTGATGGGGGAAATTTCCCAACAGTAGTTTCCTCTTCATTGACTGTTTTATCATGCGGGAAAAAAAGCTAGCTAGCCCAAAGGTTAGAGAATTAATTTAAGTGAATGGATGCTGATTTTTTTTTCCTTTATAATTTTTTATTCTTTTTTTTTATTATTTATTTTATTTTACTTTTTTTAATTTGCATTCTAAATCATTTCCCCTTTCCCGTTTCCTCCCTCCCCGAAAGTCCCATAAGCCCCCTTCCCTCCCTCTTTTCTCCATTCAACCCCCTCTCGTTTCTCTGTCCTGGCATTCCCCTACATCCAGTCTTTCCAGGACCAGGGGTCTCTCCTTCCATCTTCTTAGAAATCTATTGATATGCGGATTGTGTCTAGGGTATTCCGAGATTCTGGGTCAATATCCCCTTATCAGTGACTGCATACCATGTGTGTTCTTTTGTGATTGGGTTACCTCACTAAGGATGATATTTTCAAGATCTGACCATTTGTCTAGGAATTTCGTGAATTCATTGTTTTTAATTGCAGAGTAGTATTCCACTGTGTAGATATACCACATCTTCTGAATCCATTCCTCCGTTGAGGGACATCTGGGTTCTTTCCAGCGTCTGGCTATTATAAATAAGGCTGCTATGAACATAGTGGAGCATATGTCCTTATTGCATGCAGGTAAAGCCTCTGGGTATATGCCCAGGAGTGGTATAGCCGGATCCTCCAGGAGTGTCATGTCCAGTTTTCTGAGGAGCCGCCAGACTGCTTTCCAGAGTGGTTGTACCAGCTTGCAATTCCACCAGCAGTGGAGGAGTGTTCCTCTTTCTCCACATCCTCGCCAACACCAGTCAGGATGGCTAAGATCAAAAACACAGGAGACAGCAGTTGTTGGCGAGGATGTGGAGAAAGAGGATGCTGATTTTTATATGACCAAAGCTTTGATGACTTGCCCATTCTCAAGCATGTCCAGACCACATATATACATGTTTATTTCCCTTCACATTCAAAATTTTTAACTAATAATAAGCAGTACAGGTTTGTTGTTGTTTTATTCTTGTTTTTGCTTTATTTCATTTTGTTTTTTTAATCAGAACTAGACCTTAGGAGTTCATTGGAAAGTGACAAAAAAGGTGAGTACCATGGGCTACTGAAGCAAAATTACTATATATGTTTTTAGTTTAGAAATGACATTTTTTTTAGCATTTATCCCAAATTTGGATAGGAAGAACCAGTTACTATGAAACCAACCAGCTACTTCTCAGTTAAGAATTATGCCTATGGGTTCCATGCTTAGCTCACTCTCTGCTGAGTAGCAAGACTTCAGTAGGCTTGCATCTTCTGGGACATGTCCCTATTTAGTGAGCATTGCTGAATTGAGCTTTTCATGGATATCTTAGAGAGCCAATCAGATCTGGAGAATTCCAAAACTAACAAATTCCAAGTATCAAATGCTTCAGAAAATGTAGAAAGTCTTTGCCTTGTGTTCAATATTAGGTTTGGAAAATACATTTCAGCCAGCACAACATAGAAAAATTGTCACTTAAATAATCATTTTTAATCAAATGAACATTAAAAAAGAGAAAAGGGAACTTGTACACATTTTGTGAGGAGGAGAAAGATTGAATTGCCTATTGCTAATATTAACATATCTTTATTTTTGTAGTAAAATTAAAAATGACTCTTGAAATGCATCTGTTGTCAAGAAATTTTAGTCAATTTTAGTAGACTTGTATAAATAAAAAACAAAATGACATGATCACAGATTTACATACATGTATATGCTTTCATTTTCACATGTATTTTCTTTTATAAATGATATATGGTTTTATTCCTGTATGTAAGGTCATGTATGTAAGGTTAGCAAATAGTTGTGAAAAGTTTTGTGAATCATATTAATTTTGATTTATTACAATGCTTCATTAAAAATAACAAAAATCCAAGTACACATCATTCTCATTCTTCTGTATACTTTTTCTGTTTCAATAATGAAATTATCTTAAATTTCAGAAGACTAGACAGTGCTGTTTGAAGTTCACAGTTTCTGAACAGAGTTTTATACACTTCTTGTAGAACTTTATATTTGTAATTTATCTGCACATACAGAGAAATATTTTAAATAATTTGAATTTGCTTTATGTAAATTAAACTTCAATATACAAATTGTCATAACTAAGATTCTAGAGAAGTGTAGGGATCAGTATTTACTGTGAGTTTAGAGCACATCAGTCTAGAGGAGTACAGACTTATCTAATAGATACTGTGAATACTTTCTCTTGTAGTTTGATTTGTGTGTATTCTTGACAAATAGAGACATTATCGATTGATTTACCAATAAAACAAAATAATTATATAGGAAAAACAACCTGTAAAGAATAAGATGTGTATGTGTGTGTGTGTGTGTGTGTGTGTGTGTATGTTTCATTCATGTATAAAGAACAGACTATCCTTGCAAATCACATGAGCAAATTTTACAGCAACAATTTTAATTTGTATTTCTTATCAATCCCCCCTTTAATCATATATTTTAATTTCCTTCTTTATTGCATTTTTATTTCTTTCTTTTTTTAGTATTCCCCTTCCACTTTCTCAATCTTTCTCTAATATAATGCAGTAGGCCATTATAAAAGCAGAATATGTAGGCTTGCATCTCTCTTCCTATTGCCCATGGGAACTGTAAATGCACATACTGTATGTAAGTGAGGTGTGCATTAACTTACCTTCTGTTACACGGGAACAACAGAAGCAGGCTGCTAATGTGCACTGTGTTGAGACTCTTAACATGGGGAATGAGAATTAGCTTGCAGTAGTAATTTGGTAAACACCTGGGAAAATTGCAGGCTTCATTTCTTGCAACGTAGAATATGATTAAAAAGAGAATATATTATTATCCAGGGCACCATTTAAAAATGTGTAGACAGCATTCTACAATGTTAAAATGGAAATTGGAAATTGTACTCAGCGATGAAAGGTTGCATGTTAATTACTGTCTACTGTGGAGCACTGCAAGCACAATTCAATTATTTGCCTTTTCAAGCAGTATTTTGATTAACCTGAACTTTAATTTTCTATATATCATCTTTTGAGAAAATAGTAGAATGTTGTGTGCCTAGCCAAGAACATTACAAACCAAACAGAATGTATCAACACACACACACACACACACACACACACACACACACACAAACACACACACACACACACACACAGAAATCACAAAAGCTTGTATCTAAAATGTTTGTTTTCCTAATTAAGAGACTTTTTAAAAAAATCAGATATTTTTCTTTTAAAATATTCAAGACTATCGCTGTTGGGTGCTTATAATGAGTTTGTTTTTCTTGAAAATTTCAAAGTGTCTATAAATCTGCCTACATTTCATTTGAAGGTACCATGTGTGAAGATAAATATGTAATATGCAAAAAGCTTAAATAGCTATTTCTTGTTGGAATCAAACTTCAAATGGACTCTTGCTTCTGACCACAATTCTGAGATACTATGTCCTTCAATTTTAAGTGATATTTGCTTATGTTTGGGTCTGTATAAAATCTCTTGTATAATTTAGAGTACTATCCTACATTAATCTAGCAGAAAACACCACTTTTACAAAGTGGTCATCACAGTTTGATGAATATTTTTTTTTGTTTTTGTTTTATTGTTTTGTTTTGTTTCGTTTTTTGAGACAGGGTTTTGCTGTGTAGCCCTCACTGTCTGCTGTCTGGGAACTCACTCTGTAGAAGAGGCTGACCTCAACTTCAAGGAGCTCTGCCTCTGGAGTGCAGGGAAGAGGATTGCCACCTCTTCCCCTTCCCGCTGATGAGCATTTTGATAATAGAGCTAGCGTTCGCTGATTGCTTAGCTCTACTTACAGTTAATTTAGTGTTCAAATCAGACAAAACATCTGTTTCTGAAAGGATTGCAGATAAATAGAAATTATTTACCTTGTTTTTAATGTGGTTAATCATTGTGTTAAAGGAAGTAATAGAAGTATACATCTTCGGTGTAAAATAGTGTATCAACACTGCATATCAAAACTCTCTCTAAGTGATTCATGACATCCCACTCACTTTCAGCATGCATAAATTGTCTCTTAGTAATAATCTTTTAGTGATAAAATGATAAAGATTGAAACTTGTTTGTATACAAACCAAAATTCATCATGTAAAAATATTATTGATGGAACAAGATAAGTTAAAAAGCTAAATGAGCTCAGAGTACGCACTCACTAATGTTGCCTTAGGGTGTGAATTAAAATGGAGCAGGAGAACTAGGTCAAGGAGCAGGATTTCGACTTGACTTGTACTGAGAGAAGCCCAGTATGCAAAAGAGCCTTGGCTGGATGACAAAATGGCTAACTTCAGGTAAATGGAAAAGTATCATCTATGAAGTAATTGGGAAGGTAGTGAGCAATCCCATGGCCAGTGCATCTGCAACACTCACTCACACACACACACACACACACACACACACACACACAAACACACACACGTTAGGAAATCTTGCCTTGCTTTCCATGGTTATCTTCTTTAAAATATAAAACTATATATTTGAGACAGTGATATCACTCCTCTGTAATGTAACTGCTTAGTGGAGAACCTGTATTTGCGTGTGTTTAAATAACATTGTGGTTGTGTTGGTTGCTGAAAAGCCTATGTCTAGTAGGATATAATGAATCAACATAAGTAACTATGTTGTTTTTTTATTAGTAACATTCAAATTGTTAAAACTTTCATGTAAAAGGAATAGTACTTTAAGTTTTAGCCATGACTATTGACTGAAAATAATAACAAGGAGAAAATTGAATCCTGATGAAGAAACTGACTATGAGATCATTGCATAAGAATTCTTCCCTATAGAACATACATATGAGAATCAATGAAAAACACTTTCAAAGACACATGTACATGTCTGTGTCAATGTTCTGAGTATTCTGCTTCGAATATATTATCTAGAATACAATAATGAACTCATATTTTTGTATAGAATAATCAAATTACATTTGAATATTCTGTTAAAGAAAATAAAGCCAGTTATCAGCAATTATAACTTCTCGCTCCTCAAATAATTCCCAGTCTTTTGGAAGTTAACTTCAAACTAACCTGAATGAACAGTCTAAGCATGTCTGCCTGATTCTCATTGTTCACTGTCTATTGAGGTTGTAATCAATCTAGGTTGGGAGCTGTAATTAATTAATTAATTTGCTTTAATAAAAGACCTTTTTACTCTTACTTACCAGCTCAACCTCTACAGCTTTCATCAGTTTATAGGTTTTTTTTAATACGTGTATTGTAATGGAACCAAATCACATCATGCAAATATTAGTTCCTTAGACATTCAACTTTAAATTCTTTAATATCAAATATGTAATTAACTTATTATATCCTCACTGTGAACAATATTTCACAGATTATATATCTACTCCTTTCTTTGCTACCAAATATTTGTCTATGACCTGCAGCTATTTAGTAATATTGGTAATTATTTTATTACTATTCATAATGGACTTTGACATGCTATGAAGCTTAATTGATGATCCTTAACACCATAAGTATTAATAAAAATGATACACAAAGCATATATTTTCAAATAATTTGTTTTTCATTTGATCAAAATTGTTAAGCTTTACCAACTTTTACCATGCTGTTGATAGGGATTGATCCAATTACTGGTGAAATACTAGTAACAAAATCTCAGACAACCTTGGCTAGGTAATAAAAATGACTATTCAACTTCATCAACTTCACATCCACACAAATCTCATCTAACATGTAATAGTAGTCTAATGAATACAATATTTTTCCTCATTTTCTATTTTTTCTTCCGTGGATATGAAAACTCTTATTATATTCCAAGAATTATCCTCATCTCTTTTCTATTCTTATTTGATTATCAATATCAGGATTGGAAAGCAGTATTCATCAAAATTGTTGAAACTGAGCAAATTTTAATTGACTAATGATTACTTGGAAAATGTAAAAGAGATTGTTAAAGTGATTTTAGTATGTTGGACTCCAAGCTATTTGAATCAATTTGAAAGAAAAAAGATAAATTTATTTTAGCATGTGCCTTCACCATCTTTATAAGGATAATGACAACTGGATATGAAGCCTATCCAATGCAATATGACTTGATTTAATCATTACACCTATAAGAACTGACATATGTGCTTTAGCTACTTTACAGTCAGATGCTTAGCATGGGCTTCCAGGTGCTGCCCCGGTAGCCTCACATTCCACTTTCTCTGGGTAGAATAATATCCACCAATCTTAAAGCATCGTAATGTGAGACCTCTAATCTCCAGAATGCTGACATTTACTTTGGTTGTTTTGAGTCCTCTAATTGGTCACCACTTGCTATGTAAACAAACCAATAAGCACACCACAGAAAAAAACAAGTACAGTATTGAGTAGGTTCTCTTCCTAATACATGCCCATCCAAAACTTCAGAATATGATCCTATTTAGAAATATGATTTTTGCAGATATAGTTATTTAAGCTGAAGTAAAATTACATTGCAAAGACCTTATAACCAATGACTATGATCCTTGTAAACACCACAGGACATGCACTGGGAAAGTGGGTTTTAATTTCTGTGTTGACCTTGTTAATCAGACACTGGAGTGGTGATTTTATAGTCCAAAGAAAGCTGCAATGGTCAACAAAATGGAAATTAGAAGAGAACCTGGGAACAGAAGTTTGTTTAACATATTTGAAAAGAAGCAGCTTAGCTTACATTGACTTTATACCTCTGGACTCTGGCTTCATATAGAGGACAAAATTTAGCCTTTTAAAGATGCCCACTATGTACTGGTGTGTCAGGGGAGATGGGAATAAATACAGTGAACTCCTGTCATGTCAATAGTTGGAGATGCAATTCTGGGAACTCATGATGAAGAGAGAAGAGACACAGAGCTGAGTTCAAAGAATCTGAATGATGTGAAGGTTCAGAGCCAGTGTTACCTTCAATTAATTCTCTTTGTGATCCTGCCTGATCTATGCCTTACACTGACAAATATCCAAATCCCATAACTCATGCATTGACAGCAATAAGCAGAGGTGCTTGTGAGAAGAGCTATGTGGCCACAGGACCTACACATGTGCTCTCTTCCCTTCACCTCTCTGGCTTAAAAACTAATCTTATGGTTAAAATAATTTTTTTTCTATTTCATTGTTTATTAAAATGAATGATTTATTTAATCTGTCTTTTTACATGAACACTTAAAAGGTGATTCTCAATCTTAGATTAACATAATAACATAATTGAAGTGTCACAATTTTTTGTTTTGCTTTTCAGATATTAAAATACTCTCTTGAAAATACATGAAATTAAATAATATATAAATTAAAGTCATTTATTTTAATTAATTATAGCATTCCCCTAGATAAAAAAACCAAAATATATAGTATCAAATAATAGTATTGTGTGCATTGTTAAGAATTCTAATGACCGTAGTCTTAAAAATATTATTACTAGATATTATTACTAGATATTTCCAATTTGGATATAAAACTTATATTTATGTTATGGTTCTATCAATCTTATTGAAGACAAATACACATCACTTGTGCATGCACACCAAAATATAGTGCTGATTGTCTCTTATTTTTACTCTTTAGATAATTTGATATATTTTTAGTACATTTATTAGTTTTTCTAGAACACTTTCCCCAAGGACATGCAGATATTATGAAGCCATGAGATTTTTATCTGAGTGGTAAATTTCTATTTCCAAAATGTTTCAAGAATTCAATGATTCAAATAGTTTTGTGTTAACAAGAATTACTATTAGTCACTATTTGGTTGGCTGTAGAAGAGTATTTCATAGTTCCTTCCCTCCATCATAAAAAGTTATATCACCACCTTAAAAAGGTAAGATTTTATTTCTCATGACTTTAGACCATATATCTTTAATTTCAGATTATTAATAACATACTGTCTTATTTAAAGTCACATAAACATGACTTTCTCTTTGAAATTAATAAGAAACTCCTACTTAACTATAAATATATTGGATTAATGGAAATGAGATTTATTTTCAATATGTTATTTTAATCATTTTGATAATTAAAAATAATTTTATCTTTAGTATATATATGTATATATATATGTATATACATATATACATATATATATATTTAGTATTATATTATAACTACATCCTTCCCCTTCCCCCTCCCCTTTCCCTTTTCTCTGTCCAAAATTTCCTATAATCCATCTTACTTTCTTTCAAATTTATGGCCTTTATTTTCATTAATTGGTGTTACATATGGATGGATGGTTGGATGGATGGATGGATGGATGGATGGATAATGGATGGATGGATGGATGGATTGATGGATATATACATGCATAAATACATATATACATACATACATACATACACAGAGAGATGAGTATTGGATTTAATATTGGATAACAAATGAGTATATTCTTCCATGGGGACAAGTATTTCTTTTGCTTTTACAATTACTTAGTTGTGTGTAGCTGTCTCTTTGTGTAGAGTTGAGATCACCCACTGGGCTCTCTTCCCATTCATGGTAGTATGTCTATTGCTTTCATTTGTGTTCAGCTCATGTTTAGGTGGTCATGTTGGTTTCTTCCCTCCTTTGGAAACTTGCATGGCACCATTTGGTACTATAAAATCTAATCCCCAGGGAGCAAACTTGCTACTCAGTTATAGCCCAGGGATCTCTGGACCATGTGTCCGAATTGCCTGGTTTCTTCAGCAATTGGGAAGTAGCTTCCACTTCTCAGGAAAAACGAAGACTATATAATAACTTATCATGTTTTTGGAGCCTCTTGAACAATCATGAGCAGCAGCTCAAAAAAAGAGAATTTCATGCTGAGTGTTCAATTTTTCTTAGCTGGTCTTAGACTATTGGAGAGAATAGTATCTGCCCATTAGAGAAAATTTAATTTAAAGTATATATTATTCTTATATTAATAATAATATCAATATATTTATATGATATGTATTTTATTTAAACTAGACTTGTAGTTTAAATATAATGTGGTATATATTTTATTTAAACTTTGCTTATAGTTTAAATATAGTATATATTTATTTTTAATTATATAATTAAATATAAAATATCTTATATATCTACCATTTGAGTAGAATCAGTTCTATTTGGGATGATCTACAGACACAATAACACTGTTCTGATTATTGCATAATAAGCACTGACATTGCCAGTGTTTCAGAGTAAACCCACCCACACCCTGTGTTTGTAAATCTGTGTTTGTGAAGGTTGTGTTGAAACACTGGCCCACAGCACCTTGGGGAGGAAAAGCATCATTTCAGCTTACATGGTAAGTCCATCTCTGGGGGAAATTGAGTAAAAACTCAAGCAGAAACTTGGAGCTGGAACCAGAGAGGAAAATTGTCTTTCATTCCATCTCTTGTCCAGCTTGCATTTTTATATAACCCAAGACCACCAGCATGGAAATCAGTAACCATCCACAGTAGGACTCCCTTTTCCACAGTAGATTTTAGTCAAGAAAATGCCCCACAGACATGCATCTAGGCCAATATGATTGAAATAATTCCTCAATTGAGTTTCTTCCTTCCTAGTTAACTCTACTTTGTGTGAAGTTGACCAAAGTAACTAGCATACCTTAACAGAGGAAGGAAGAGAATTTCCAAACTGTTTTGTAATATTACATCTCCTTCACAGTACTGGCATTTGTGGTATCTTTAATATTTCCTACGTATGTATGCTCCAGACATATTTCTGTAAGGACAGATAGTTTGCTCTATGAATAATCAATATCTTGATTTAGATTATCTTTTCAAGCATACTGACGTTATTGTGACAACAGGGAATCAAAATTCTTGATTCTCAGTATATGAAAATATACAGAATAAGATTTGTTTTATTTTGGTATACAATAATTGTACTGATTTACAATAATTTAAACAATTTGGAATTTAAAGGATTTAAATTAATCTGACAATGATCTGCATCCTCATTTGGGTATTTGTGTAAAAAAGGACTTGACTCCAGGCTCTGTTTGGTGGTGGAATAATTAATTGTATGTGGTTGGTATCTGAATTTCTTCTTTCACAATTTTCTCCTATGTGCAGCTATTGTTTGCAAGTAGAAATTAGATGTCAGTCTGAATGACATGGTTCCCCATAGCATAGTAGTGAATTTGATCAAAGTCATCAAAACAACCATTATCTTAAGTCACCTAAGGTGGACTCTTATATGACAAACATTGTAGTACAGATTCCATTTATACTCAAGTACTTGGGATGTTATAGCACAGATGTGAGTTCCCTGGATTAGTTAAAACTCTGAGAACACAACCCTCCAGGCCTTCAGTCAGAAGCCTAGCAGATATAATTATTTGTTTAGTTGCTAATTCATTCACTAAACATGCATTTCTTCACACATTCAGCCAAATGTTTCCAGAAACAACACAAAACCAAATGCTACACCTCTTACAATCTATCATGATTTGTGTAAGATCTCAGTAGAGTAATCTGAAAGTTAATTTACTCACAGTTGATGTTTACATATCAGCAGAATAGAGGAATGAAGCATTGGCCTTTTTATTATAATAAAGGAAGTTTTCATCAGTCTGTTATGTGACACTTCAAGATTCCATGAGACGTGTCTCATTTTGATCCTTAAAATACAGGATCCATAAATAAAATATTCTGAAACATAAGCTAGTGCCCAGTCTATGGTCAACTTACATTTTAATGAGACAACTTCTATTGCAGTCACTTGCCAGTAGACTTTTGGCACACTTTGTTAATTTTATAAAATATTTACTTGTATTTATTTACACACATTAAAATTTATCAACAGCTGTTCTCTAGTAAGTTAAAAATCAATCTATCTTGAAAATATATTACAATTACAAGACATGTGTCTATAAGAGCTATACTTTTCCTTTACTCATTTTGTGAAGTTTAGCGTGAATGGATCTCACTATATGAGTAATGGATAACCTATAATTCTAGAGCCTCCTCTCTCTACATCTTGAGTTCAGAGATGTGATGAATCATCACAATACCAGATTTTATGCAGGGCTGTATGCTTTTCACTGAGGGTCTCTCCAAAGTGAACAGTAGCCAGAGCTTAGATTTTTTTTCTTTTGTTTTTGAAATCTGAGATAAGCTAGACTCATTAGGGAGTATTTAAGTGAATGATAAAGCCATTATAATGGCATGTAGGCAAATATTAATATGAAGAACTTTTTATGGTATTCTATCAGAGAATAGATGCATTTGAACTTTTCTTGGAAAACAAGTTTTGAATATTGCTTTATGAAATATGATTGTCTTATTTAATTTCATATTTCTGAAAACAAAACAAAGATCATAGCCAAAGAAATGTAGAAAAGACAGCATTTACTTGGCAGTTTGTGCTTCCAGATATTTAGAGTCAGTGGTCAACATTGTGGGGGGTATCACAGCAATCAGGCAGCCATAATGAAGGAACAATAGCTGAAAACTTACCTCCTGAGCAACAACCATGAAGAAAAGAGAGATGCTGGGAATGACATGGACTTTTTAAACATTTGATCCCACTACCAGTGACATAACTACTCCAACAAGGCTACCCCTCCTAATCTGTCCCAAACAGTTCCATGAATTGGGGACCAAGTATTAAAATACATTATCTTATAGGGTTTGTGGTTGTTTGAATGAGAACAGCTCAATAGGCTCATATCAGCTTTGATTTGTTCTTGCTTTTTAGGAACATAAAATTCCTGGCCTTTTTCTATTTTAGAAATTGAAAATTAGCACGGCAGAGTCTTGCCCTGAGCACATCTCTCCCTTTTCCCATTCGGGATCAGGCTTTTTTTCAGTTTCTTCTCTCTTTCATCAGAAGCCTTGGTTCCAACATTAAATTTCCTACTCCTCTTTGTACATCAAACCATACACGTTACATTTCCTTTTTCCTCACTCATTCTATTTTATCGTAGTCCTGTGCAAGATTACTTACTAATAACTACAGAGTCTATGTTAACTTGTCTTGAACTCTCTCCTGCCAAAAGTTTAATTTATTACTTTTCAAATTAGACTCAGAAATATTCTTAGGGACTGGTCAAAAGCAGCCACATCCTTTGCCAAAGTATCACAAGAACTGTCGAGTTGTTAATTTTGTCCCCTCCATAGTCCACATTCCTCTCAGCACTCTTGTCTCCCAGTGTATGTTGGACTGTTTGGGTCCAATTACAGAAGTGAACAACCTTCCAAAATCAAAATGTCTTTCACATTCTCCACTCCTGATAGCAACTGTCTAAATTACTCTTCTTTTGCTGAAATAAAGCACCAAGCCCAAGGTCATTATGTAACTTATGCAAGGAAACATTTAATTTGTGTCTCATAGTCTCAGGAAGTTTAAGTCCATCCATCAACATAATGATGGGGAACATCAGAGCAAGCAAGCAGTCAGGTATGGCATTGGAGCAGTTAGCATCTTGAGACACAGTCATGAGGCAGAGGGGAGAGAGAGAGAGAGAGAGAGAGAGAGAGAGAGAGAGAGAGAGAGAGAGAGAGAGAGAGAGAATGGTTTGCATTTTGGAAACCCTTAAGCCCACCCCAATGACATATTTCCTCCAACAAGATCATTCTTCCTCAAACTTCCTAAGCAGTTCAACAAACTGCAGTTTAAATATATAATCCTACAGGAGCCAGTTTTATAATGATTTATATTGATCATCTTTTGGCCAATATTTACACATAAGTGTTTAAGTTATAGCTTATAGAAATGGTAAGATTGTGCTATAACATTTTTAAAATATATTGGGATACTCAAATAGTAAATTAATTAAATGGAGGTGCCAGTACTGGGTAACAAGAAGCATTACGCAACAATTTCTCAACATTTGGCATAATGTATCGAATGAGATCATAACCTTCATTTTCATGATGATTGTTGATTGATAGTAATTGGAGAAAAAAGTACTCAGTAATATATTTTGTGGGAAAGGAAGCATTAATTTTAAATATATAATTTTATAATTTTAATAATGTTTTTAAAACATCAGAGATCTTAGATTTACAACTTTGTACAAAATAGAGTGGGCATTTCAGTGATGAAAAACGGTATAGTTTAGTTTATTGTGTTTATTACTAAAATGCATAGGAAATATAAGATATTTTGTCATGCATAAAGAAATAAAAGAACATGCTAACATTACTATTGTTACTGTCTGAAATGCACATCATATTTTGAAGTTTGTTTTTCAAAATGATTGAATTTACATTGTAAAATTTTGTCATCAATAGATGCTATGAGTGGAGTAGAAATCATAAGCTAATAAAAAATTAATGGACACTATAACTTTGCATAGTGTGATACTTTTAATTTATTTTATTCTATATGTAAATGTACATCATGACAAAGTATACACTCAGAAATAATTTTTAGTTTGTTGAAATTTATATAATTACTTTTTTGTGAACAGGAAAACAAACTTTTTACTAATAAGTAATCAAAGCAAAATAAAGTGTAATTAAAATATGAATATAGAAGAAATATAGAAATTTAACTGTGCTTTTATGAACACTTCATTAATATTGGAAGGAGTATCATACATAGCCTTAATTTTTTGTGTATAATCTATACATAAGTGAAGGATATTCCAATTATTTCTGAAATTATCAGGTAACACCTAAACATAGCGATTGGATCACTAGAATTCAGTATTTGCAAAGACTATTAACCTTTTTTATTCATGATTCAATTATATTTTTAATATGTCATGTTCAGTTAGAGAAACTGTAAAATTATGAATCCCATTTGATCTTTTGCACTTTTGGGAGACTGCATTCTAGGCATGAGGCATTCATTTGGAGAAAGAAAATGCATATAAAATGCAGTAAAACAAAAATTTGAAATCATTAATAAAGCCTCAAGTGGCATACCCAGATCTATGCTATCACTGATCCTGGTGGCATAGAGTCCTGAAAAAGGTCAGATTTTGGAGTCGGAGTTAAATAGACGACTTACCTATGAGTCAATAAAGATGCCCAGTAGTAGGGGGTATTGGGTAAGGTGTAGTGGGGCATTTCCTCGCCAGAAGTCAAATAAGAACCCACACACACACACACCTTAGAAGTATGTATACATCTTTCAAGAATGAACTGCTTCTCCTCTGTCTTATAGTCTGGGATAAGTATATTTCTGTGGCTCATGTCAACAAGATGATTATATGAAATAACATCTGAAGGCTTAGATTTCAAAACATACTTTAATAAGGGTTTTCAAATACTTTGAACCCACTTATAGTCTACCATCCAAAGGTAGGGGAGAAACAATGGTAAATAAGACAAGGGGATGTGGACCTGTTTACAAGTAGTTCTTTGGGGTGATTCCAATCATGCTACTTGTACTCCAGTTCAGTAGTGTCAGGATACCAACAGTCCAGTTCAAAGTGTGGTGTCAAACATGAATCAGCAGCAGAGGTGTGCCCTCCCCCCACTCTGCTTTCTGAGTGGGAATTTCCAGACCTCAGTAAGCCACAACCTCCCCCACCTCCACCTCGTGGAGCTCTAGGACCAAGGTGAAGTCCATTGTTCCTCAAGGATTTGCAGTGTTCTGAGAGGAGCCAGCCATCTACATCCTTCTGAAATACACCTCAGCCTTCCGGCAGAGAAGCAGAGCCTTGGAACTGACATCCACCAAGAAGTGGAGCCGAAGCCCCGCTGAGCAGACTCTCAACTTTGGGGGGAGGGTCTCGCCCCCAAACCTTAAATTGGCAGTCCCCCAATAAATGACAGACTTTGAACAGCCATGTTGTCTTAGTCCATGTTTCTCTTGTCCCCTGTTTCTTTCCCCAGCTCTCTGTCCAGAGAACCCAATAACCGGTTCATACGTAACTGCAGGCAGATTGGTGCCCAAGTTGACAGCCATCACAATTTCTGAACTCAAACTTGATTTCCAAATAAACACATTAGCAAAGTGACACTTCCACCAGAAACTATACAAGTAGTCTCAGGTGCAATGGAAGACATTGTTCTTTTGGACCTTTGGTATTATTTTTCTGTTTTTATTCATTGTTTGAAAACAGTAGATTAATAAGTGTTAGTTACTATTGATAGATAAAATGATAAATGATTAGTCAGTGACAACTGGAAAGAAAAGCTTAGTTACTATACAAATATTCATGGTCAAGTGAAAAATGTAATTTTTATTTTCTGCTACTTGTAGTTATGTGGTCAATTGGAACAAAGATTATGCCACCTTCTTTCATAGCTCATTGTATATTCCCCTTGTCTTCAATGTTCACTTTATCTAGTCATGGTTACTCTCTATCTGAGGCAGGTCAAACCTTCAAAACTGAAGAACATTTCTAACTTTATGTGGGACTTTGGTTCTACTAGACTTGTGTACATGTATATATAGATATCTAACATCCCACAATATTATTCCTCCCATCTGTAGCTCTAATAGACATTTTATCACACAACAGGGCAATGAACTAAGACAGATTCTATGACCTCCATCCTATTTTTTAAATTTTTTTTACTTATTTATTCTAATTACAAGTTTAAAGTATGGCATTATAAATATTTATATTATTAGTTTTATTCTCAGTTTGCTCCACCTTTGGTTGTTAACATCTCTTTCAGTGAGGTGTGTGTGTGTGTGTGTTTGAATGTGGCTACATGTGTGTGTTTATGTGCATTTGTGCATGTGTACATGGTTATGTGTGTCTGTGCATATGTACTAGTTTTGGGGCATCTGTGTATGCAGTATGTGTGTGTAAGTGTGCCTGTGAGTGCATGTGAATGTCTCTCTCTGTGTGTATAGTTGTATGTGTATGTGTATATGTGTGTATGTGTATGTAAGTGTCTGCATGTGCATATTCACAAGAAACTAGAATTCCCACTGCTCCATATTCTTACAAGTTATTTCTATTATCATTCCACATATACCACTGAAAAAATAACATGTGGTCATATTTCATAATTGTAGTCATATATCTCTTAATCCAGGTTGATTCCAGATCTTTTAAACTTAGTCACTTCATTAGCCACAGTCCCTGCATCTTACTTCTGGCCATCTCTCTTCTGAGGCAAGGAATACAGTGCCCTTCTAAAAGCTTTCCCTAGATTTCCCAGAAAATCCAGAAGGACTTTCTGATTACACATCCAGGGCCTTTCAATATGAGGCTTCCCAGTCTATGTGGTGCTTGCTTATTATGCAAAATCACCTGTAATAAGTGCCCAGAATGTGACTTGCTCAGCTATTTTATTAAAAGAAATTTCATTTAATGCTCTATATAGTGATATGAAAGACAGTACAGTTTACCAGAAAAAGTCAGTGGATATTTGCATCACTTCCTGTACAACTTTCCTTATGATATGATTTTCCTCTCTTTTGTAATATCAATTTTATTAAGTGTTGCAGTGTTTCTGTGTAAGTTCATTTGAGTATCTGTAAATGAGCAAATCTTTCATGACAGGTGGCACAGGGCACATGGCAAGTTAGTGTTACCACTTCTTTGAGTTCTAGCAGCAGACAGAGAATGTTTCTCTAAGGGATAAAGTATTTCCAAATGTTTCATCCAATGCATTCAAAATCCTCTGTGTGTGGTCTATGATTCACTTAGAGACCCAAAGACAGTTTTCAATTGCACCCCCAATGAATAATGAATGACATTTTATTTCACCCTTAAAACTTCAGGACAAGCCGGGCAGTGGTGGTGCACGCCTTTAATCCCAGAACTTGGGAAGCAGAGGCAGGCGGATTTCTGAGTTCAAGGCCAACCTGGTCTACAGAGTGAGTTCCAGGTCAGCCAGAGCTACACAGAGAAACCCTGTCTCGAAAAACCAAAAAAACAAACAAACAAACAAAAAAAAAAAAAACCAAAAACTTCAGGACATATAACGAAAAGTAGAGCTGATTTGAAGGCAACTTGAACTTGTTTGTAGAATACTCTTGTTAGGAGCAGTTTCCCGAATTGGAAGATTTCAAGACACATGGTTTAGAGTACTAATTTCAATGAAGTATATGTCATCTTGAAAAATTGAAAGAAGAAGCTTTGGTTGGGTTTTTTGATTTTTTTGGTGATTAGTTTCTTGAGTTCTTTATATATTTTGGATATTAGCCCTCTATCAGATGTAGGGTTAATGAAGATTTTTTTCCCATAGTGTATGTTGCTGATTTGTCTTATTGACTATGTCCTTTGCTTTACAGCAGCTTTCCAGTTTCATGAGGTCCCATTTATCAGTTCTTGATCTCAGAGCATAAGCCATTGGAGTTCTTTTTAAGAAATTTACCCCGTGCCAATGAGTTCAAGGATCTTTCCCACTTTCTCTTTTATTAGATTCAGTGTATCTGGTCTTATGTTGAAATCCTTGATCCACTTGGACTTGAGCTTTGTGCAAGGTGACAAATATGGGCCTATTTTCATTTTTCTATAAACAGATAGCCAGTTAGACCAGCATCATTTATTGAAGATGCTTTCTTTTTTTCCATTGTATATTTTTGGCTTCTTTGTCAAAGATCAAGTGTCCATAAGAGTGTGGTTTTATTTCTGGGTCTTCAATTCTATTTCATTGGTCAACATGTCTGTCTCTGTACCAATACCATACAGTTTTTATCACTATTGCTCTGTAGTGAAGCTTGAGGTCAGGGATGGTGATTCCCTCTGAAGTTCTTTTATTGTTAAGAATGGTTTTTGCTATTCTGGGATTATTGCCTTTCCAGATGAATTTGATAATTGCTCTTTCCATGTCTTTGAAGAATTGTGTTGCGATTTTGATGGGGATTGCCAGAAGAAAGAATGGAAACAGGCAACCTCGGGAGATAAGAGGTTGGGGGCACCCTCCAGAATACACCAGAAACCTGGGAGGTGAGAGACTCTCAGGACTCAAAGGGAGGGACCTTAGATGAAATGCCTGACAGTAGGAAGAGGAAACTTATAGAGCCCACCTCCAGAAGGAAGACAGGGCATCAAAAGAGGGAAGGGGGGCCATCCCACAGTCACAACTCTGACCCATAATTGTGCCTCTCTGAAAGAATTACAGGGATGGAAATGGAGAGGAGCCTGAGGAAAAGAAGGTCCAGCGACAGACCCAAAGTGGAATCCAGCTCAAGGGGAGGTCCCTAGTCCTGACACTATTGCTGAGACTATTGAATGCTCACAAAAAGGGACTGAGCATGACCACACTCCAGAAGACCCAACAAACAGCTGAAAGAGTCAGATGCAGATATTTGCACCCAACCAACGGACAGAAGCAGGTAACCCCTGTTGTTAGATTAGGGAATGCTGAAAGAAGCTGAGGAGGACAATCCTGTAGAAGGACCAACAGTCTCATTTAATCAGGACCCCCGAGATTTCTCAAACACTGGACCACCAAACAGGTAACATACAGCTGATATGAGGCCCCCAACACACATACAGTAGAGAACTGCTGTATCTGTGTTCATTCAGAGATGATGCACCTAACTCTCAAGAGACTGGAGGCCCCAGGGAGTTTAGAGGTCAGGTGGGATGAGGGGTGTGGACATCCACATGGAGAAGGGGGTTGGGGAATAGGTTTGGGATGTGGAACAATCAGAAGGTGGACAGTGGATGGGGAGAATAAAATGTGGAGTGTAAAAAATAAATATAATAATAATAATAATAATAATAATAATAATAATAATAATAATAATAATAAAGAAAGTTGAATGTTTGGGAGTTTTCTTTTTTGTTGTTTTGGATTTTTGTTTTGTTTTGTTTTATTTTTATTTTTTTAATTAGATATTTTCTTTATTTACATTTCTAATGTTATCGCCTTTCCTGGTTTCTTCTCTTGCAGCAGGTGCAGATAAAAATGAGGACCCAGGGTAAAGATCAGATTAACTCTATGTCAGACCACAGATAATCAGAGATAATCAGGATGTTCTATTGCTGTATTGTTCTGTGCTGTGGGTGATAGTTAACTCAGAAATTCACAACTGGTTGAAGTGCAAAGAGTAAGTGATTAAGCAGGGCTGAGGGCTGAGCTGCTAACAGGGCACCTGCATCACACTCCTACCACAAGGCTCAGAGTTTAATATAGAAGCAAGGATTAGAAGAATTGACAGAGCCCACATGCTGGTGTACTGGCTGGTTTTGTTTCAACTTGACACAAGATAGAGTCATCAGAGAGAAAAGAGCCTCAGCTGAGGATATGCCTCAGGAGATCCAAGTGTAAGGAATTTTCTCAATTAGTGATCAATGAAAGAGGGCACAGCCCACTGTGGGTGGTGCTATTCCTTGGATGGTATTCCTGGGTTTTAAAAGAGAGCAGGAATAGCAGGCCATTTGAAGGAAGAAACTAGTGAGCAACACTTCTTCATGTCCTCTGGATTGTCTCCTGTCACCAAGTTCCAATCCTGCTTGAGTTCTTGAGGACGAGGAGGAGGAGGAGGAGGAGGAGGAGGAGGAGGAGGAGGAGAAGGATTGGTCAAGTCTGTGGAAGGAAGAGTAAGTTTACTTCTTTAATAAGAATGTGATTTCCAGTATGTTGACCATGTTCTAATGGTGGGCCCCATACTTGTAATTACATAGACATCAAAATTGGAATAATAGGTTATTAATTTAAAATGTGGAAAAAATTGGGGTTCAAAAAAAAATGAGCAAATGCCCTAGTTTAAAAATCTGAAATATAGGTTGAGTTGCTTTTATCCAGAATTATGACAGTGAAAAGTTGTGGTTGGTATATTCAGCAGAAATGTTCTAGCTGCTTCATTAACAAATACAGAGAAACAAACAAACAAACAAACAAAAGCATTCTGTAGATGAGTAGTACATTCAAGATGCCACCATGCCTCATATAGCATCTGGGCGAGAATCACCATCTCAGTATGTTGTGATGGCCTGTTGTCATTCCCCATGCTCTATCTGTCCTTACACAGTCCAAATAGATGAGATGACGAGAGAATAGAGAGTGGAATTCATTCTTTAGCTGTAGTGTGGTCCATATCAGTTATATCCATCTCTGCAAATCCTTCCAGAATGTGAGATTTCCTTTATTTCATGGTTAGACACAGTTTCAGTGGCTTTCAGTTACCTTTTCAACTACAGTGCCTCTCAATCCAAAAATCATTGAGGATGGATGGGGGATTTATTTCAACATTATATTCTAGACAAAGAAACCTACCATAGAATATGTTAGAGACTTAGTGGACCAGAAGAAACTGAATTAAATCTCTCAGGATCACTTGTCCCTATAATTCCTTGTTTTGCCTGAAAGACTCTAGTTTCATTTTAAGTCTACAGAAATCTGAATCTCTTCAGAATCAAGGTTAATCAGTCTTTGAAAATTCTATTTCTGCTTTTCTAATGTACCCCACTACACTGAAAGGTAGCTATAGTTCTCTTCATGAAAATCTAATAATTAATACTGTGAATATAAACAGGGTTAAGAGGATGTGCATTTACAGGATTGTGGATCTTAGAACTTGCTTTAGTTTGGGAATTGAGTGAAGAGCAGTGTGTTTGTATGAGTAAATGAAGCTGGATATGTATTCTCTAGACCTAGATATCATTTATTTACTTCTATAGGTCAAGGCATTTCCATGATGCCACACAGCATCATCATAGGCACATGATGCCCTCTCAGCATCATCATAGGCAACTAACAGAAAAATTAATACCAAATTTTCTTCAGGGTAGATTGTTCTGATTCATTTTGACACTGCTGTCTATAACTTTCACATCTATGTTGGCTGTGACTAAGTTGAGCAATTTGATATATTCATATTGGGATATTATCAACCATATTGCACTCAGAGATCTTAGTTCGTTAGTACTGATGGACAGTTATGAATGATAGGAGAACTCATGTCTTTCCTCACAGTTATGGCAAGGATATACCCACTAGCCACTGCTGGATGATAATCATATTCTACAAAGATAATTTACTGATGTGGATTATTCTAATATCTACAGTCTTCAGTTGCATTCCTCTAGAGCAATTGTTCTCATTCTTCCTAATGTTTTGATCCTTTAGAACAGTTTCTCATGATGTGGTGAAATTCAACCATAAATTTTTGTGTTGCTACTTCATAACAATAGTTTCGCTACTATGATGAGTCATAATATAAATATCTCTGTTTTCTTATGGTCTTAGGCAACCTCTGTGAAAGGGTTGAACTACTGCAAAGGGGTAGTGACCCAAAGATTGAGAACCTTTTCTCTAGGGTATTCTTAGAAAAATCCTGTCATTTCAATTGAATTTAGAGTAGGCTATCTTAGTGTATATATTTGCCACTCTTTAGCTAAAACACACATCCAGTGGCATGCATGCATATGCTTCTAAAATGACCTCATCACACTTAGAAGTCTTCTGCTTTGTTCTCAAGTTCTCATTACAGAAAAGTGTTTTTATTTGAATTTTGTGCTGAGTGTTTTGCCTGCATGTTTGTATGTGAATTGCACACGTGCTTGGTGCCAGTAGGTGCCATCAGGCTATGTATTTTCACAAATATTATGACAACTTTAAGTTCAGATAAAGTCAACAAATAATGTAAAAGTATCTAACAATAGGAGATAGGGGATTTAGAAGAAAATATTTTCTTCTATTGATTACTAGTAACAGTATGATTTGTGTTTTTAATTCTAGTTTTCAAATATATTTCCTAATTTTATCTTGCAAAACTCTCATAGTTATCTATGAGCTTGATATATTATTTATATTTCTCATATTGTTCATGTATTTGTATTATTTGTTCATTTGAAATATGAATGCAAAGTTGTTATAATCCAATGCCAATAAACTCCCACTGCTAGTAAATTAAGCTAAATATCAACATCTATCCTTAAATATTTTAACTTTTTATCTAAATTTCATAACTCTATTTCTTATGTGTTAATTATCCCCCTCCTCTTCTTCCTTCTTTCTCTTTTTGTTTTTTTTTTCTTCCTTTCTTTAGATGTCTGATAAGTAATGTTTGCTGCTTATGATTTAATTTAGTCATGAGAATTTTGGACATGAGTTTTATATTTGTCTATAGACTAAAATGGGGATTTCAAAATAAATGAGTCATTTGGTCTGTTTTAAATTATTTTCTCTACTCTTTTTCTATCACTAATTTAATTTTTTCTTTTCTTTTTTAATTTACTCTTTAATCATTTTTTTAAAATCCAGACTTTATGCCCCTCCTGGTCTACCCTCTGACTGTTCCACATTGCACACCTCCTCACCCCATCTCCAAGAGGATGTCCCTACCTCCCACCCCACCAAACCTCCCTACTCCCTGTTGCCCCAAGTCTCTTGAGGGTTAGGTGTATTTTTGACTGAGTCCAGACCTCACAGTCCTCTGCTATATATGTGTTGAGGGCCTCATATCAACTGGTTGATGGCTCAGTGTCTTGAGAGATCCCAGGGGTCCAGGTGAGTTGAGATTACTGTCTTCCTATAGGGACTCCATCTTCCTCAGCTTCTTCCAGATTTTCCTTAATTAAACAACAGGGGTCACTAGCTTCTGTCGATTCTCTCCATTTGGATATAAATATCTACATCTGAATCTTTCAGCTGCTTGTTGGGCCTTTTGGAAGGCAGTCACATTTGGCCACTGTTTGTAAGCATACCATAGCATCATAGCATCAGTAATAGTGTCAGGCTTTGGGGCCTCCCTCTGAGCTGGATCCCAATTTGGATCACTATTTGTAGATGATATGATAGTATACATGATAACAACCCCAAAAATTCTACCAGAGAACCTCTCCAGCTGATAAACAAATTAGCTAGATATAAAATTAACTCAAATAAATCAGTAGCCTTCCTTCATACAAATGATAAATGGGATAGGAAAGAAATTAGGGAAACAACACCCTTAACAATAGTCAAAATAAATATAAAATATCTTGGGGGTAACTCTAACCAAACAATGAAAGATCTGTATGACAAGAACTTCAAATCTCTCAAGAAAGAAATCAAAGATGATCTCAGAAAATGGACAGATCTCCCCTTCTCATGGACTGGCAGAATTAACATAGTAAAAATGGCCATCTGACCAAAAGCAATCCACAGATTTAATGCAATCTCCATCAAAATCTTAACACAGTTTTTCAAAGACATGGAAAGAGCAATTCTCAAATTCATCTGAAAAGGCAAAAAACCCAGAAGAGTAAAAACAACTCTTAACAATAAAACAACTTCTGGGGGAATCACCATCCCTGACCTCAAGATACGCTTCAAAGCAATAGAGATAAAAACTGCATGGTATTCATACAGAGACAGACACATTGATCAGTGGAATAGGATTGAAGACCCATAAATAAAACCACACACTTACAAATACTTGATCTATTACCAAGAAGCCATGAATATAATATAGAAAAAAAGAAAGCATCTTCAATAAATGGTGCTCATCTGACAATATTTTATTTTTATTCTATTTTTCTTAGTGGTGTCTTTCCTTCAGGAGTTAGGAACACTTGTCTGTTCTCTCCAGATAAAGCAGTGACACATAGAAGCAATAGTTCTAAAGGATTACTCACTGAAACATGGACAGCTCAATGGCAGATAAAATTTCAGCTCAGCATTGAGAGCAAATAATTCAGGGATTCCTGTACAACATTCTGTCAGCTGCACTCAACAGTGAGTGTCCTGTCCTAGTAACTGCTCCTTGCCTTTTCAACATTAGGGCTAGGTCCTAGAAATAGTTCTGAGCTTCCTGTGCCTTCTAATTTCATTAGCTTCCAAAGTCCTATTAAGAAATCTGTCCATGAAGGAGGGAATGTGTCACTTCCAAGGATATTTCTATACAATATCTAGACATAGAAGCTACCAATAGATGCATCTTTCTATATCACTTTTATGTCCTTAAATCTTTGTTCTCTTTATCATAAGAAGCTTTGCCTTTTATTCTTCCTTATTTTGTTATCAGGGCATCAGACTGGACTTCAGCCACATTTTGGTATTATTTATTCTGATCATTGGATTTTCATTTTGCCCTCACAACTACGGTTTCCAGGAAATTTCACACTTTCTGCATGTTCTCTGATCCTAGCCTCTGTTTGGTTTTAGTGCTTTCATCTGCTATGGGATCTCTCTGAGAACACTTAGCAATACAAAGGTATCAAAGCCTTTCTTTGTTTTGTCTGTTTGTTTTGATTCATTTTTAAATGTTAACTTCTTAAGTTGTTTTAATTAAGGTAGTGATTGCTCTGATAAATATCATGACCAAAAGCAACTTGGGAAAAGGGTTTATTTAACTCACAATTGCCTATAACAGTTTATTACCAAAGTCAGAGAGGGCAGACACTCAAGAAGGGCAAGGACCTGGAAGCAGAACACAATTAAAGGCTATGGATGGATGCAAATTATTGGCTTGCTCTCCATGGCTTATTCAACTTGCCTTTTAAAAATTATTATTATTAATTAATTCACTTATTTACCTTACATAGAGATGATAGCTTCCCCTCCTCTCCTCCCAGTCCCCCTCTTTTCCATTCTCTCTCCCAATCTCCCACTTCCTTTCTCCTCAGAAATGGGGAGGCCTCCCATGGATATCCAACCTCCTTGGCATATCAAAATGCAGCAAGACTAGGCTTATCTTCTGTTGATGCTAGACAAGTTAGGAGAAAGAGATCCAAAGACAAGCAACAGAGTCAGAGACAGTCCCTGCTCTAATTTTTAGGGGTACCACATGAAGATAAACCTGCAATCTGTTACACAAATGTAGAGGGCCTAGCTCAGCCCCATGCATGTTCTCTGGTTGGTGGTTCTTTGAGTCTCTTTTTGTGATGTTCTTGACCTTTATGACTAATTCAATCTTTTCTCTAATACAAGATCCCCTAAGCACCACCTACCATTTTGTTGTGAGTTTCTGGATTTGTTTCTATCAGTTTCTGGGTGAAACATTTCAGAGGACAGCCATGTCTACAAGCATACCAGAGTATCATTAATAGTGTCAGAGGTGCTCTCTCCCATGGAATGAGTCTCAAGTTAGGTCAGCCATTGGTTGAGCATTCCCTAAATTTATGCTCCACTTTTATCCCTGCACATCTTGTAGGCAGAACACATTTTGGGTTGAAGGTTTTATGGTTAGGTTGGTGTCTCCATCCCTCTATTGGATGTCTTCACTATTTACAGGATGTGGTTATTTCAAGTTCAATATTATCTGTTACTAGGAGTCTTAGCTAGGGTAACCTTCATAGATTCCTAGGAGTTTCCCCTGTCCCAGGTTTATAACTTGTTCCAGAGATGCCCCCTTTCTGATTTCAGATCTCTTTTCCAGTTCTCAGTCCGTCTGTCTCCACCCACTTCCTCGCTAATATTTTCATCTTCGACCCCTAACTCAATCCCCTCCATCCATCAACTCCCAATATCTAATCTATTTCACATTCTGAGTGAGATTCAAGTGTACCTCCATTGGGCCTTCTTAGCAATTTAGCTTATTTGAGTTTCTGTATTGCACCATGGATATCCTGTAATATATGGTTAGTATCCACTTATAAGTGAGTGCATACAATGCATGTCTTTCTGGGTCTGTCTAGGTTACCTCACTCATGATGACATTTCCTAGTTCTATTCATTTGCCTATACATTTCATGATATCATTATTTCTAATAGCTGAGTAATATTCTAATATGTAAATGAACTATATTTTCTTCATCTACTTTTGGTTGAGAGATATCTATGTTGTTTCCAGTTTTTGACTATTATGAATCAAGCCTAGGTCAATCATTAGGGGACTTAAAGAAGGTAAGGATATGGGTAGTTAGTAAGTTAGCAATACAGTTTCAAACACAATTGCTTAAATGTAGTAGATGATCATGTAATCAGGATTCAGTGTGTATAGTTAGATCCAGGTTTTACTATAAGTAATTGAGTATGTAATAATCTCTGTGAGACTTTCTACTGAGGTGTAATACATGAAGATGTGTTCCTTGGTTCTTACAGTGGCACACACATACAGTTAGTTACCCAGCATGTCTGTGTCTGATCAAATAATTGAATCCTGTAGGACTTTAGGGGACAATAACTCCACTTGGCCTTGGGATGAAGGTATTACATGAGTATTGTCATCTGAAAGGGTCAGTGGAGGCTTCACTGTGGTGGTAGTTATGTACTGAAGAGCTTTTGATTAAGACTGCAGGGCTGTTTGAAGATGACATATGCAATGTGTTGCACAGACTTTGGGGAAGCAGGCCTTGTGAGTATGGAAAGAATGACCCCTAAAAAGATAATGTGGAGGTGCAAGGGGCTTAGAAGTAGGGAGTCAGTCATTGACAGAGCAAAATTCCTTATGCAGAAAAGTTCTTAGTGGACTCTTTAAAAGAGACTTCTTGTGCTAGCAATATAAATAGGAAATTTTTCTACATAGAACTGAGCTAACTCTTCTCAGCTAGATTTGTTACTGAAGAGACAGTGGAGAGAGAAGAGAATGCTTTCTCTATCATTTTGTGTGCATTGCCATTATAGGAACTCCAACACTCAAAGCTCATACAGAATGTGATTTCACAATTTCAGGCATTTGTGTTTCTATTTTGCATATCCAATATATACAAGGAACTCAAGAAGTTAGACTCCAGAGATCCAAATAACCCTATTAAAAAATAGGGTACAGAGATAAACAAAGAATTTTCACCTGAAGGATATTGAATGGCTGAGAAGTACCTAAAAAAATGTTGAACATCCTTAGTCATCAGGGAAATGCAAATCAAAACAACCCTGAGGTTCTACCTCACACCAGTCAGATCAAAAACTCAGGTGACAACAGATGCTGGAGAGGATGTGGAGAAAGAGGAACACAACTCCATTGTTGGTGGAATTGCAAACTGATACAACCACTCTGGAAATCAGTCTGGTGGTTCCTCAGAAAATTGAACATAGTATTACCTGAGGACCCAGCCATACCACTCCTGGGCATATATCCAAAAGATGCTCCAACATATAACAAGAACACATGTTCCACTATGTTCATAGCAGCATTATTTATAATATCCAGAAGCTTTAAAGAACCCAGATGTCCCTCAATGGAGGAATGGATGCAGAAAATGTGGTACATTTACACAATGGAGCTATTAAAACAATGACTTCATGAAATTCTTAGGCAAATGGATGGAACTAGAAAATATCATCCTGAGTGAGGTAACCCAGTCATAAAAAAACACACATGGTATGTACTCACTGATAAGTGGATATTAGCCCAAAAACCTGGAATACCTAAGATACAACACACAGACTACATGAAGCTCAAGAAGAAGGAAGACCAAAGTGTACATGCTTTAGTCCTTCTTAGAATGGGAAACAAAGTACTCAAGGGAGGAAATAAGGAGACAGAATCTGGAGCAGAGACTGAAGGAAAGGCCATCCAGACTACTCAACCTGGGGATCCATCCCATATACAGTCATCAAATCCAGACAACACTGCAGAAGCCAAGAAGTGCTTGCTGTCAGGAGCCTAATACAGCTGTCTTCTGAGAGGCTTTGCCAGAGCCTAACAAATACCAAGGCAGATACTCACAGCCAACCATTGGACTGAGCACTGCGTCTCCAATGGAGACATTAAAAAAAGGACTGAAGGAGCTGAAAGGATTTCAACCCCATAGGAAGAACATAATATCAACCATCCAGACTCCCCACACCCCCGAGTTCTCAGGGACTAAACCACCAACCAAAGTGTCCACATGTAGCTACCCACGGCTTTAGCTGCATATGTAGCAGAGGATGGCCTTGCCAGACATCAGAGGGAGGAGAGGCCCTTGGTCCTGTAAAGGCTCCATACCCTAGTGTAGGAGAATGGCAGGGCAGGGAGGTGGGAATGGGTGGGTGGGTGGGTGGGGAGAAGCAGGGGGAGGGGGATAGTATAGGGTGTTTCTGGAGGGGATATGGGGAAAGGAGATAGCATTTGAAATGTATCCAATAAAAGAAGAGAAAAAAAGTTACATCTTATTTTTTCCTTATTGTAATTTTCTTCTGCATTTTTTGTGACAATCTGAATACTACTATCAGTCAACAGAAAGAAAATTGAAGTCAAACAAATACACATGCACACAGAGATACACACACAGAAAGAGATGGTGCGGAAGAGTAGAGAGAAAGAGAGGAAGAGAGGGAAAGAGGGAGAAAGGGAGAGAGGGAGAGAGGAAGGGAGGGAGAGAGGGGGAGAGGGAGAGAGATAGAGATCTCAAATAGAACTGACTTAAACACAATTAGAAAAATGTCAGGCAATAAATCAATCAAGTTAATAGTTACAACCTGAAAAGGATGAAATACTTGAGTAAGGTGAATTCTGGGTATTTTTGGAACCTAAGAAGTGGGTTTGTTATAATCTTCTAAGCCACATAATATTTTCTTGTGTTCTTACAGGGAAGTGAAGAATTAACAGAGACCTTTCTGATGGAAATAAGCAGCTCCCAGAAAACAATCTGCCTCTTTACCACATCAATAACATCATAGAATAAGGTAAAGAAAGTAAAAGCAGGACCATTGCATGGTATTTAAACGTGAGCAAGCTTACTAAAGTACTCCATTGAAGAATTATTCCCAAAGAGTAACATATTGCTTTTCTATAAGTACCTAGCAAATTAGAGCATATATCCAAATAGAACATTCATCCATCTTTGGGCTAGGAGTTAGAGCGTTGCCTAAGTGGTGCTTCTGCCTAGGTTTGTGCAGGCTATAACTGAAGTTTCAGGCAATATGCTCCCACATGAAAGCCAAGATAAGATGATTGAAGTTTTCCAAGCTGTTAATAAAATTCCATCCCCTATAGTTGCTTCTGGAGGTTTTAGAGTTTGACACATTACCCTTAGTGTAGGATATTGATACTATCATGGTCTCTTTCTCCTTTGATCTATATAACATTGTCATACTAAATTGCCAAACTCTTGTTTCACATACATAATGTATTATATTCACAATATCTCATCATTCTTGCCATGTTTTATCATTCAGAGCCACATCACTGCTGGATTCACACTAAAGCAAATGGGACTTACGCTTGAAAAGTCGTTGGGGGTCATCTTAGGGTGCAATTGTATCAAATAGTAATAAAAGAAGCCTTCCCAATGAGCAAATGTTCAATTATCACCTCTGGTATCTGCTTTCCCTGGCCAAAGGTATGGTCAGTGGTAAGAACTGCCACTGTTATGGGTAGAAACTGAGGCCTTGAGAGAGAAGAATTGGAATAAGTCTAGAAATAGGATTTCTGACTAAGAGGAGTTTATAGTCTAAAAGTGTACACATATTTCTGCTCATTTTTAAATTTACCAGGAACACTGTTGCAGATGGGGCTTACCCTAATTGGGTGGACTAGGTCTGTTTTGACATATGAGTCAGTCCCTAGGTCTGAGGCTGACTGCTCTGTCAAGAAAGGACATTCTGGAAATGTCTTATAGCAGTCTACTCTTTAGGTGGCAATTTTTATCACGTTAGACTTATTCTACCCTTGAAGAGAGTATGTAGTGCATCTTTGCTGGAAGAAACATGTATTCTGAATATGAATTTACCATCTGGACCATCACGATCAACTTTACTGGATAATTAATTAGCATATTGCCTTCTAAATGAAGCCTACATCCAGTGTATTTTCTATGGGCAAGGTCATGCAATTTATAATACATTCTGTTCAGAGTAGAATGCTCGTCCCAGTTATTGGCCCATTAGTAGAAGATCAATAAATATTTCTTGAAAGAGTAGATACATAAAATGCATTAAGATGTCCTAGAATAGAAGTTGAAGGGAGAAAAAGGATATAAAGTTAGGGACTCATAAAATGGATCCCAAAATGAGACTAATACAAAAATCAATTCTTAAAAACCTTTCATTTTGCTATGAGTGGGCCACAAAGTTGACTTCCAGTCTTCCAGAAGCCAATATGGAAGAGGAAATGGCATCCATTAGACAAGTCATGATGTCTATAAAGCAAAAGATCCTTAGTTATCCCTAATTTGGAAACATCTTATTTTACACTATTCCTTAATATAAACCTTGTATCTTAGTATCTTCCTATCATAAAGTAACATAGCATTTTCTTAAAAGACTTTCACATTTTTGATAATGATTAATTACATTAAATTTATTGGAATATCATTAAATGATTTTAAAGATTAATTTTAATAAAAACAAAAGTACTTAAAATTATTTTAGCAGATAATTTGTTTTGAATAAAAGTACTTAAATATATTTTTATTAATGCAGGTATTTTAGTATTCTCCAGTTACTTGCTTGGATACCAAGGCAAGGTAAAAATTATTAGATTGCCTATTTTTTACATCTCAAGAAATTTAAAGCTAGCTTCCTTAACATTGCCATTTGGACAGTTATTGGATGACGCTTGTCATGGTGAGCAAGAGATGTACAATTTCTTTCAAGCTATTATCATTTATCTTCCCAACTTTAAACTTAGTTTGACACCTCTCATCTGTACATAAAGAGTGGTTGAGGCTTTAAGGCTTCACTTTTAAATTAAACAACAGTTTGCACAGAAATTGAAATGATAGGTATATAAATATGTCAGCTTAGGAAGCAAGTATATATTGACTTAGCAACTGTAAGTTAATGTTTGCCAAATCAATTGACGATTATACAATGACAAATATCTTGTTTCTTCGGGTTGCTCAATGACCAGATTTTGATGTAGGCGTTGGAGCTTTTTATTTAGCCTCTAATAAATAATACACCACACCCAAACACAGAGACACATATGACCTGAATTGTGCATCTTCCATGTGATTTTGTTTCAAATGTGTTCACAGTGATATACCACTATTTATCTGACATTAAACTTGTAGAAGCGTAGATTGATTTACAATGTTTTTTTTTAACCATGAACATGGAAAATATAATGGTTTGGATTTGTATTTCTGTACCCACGCATAACTAAGTTTTTGCTATGTTTGCAAAACACAAAAAAAATTATAATGCTTCTGTGGTAATTTGTCATTGAAATATGACAATTAAGTTAATGTTTTTGTTGTTGTTGTCTGTTGTTTTTTTCCAGTTAACTCATTTGTATTGCTGGTCATGTATACATTTTAAAAGTATTTTGGTATATATTTCTTACATCAGTATAAGTTTTACAAATTTTTGGTATGTAATCAAGTCACTTGTAGAAAAAGTGCATTCTTGTTGGATTACCAATTACTTGTCAAAAAAATTGTGAATGTTTTTTCATGAAAGTAAACCATATATTCACTCATTTATAATGAAGATTATTCTCACAAACACAGATAAGACATTTCAAATTTTGATGTACAAGAACTCTTCACATGTAAAAGCTTTATGTGTCACAGAAAATAGTAGTATTTTTTTAACAGATTTTCAGATTTTTAATTTCTTTGGATTTCTAGGAAGTATTTTTGAAGTTTCATCATATATGTTTCATTCCCCACAAAAACTTTATCCTTATTTTTATAAGTTAGACTTCCATTTTCTAGTTTTCTAGTATTCCCTATTTTCTTTATGATATGTTAGTTGTGGTGAAAGTTACTATATATATATATATATATATATATATACACACATATGTGTGTGTGTGTGTGCGTGTGTGTGTGTGTGTGGTGTGTGAGTGTATGTGTGTATATGAATGTATGTGTGCATGTATATATATATGTGTGTGTGTTTATATTTATAATTAGACATTTTACTGAAAACTTCAATAATTTTATAGAGAAATTACATAATCAATTAAAATTAAGTTTTAAAATTAAAATATAATTACATTTTCCCCTTCTCTTTTCTCTATTAACTCATTTCCTATTCCCCTGACTCTCTTTCTAACTCATAGATTTTTTCCTTAATTGTTATTTCACATATTCATGCATAAGTATATATCTACAATGTTCTGAGTCTGTTTATATTTGCTTATATGTGTATATCTTCAGGGTCAACTACTTGGTGCTGATTAATAAGAGGAGTCGTATTCCTCAGGAAGACTAATTCTCCTCTCTCTGCCAGTATGGCTTTTAGTTATTCTTTCTAGTTGCGGGAACTCCATGGAACATCCTCCTTAGATGCTAACATATCTAACAGTGTTGTCATTGTTCAAATCTTGTAGAAAGTCATATTTTTGTGGTATTATAATTATAGATTCCTTGTTATTTGTAGCAAAAACAATCACAGAGGACCTCCTAGTCCCCCTGAAAATTGTTTCTTATTTTAAAGATAGTTTGTGCACAAGCTTTGTGAATAAATTAATTATTAAAGGTTTATAGATAAGCCAAGAACAAGTCTCAATACAGTGTCTTTGATATGATCTTGGTTTTTCACTTATAATATTTTCTTCACTCTAATATGTATAAATATTATCTTGCACATGTTGTATTATTTGACCCTTTATTTTGCTCTACAAATGGTTATTTATAATTAATTACCCAAATCAATAAATGTATATCTTATAGCACTGCTGGGCATTTATATATTGAATATGGCATTTTAAATAGCTACACTAATTAGCTAATCACTACTGATAGAAACATATATTTATTTAAATATTACATTAATAAATAACCTTGTAGGATGGTTTCTTTTCAAGCCTTTTTCAAAGATGATTTTTTTATTTTCCTCTTCACCAACTTGACAAGATGTAAATATTCCAGTTGCTTACTTTAAATTATAAAATATATTTATACAATGTTTCCTAAATATATAGCTGCCCATATACAAGCAAAGATTGGTTTATTGTTCTCCTGTAGCTACCTTTCCTCATGCGAAGAAAGTTCAGTTTTATGAAAAGGAACTTGACCCCACTGAACAGCCTCTTAGCTACACCCACAGATGTTGAGACAGGTAGTTCAGTCACATCTACCACAGCAAAGGCCACCTGCCTTCTACGAGATAACAAGTTATGGATTCCAATTTAGAGTCACTGACAGGTGTGTTTTTTATTATACAAAGAAAACATGCCAAAGAATTAAACCACAATGAAGGAATGAACATCCAAGAAGCAAAAGAAAAGACATTGATGTTTGATAGTGCCTTTGGCTTCCTGCAGAAACCATCATGAACTCCTTCTGGAGCCTGCCTCATCAAATGATCAAATCAAAACGCAGCTAGCTTCACTGAACTTGAAATCAGGTTCTGAATTTGGTCACTCAAAGAATCCAGGTGATTGTAAACACTGGCCCAGAAGAAGGACAAGCAAAGAGAAGACCAGACTGTGGATATGGGTGAATGGAAGCAAATGCATAGGACAATCCATTTTTTGTACCTTCATGTGAAAAGTAGGGATCTTTATAGACAGTAAAAGAGAAAACTGTTCAACTTGTAATCCACAATATCCTGGAAGGTATAGTCTTACCCTCTAACTTTTAACCTTTAGGACATATATTAAAATTATCCCGCCATTGAAATATTAGTCATGGTTAAAAGAAATCCTTTTCGTCTTCTGTGAACTCTGGGAGACAGAGAGATCTCACATTGCTGAGCATGGTGAACAATGTTTCATCCATAGGAAACAAAGGTGATAGGTAAGCAGATGGACTCAACAGAGTCAAAGAGGACCTAACTCTGAACTCAAATATACAATTTGACAATTACCACCAAGGGGCAGGGTATGACAGAAGACATGTGGATGAGTATGTCTTGACTAAGTTAACATGACAGGATTCCATTTAAAGGTGGGAGTGTTGTAAAGTATTAAGGGTGGTAGATATAGAAGAGAGGAATAATTTACTAAACTGTTCAACTGACAGTGGCTGCTGTTTCTTCTTTCTCTTCTTCCTGATCTCTCTGTCTTCTTTCATTTTATTCCTCCTTTATTTCCTCTTTTTCCTCTTCCTTCTACTGCCTTGCCTTCTTTAAGAACACTTGCTCAGAATAGATTCCACAAAGACAACCAACAGGGGTCCTAAGCCTGTTTATAGGCAGAGAATTTGAAAGATCCTGAATGAAATATGGTTCAAAGGAGAATTTTTCACTCCAGCGCAGAGACAGGTGTCCCCATCTAACAGATATCTCCTCAGAAACAAACTTCTGTGAGCATGCACAAACACACACACACACATCCACACACATTCACACAAATATATATGTATATATATATATATGTTTACAAATATATATATATATATATATATATATATATATATATATATATATAGTCTAGATATAATGAAACAAAAAGAAAATTTATCAGAAAACATAAGAAACAGGGCCTGATCATACTCCTCATCCTGCTCTCATATCCTTCTACATTATTGCATAAGGGGAATTTAGTAGACATTTGAGGCACATGACTGAGTACAGGCTATGTACAGACAGGATCTAAAACAAGCTGCTAATACCCACAGATCACCCACTGGCACACAGACCAGGAATGAGGTTTTTTTTTGGTTTTTTTTTTTTTGTGCAGCACTATGTGGTATATGGTTTAGGTTGCACCCACTGTAGGTTTTTGTTGCAGCTAATTTACTTCTACTCACAGATGGAAAGACAGCTATAGATAATTTGAACAATTTTAGCCAAATAAACTCAAAAAAAACCAAACAAAAACACAAACAAAACAAAACAAAAACACTACACAGGGACCTTGAAATTTCAGTTTTCTCTCATTTTACATGTCATGGAATATTTCCTTCCAAAAACTAATAACAATTTAAATGGCAAACAAACTTCTATAAGAAAAAAAAAATAAAACCACACTGTAGGAAAGAATTGGCCCTAGTCTGGTTTCTAGACAGTCATGTATAGCTATGTATATTTGAGAAACCAGTACTGTAAAACAGATTCCATATACATTTGACTTCCAAGAGGGTCTCTGATCCACCACCCACTGTGGACAGGTATTGAGTGTCTCACGTTGTGAATCATCTATAGGAAGGAAATATCCTGATTTATCTCTAGGTGGAAGTAAGTGTAGCTGATGGATATTACTTGATCTTATTTATTTGTTTGCTATTTGGGCCAGTTGAAGTTAGTAAAGCTTCACCCTTTGGAAAACTCTATTAAACGTTTTCTGTAAATTATCCTTTCTTCCTCCCTTCTGTTCTGTCCAGTAAATACAGAGCAAAAGCCCTTCGTTACAGACACATACAGAAACAGACAGATTCACATGACAACAGTCAGGCAGCCACAAATTCAGATTCATTAAGCAGACAAATGGGAGATGATAGAAGATACAGGGAGCGAAAAATAGAGAATTCAAATCTGGGATTTCCCTTGGTAAGATTATCACAAGGAATAGTGTCTTAATGTAACACTGATGCATTTTGGGGTACTCTAAGATTATTATTAACATGTTTAAACCCATACACAGTGGCAGTGGGCAACTTCCTCCAAGTGACAATGAGAGGGCAAATTGTCAGTGAAAATGATACTTGAGTACTTTCTTAGTCAGGGTTTGTATTCCTGCACAAAATATCATGACCAAAAACCAAGTTGGGGAGGAAAGGGATTATTCTGCTTATACTTCCACAGTGGACAAGAACTCACTCAGGGCAGGAACTTGGAGGCAGGAACTGATTCAGAGGCCATAGAGGGCTACTGGTTACGGGCTCTTTTCTCTGTGCTAACTCCAGCTTGTGTCAAGTTGACACACAAAATCAGCCAGCATAAGCACAGATTATTAAATCAGCTAGTCCTCTTCATTCCTCTATAGCAAGCTGTGCCAGCTTTAATGCTATTGCCTCTGATTGCTCCTCTATCCATTTTCATTACTGTTATTTTCATTTCTCTGTTGGTTATTTTTAACGGTATCATATTTATTTTTAGCAAAAAAATTCAGATCTCAGGGAATCAAATTTGAAATAAAAAATAATATCACAAAGTATCTATCCAGTGATTTCAGAACTAGGAATTAATAAAGCAGACTAGAATTTATATATATTCAATATATATTATATTATTATATATAATATTTGATATAGGGTGGTACTAAGGTGGTCTGTGGATGAAAAGCCACCTATGATGTTATGATGCAGGATACCCATGTTTCTTACTATCTCTGAGCATAGCACAAAACTGTCTCTGCATCTGGGCTCAAATAATGATAATAGTCAAATTTAAACTTCCTGTGCATTACTGGTCTTCTTATAGTTCATGATGTTTCAAACATCTTTCCTTATCAAAACCAATGACACATAGGAAGTCAGATGTGAGATTTGCTGTTCTACATTTAACACAGAAATGATGTCTCATGCTTAAACTATGAGAAAATGGAATAAAAAATGTTAAATTGAAACTGTACTTCCTTTGACCAATGATTTATGACTAAGCAAAAGCTTAATTCCAGGTCCTTTAAAAACATAAAGTATAATTTTTATTTTATTGTTTACATCTTGACTTGCTTACAGTCTTCTTTAAATTGTCTTATTCATTCTTTGGCAATTTAATACATGAATACAATGATGACTAGTAGGATTTAGGTCATATTCATTCCACTACTACAATCAATTACTTTCCAGCTCCTATTTTCCCCAAATTTCAGCTTTATACCTTCTTTTAATAAAAATAACACACTCAGTAAAATTAATGCTTCCTGTACATGCATGAATGTATGAAACTGTCCACCAGAGCAAGGGCAACCTACCATGGATCACATAGATGAGGGAAGTTGACTCTATGCCATCAGCAAACAACTGCCCATAGCTCCTCAGCCAGGGGTAGAGGCCCATGGTAGATTACTTAGGGTACTGTAAATGGCTCCATACACTCATGTCTGTATGAAAAGTACTAGTTAGAATCAGTGAATAATGTCTATTGATTTTTAAAGATTCCCAACAATATATCTTCCAGCACTCATATTCCAGTGAAAATTTATCATTTCCTTATTTTTTCTTCTCTTAAGCTAAATATATAGATTGACTGTATATCTATGATGAGTGTTCATAATGATAAGTTTTGGAGCTACTCCTAAAGTATCAAGCTTTATAATAAAAGACTTTTAAGTGCCATTTCTGACACTAAACTCTTTGAGGTTTAGATGAGTACAGATTTGGCTTCTAAAAATCACGTATGAAAATGCACTGAAATATTTAAGTGGATAAGTCTTAGGTGCCAGTGTGTGTAATCTGGCTTCTGCCCAAAACAACATCCACAATGCCTGCCACTATTTTTAGAATGATTAATGGTGAGTAAATGTTCTACTCATATATAATTTATTCATTTACTATTCTAGGGGAAGCTCACATGTAATACTCAGGGAAAAACCAAGCAAGAATAGAGAATTCAACATTATCTGGAGTTCATATTTTAGTACTTATTAAAAGGTAAATTAAGATACTTACATATCACAATTATATTCTAAAGTCATACGACTTAAGTCAAAAAGATACCACATTGCTGAAGAAAGTAAAGCATTTCTCATTAAAATATGTTTGCTTATTCTACTTTATAAGCTCTAAAAACCTTGCTATAGCACACAGGGATAGGCATAAGACACATATTTAGCAGAAAAAGAAACCCATGACTCTTAAATATTATTCCAATATTTTTGTGTGTTTCACATCAACCCTGTAAAAATGTGATGGTGACCTCTCTCCTCTTCCTCATCTTCTGATTTCTATCTCCACAAACTCATAGCTTGGAGTATTGCCACCTTGTGCAGCATTTCTCTTCTAACTTCCAATGTAATCCAAAATGTAGATCTCACATGCTTGAGCATTTTCACCTAACAGACATGTTTTTCTTAAAGAACTTCTGTAAATTTAGCTTGTTTTGTTCTTAAGCAACTAGTGATAGTGACATCTCAGGAGGCAAATCACATGTAGTACAAGTTCAGCACTTCAGGTGACACGGGTTCCTAGTATATTATGATTCCTCTATCTTTCATTTGAAGGCTCCAGGAGTTTCTCAAAGGGTATGTATGTGTAGCGCACATATAACTTTACTCTAATATTCTATACATATACTATTTGAGTCTTACATAGACTCGCCTTAAGCACTACAAGGTGCTGTTATGTGTGGCTGCTACCACCACCTTTTTGCCACTATAACATGTAGCTGGAGATTGCTCTGTACCTAATTCCCAGCTTCCTTTGTTCTTATAAAAATGGTAGTAACTCATAGGAATGGGCTAAACAGTGATGAACATGCCTTAATAGAACCTTGCTTTATGAGACTAAGGTTGAAAAATGGAAAATTGATATAACTCTAATTAAAAAAAATCATGCCATGCTGATGTCCTTCCTTAATGAAACCTAACCAATTTCAGAGGTCTCTGATAACTGTCACAGAGAAACAAGCATTTAACGGGGAAACAGTAATTTGTTACATAGTAAGAATTGTGTAGATTTATTTTCCCGGCAAAGGAATCCATTTGGAATCAAATTTAAAGTTTTAATCATTGACTTATATTTGCAACAGTCAATTGAAATTCCCTAAAAGGCATTGATTTTGCACATGTTATGTTCATGGAAATTGTTGGACTACTTATTTCAACTCCTTGATGATAACCTTGTATATATGTGCAACAGATGTTACTATTATGAAAAGTTTTTCACTTGCAAAAATGCATGGCAGAGAATTTTCTCATATTCCTAGACTACATATTTCAAAAGATATGGGATTCTTCATATGGTGTAAGACTGAAACAAATAAATTTGTGGAGTGCACTTTATTATAGTTTGGTAGTCTTATCATCTTGTAGTGTTAAGAGCATGGCTTAAGTAAATCGGAAAATATGGAACCACATTTCCTTAAATAGTTGAGAATACTTTTAAATATATTTAGCATTGAAATAATACAGAGCACAATCCTTGTGATATTATTTGTGGTCCAGGATTTTAAGTGCCAACCTCAGGTTTGCACTTAAGAATCTACCTAATATATACATGTAGCATGTTTACAAGTACCTTTCTTTCTGTAAGTCTAAAAAGTATAAATTATTCCAGAAGTACACACAGGGGTTAAATGAAGTTATAGTTGACAGGAATATATATTGAGATTCTCAGGGGATTAAGGTCATATAATGACAAGGATATATTCTGGTTATTATAATATGCAGTAAGTTTTTATAAAAATCAGTTATATCGTATTTATGGCATGAAGGTCTAGGATAGTTAAAACATTAAGTATGGAAATAAATATTCTTCAATATTAGGTCTGATAAGAACATGTAGCTTTGTGATGGAGAAGATGGCCTAGTGGGTAGGAGTGCTGTAGCACAAGCATGAAGATCTGAATATAAATCCCTAAAGCTACTTGAAACCTAGGCATGGCTAGACAAGTTTGTAGCCCAGCACAGCAGAAGGCAGAGAAAGGAGGGACACTTGGACTTGCAGACACCAGTTTATCTTAGGGTCAGTGAAATATCCTACATTAAGGGAGTAAGGCAAAATGACACAGAAAACCACTGGGCTTCCTCCTCTGGCCTCTATACACATGGTGTATATGCATACACATCCTATATACACATGGACTATACCTCCATGCACACATATGCACCTATGCTCTCTACACATATCACACACACACACACACACACACACACACACACACACACACACACAGAGAGAGAGAGAGAGAGAGAGAGAGAGAGAGAGAGAGAGAGAGGAGAAAGAGAGGATGTATTTTAGTAGCGTTATCACTAATCTCTGCTGTATGTGTTTAAAAGGATTGAATGGTTACAGCTTTTCTAGTGTTGTAAAATTCAAGTAAACAATGAAAAGGAAGCTTCATGGCTTTCTTAAATTTGTAAGAAATCACATCTAACAATTCATACAATGATACACTTTAATTGGAATCACACAACTATGAAAGTTTAAAATGCCATGAAAAATTCTTGTAACCTGTGCTTGGCTTAATTCATATACACACTCCCTTTTCTCTCCATCCATTTTGTCACAAATATTAGCATATTATCAAAAGCAAAAAGAAAATAAAGGAAAAATAAAGTGATCTAAAGTTTTCATCAAGTCACACCACAATTTAATGTCTGGATTGCATGCAGAATATGCTTAAACTAGAACAAAATTATGCAAGTTTCATTGTGCTGATTTTTCAGGCACTAACAAAATATCTCATTATTGATTTTGGCTTTAATAAGGTTATTTTCCTATGAATTGATACAATTAGGCCTGTAAAATATTTTTAAAATTTATCATGTAAACCTTGAATTACTGTATAAAATGTTAATAAATGAAAAGTTCCATTTAGGGTGTTTTAAAAATATATTTTACAAAGTTTAATGTCATGGAACATACACACATGTTTATAAATTTATATGTTTATACACACATTTGTGAAATGGGCAATGATGTGTGTGGGAGTGTTGAAGTACAGCTTTCTGCTGGGTCTTCATTCAGGTACTAAATTTCAAACTAAAGGCATCACAATCAGTAGCAAGAGTCTTCACTTTCTGAATCATCTCATGTATCTTTTCAATTATTTTAATTCAAAATTATACCAAAAAGGAAATATTTCAAATGAGCCAGTAATGGAAGCATTTTTCAGAAGGCTGCAGCTGTGGTTCAGTGGTCAACAGTATGTGTTGTTCTTGCAGAAGATTCGGTTCCCAATACCCACATAGTTTCCACACTTAGGCATAGGGCACCTGAAGCCATCTTCTGATTGTGACAGACTTCATGCTTGAACAGGGTGCACATAAACATACATATATATAAGTAGGTAAAACTCTCATAAACAGAAAATAAAATGAATAAATCTAACAAAAATTTAACAAAGAATTTATAGCATTTTAAGAAATGGTTTTACATAGTACAGGAAAGAATAGATTAAAAAATTGGGGAAATTCACACTTGTTTACTGGGTAGGGATCCCAAAGGCAGATAGATTTGTAATGTCTCTAAAAAAAATATCAGCAATGATTTTGGCTCCAGCCAAGATGCTATTTATATTTGGTGGACAGGGTAATATGCAACCATGTACTCAAAGTGCCACATAGGGTTCTGGGGAAATGATTCAGCAGTTAAGAATACCTTTTGAGCTTGATTGGAGGTTCTAGCAGGGGAGTGCAACTACTCACATACCCTTGACCGAAGACCAGTCCTCCTCTATTCAGGGAAGGTCATCCTCTTCAACAGAGCGTGCAGCTTCAGGAGGGACGAACATGGAGCAGTGAGGGAGGAAGGGGACACCTGCCTAGCCAGACAGATCAGCCAACCATTGGACTGGGTGTGGGGTCCCCAATGGAGGAGTTGGAGGGCAGTCCAGAGGAGCTGAAGGAATTTACAACCCCATGGAAAGAACAACAATGTCGGCCACCCAGACGCCCCAGGACTCCCAGGGACTAGACCATCAACCAAGGGGTACACATGGTTCCAGCCAAAAATGTGGCAGAGGAATGCTTTGTAGGGCATCAGTGGGAGGAGTGGTCCTTGGTCTGGTGAAAGCTCAATAGATGCCCCAACAAAGGGAAATGGGGGTGGGGGGATGTAGGAGTGGGTTGGGTGGAGGGGTATATACTTGGAGGCAGGGGGTGGGAGGAGGGGTTGGGGGTTTTTGGGGAGGGGGAAACTGGGAAAGGTTTTAGCATTTGAAATGTAAATGAAGATTATATTCAATAAAAAAGAAAAAAGATTACCTTTTGAACATTTTGAAGACAGATTTTGTTCAAAGGACCCATATTGATGGGTCACAGCTGTCTGACCCTTCAGTTCCAAGAGATCCAATGTCCCCTTCTGGTGTCTGCTGGAACTTACACTCACAGTATGCACACACATATAAATAGCCTCTGATAACACATATTCATGAGTGCGCACACACACACAAAATCTAAAACAATGCACAACTATGCACAGTGCACAGTGCCTGTTTTTTGCATTTTCAGGTCTTCAACAGTTTTACTGATTTTCTTCACCTGATAGTATTCTCTTTTATTTCTATATAGTTATGTTTCCTCTTGAAAGACTTCTGTGTGTTTGGCTATATTTCCCTGTATTTATTTAGGGGATTTATTTGTTTCCTCTTTAACGGCCTCTATCATCTTCATATGATGTGATTTAAGGTGACTGTCTTGCTCTTCAAGTGTGTTAGGTTATTCAGTGATTGCTATAGTAGGAAAACTGGGTTCTGATGGGTACATATTGTCCTGATTTTGGTTGATTGTGTTCTTGCACTGGCCATTAGCCATATAGTTGTTTCTGGTGTTGGCTGGCCTGGTAGTCCTGATGATAGCAGGCTTCTGGCATTGAAAGTAGAGCTGATACCCCTTAATGGCAGCAGGCCTCCAGGGAGGAAAGAATGATTGTGGTCCGGGGAGTGGAGTAATAATTTCATACTAACAGCTTAATAGCACACCTGAAAACTTTAGAGCAAAAGGAAGCAAACAATCAGGAGGAGTAGCAGGAGGAAATAATCAAACTGAGGGCTGAAATCAATCAGAGAAGCAGAGAACAATACAAAGAATCAACAAAACAAACCTCTAGTCAAACTAATTAAAAAGAGCTATGTGGCCGGGCGGTGGTGGCGCACGCCTTTAATCCCAGCACTTGGGAGGCAGAGGCAGGCGGATTTCTGAGTTCGAGGCCAGCCTGGTCTACAAAGTGAGTATCAGGACAGCCAGGGCTACACAGAGAAACCCTGTCTTGAAAAACCAAAAAAAAAAAAAAAAAAAAAAAAGAGCTATGTGGTTCCTGAGCTCCCATGTCTGAAGATGCCCTTCCACTGAGATAACTTCTTTTCATAGAATTTTATAGTTCCTGGGCTTCTGAGTTCCATGATACCATTCCATCAGAGCAGAAACATTTGCAGAGACAGTATCTACTTTAACAAAATCAGAAATGACAAAGAAGACATAACAGATACTGAGGAAATTTAAAAAATCATTATGTCTTACTTCAAAAGATTGTAATGCACAAAATTGGACAATATAAATGAAATGAATGATTTTCTAGGAATATATGATGTATCAAAATTAATCAAGATTAGGTAAACTATTTAAATATTCCCATAACCCTTAAGGAAATAGAAACAGTCATTATAAATCTCCTACCCCCCCACCCCCCACATACATACACACCTCTACTCCCTGCTAAAAAGCTCAGGGCCGGATGATTTTAGCACAGAATTCTACCAGACTTTAAAAGAATAATTAATAGAAATACTCTTTAAACTATTATACAAAATAGAAACAGAAGGAACACCACCAAATTCATTCTATGATGCCACAGTCACCGTAATACCTAAACCACACAAAGACTAAACAAAGAAGTAGAATTTTTGACCAATCTCCTGCTGGGAGTCAGCCCTGGCAGAGGTGTTTCTTCTTCTTGGTTCTTCTTGAAGCAGCAGAGGGGGGAAGAGCTTTGGTGGGGGTAAGACTCTGTCTTATGAAATTCTGGGGCTAAGACTTTGTCTTATGGAAAACTTAGGGTTGCTGTATAATAAAAGGTTTACTTATCTAAGTCTAAGTTACTATGCTAATGTAGCTGACCTGTCTTCTATAATCCTCTGAGGCCAGAAACTGCAGTTTCTGGCACTTAGCACCTCTTCCTCAAACTGCTAAAGATTAGGTAAATTGCCTTTGTACTATCTCCACGGGAACTGCTGGGCTCTAACTTTCAGCCTGCTAGTCAGAAGTTGCAGGGAGAAAAATGGGACACTTAGAGAAGTGGTTAATAAGTTTATTACTAAGTTGTAAAAAGCTTCCTATGAAAGCTATCTAAGAGGGAAAAGCAGAAAGATCCTAAGTGGAGAAAGGGAAAATTTCTTCTAAGTGGGGAAAGGTAAAAAGTGTGTGTGTGTGTGTGTGTGTGTGTGTGTGTGTGTGTGAGAGAGAGAGAGAGAGAGAGAGAGAGAGAGAGAGAGAGAGAGAGAGAAGAGAGTGAGAATGAGAATGAATTAATTCTCTTTCGTCTTCAGTACTTATACATCTTTCAGAATACATGACTGCGTGTTACAAATACATGATCACATGTTAAAAAGTTCATCACAAGTTCACACAAAAATCAAACCATAAATTGAAATAGAAGTTTACAACAGGGAATGTTTACATGCATATCCATTAGGAGTAATTATCTAGCTAAACATTTATCATTTGCCTTCTCTACAGGTTCATAGAAAATTTAACACCATAACTAAGTTATAAGTGAAGTTTTGTATAGATAAACCCAGTCAATATTTTATCTTCTGTCCTAGCACCTATAATAAATCATTAGTTCCCTTTTTATGACCTTTGGTTAATTGTTTTACAACCTCTTGGAATGTGCTCTGAGTAGGAGAAAGTCTGGTTGCCATCTAAAGAGCAATTAACTGGTGACACTTGGGAGACTGCAGAGTTCTCATTGCAGTTTTGACTATCAGAAAAGGACCTAATAGAAGTTCCACTATAAAAGAGCTTAATAATCATGGATAAAATTTTAAGAATTCTTTTAAGATCATCATTAAAACTTAATTCATCTATTTGTCTATATAGCACACTATAAGATAGTACATCTTCGTGGATCTGCAGAGATCTGCTTCAAAGGGGTGTGCTATTACTTATTATTATATATGTATAATAATAATAACAGGAAAAGCATATTAATAGCAGGAATCTTTCCTAAAATTAGTCCCCCACAGTCTTGCTGAATGAGGGCTCACCTGTTGCAGATTATATAATAATCCGAAGCAGGCCATTTCAGGATGATCACCTGTTAGTATATTAGCTTGTCCCATTATGGCGCCCGACAATCTCCTTTATGAACATTGATGCAAAAACACTCAATAAAATACTCACAAGCCAATTCCAAGAACACATAAAATACATTATCCACCATGATTAAGTAGGCGTCATGCAGGGATGAAGCAGTTGTTCAATATTTGAAAATCCATCAATGTAGTCCACCATATATACAAATTGAATGAAACAAAACAAAACACATGATCATGTTATTTGATGCTGATAAAGCCTTTAACAAAATCCAACACCTTTTCATGTTAAAACTTTTGGAGATATCAGGGATACAAAGCACATACCAAAACAAGTAAAATAGCAGCCAACATCAAATTAAATGGAGAGACACTTAAAGTAATTCCACTAAAATCAGAGACAAAGCAAGACTGTCTACTTTCTCCATATCTCTTCAGTATAGTACTCAAAGTTCTATCCAGAGCAATATGATGATTAAAAGAGATCAAGTGGATACAAATTGGAAAGAAAGAAGTAAAAGGGTCTGTTTGCAGATGATATGTTAGTATACATAAGTGAACCCGAAATCTACTAAAAAACTCCTACTGCTGATAAATGCCTTCAGCATAGTGGCTAGATACAAAATTAACTCAAAAAAAAATCAGTGGCTCTCCTTTATACAAATAATAAAATGGGTTGAGAAAGAAAATAGGGAGTCTACCAATAATTATCAAAATATAGAGAGGATTATAATTTAGTTGAAACCATTATGCAAATTTCATGATATGAATGTAACAGTGAAGGCTCTTCTCATAAGACATAAAAGAAATCAAAGGACATAATACCAAAACAATAGAGGGCATATGTAGTTCTAGGAATAAAATTAGAAACATTCATGTCATTGAATTTAGATATGAGAAGATACTTAGTACATATATTAAACAAATACTCTCAAAGTTCTATGAAGGCAATTTTAAAAGGTAATGCTCTTAAAAAACATCATTACTTTATCGTATCTTTTGGCAATTATGACTTTTGTTTGTCATTATTACTCCTGTGAAAAGAACATAAATTACTTATACAAGTTATAAAAATTTAATTTATTTCAATGCAATATTTAAAAAATATTTTCCTCTATTATAGATAAGCAACATAACCTAGAAAATATGCTTTGCCATTTAAAAATCAGATTATAATAGAAGATACTCCTCTGCATTCTTCTACTTAAAGTGCATCATAAAGAAATTATCAAGCGGTATGCAGCTCCCAAGTGCGGGGCTGATCTGCAGTAACCAGAGCGCCAGCTCTGCTGTGGGACTTCTGCCTGGCAGAGGGACCCCGCACTGGGCGGGAGCCTACCAGCTTTCCTTCCACGACCTCTGTTCCCGCAGACTGCGCTGAAGAGACAGGTACCCCAAGCTCTCTCTCCCCAATATAACATCACTTGGGACACGGCCTGTTGGGGCTTCCGTCTGTGCCCGAGAACGGGTCAGCGCTGTGGTCTTCTGGGTGCCAGATCGGCAGGCCATCCCGTCTGCAGGGTGAGCAGCGCCACGGAGAGTGTGCAGATTGCACTCCGCCATCTTTGCTCCAGTGACTGGGAAGTTGGGACAGCTAGGTTCTGAGACAGACAGGCATAATATCGCTTGGGTCTCGGGCGGCTTGTGTGTGTGCAGCTCCCAAGTGCTGGGCAGATCTGCAGTAAGCAGCATGCTAGCTCTGCTGTGGGACTTCTGCCTGGCAGAGGGACGCCCCCTTCACCCCTAGGAGAGATCACTCACCCCTGCACAGGGCAGGAGCCTACCAGCCTCCCTTTGGCGACCTCTGCTCCAGGAATCCACTAGGCTGAGCCTTTGGATGTGCAAGGCCTCCCCAATATAAGATCACTTGGGGCAAGGCACATTAGGGCTCCAAATTCACTCAGGAGCAGGCAGGCCCCAGAAATCGGTGCCAGGGGAATCCTGGCAATCCAGGGGGGGCAGAAATAGCTTTGCAGGCTCACAGGAGGTCCAACCAACAGCCAGTGGCAGCAGAACCAACTAACATCAGAGGTATCCAGATGGCAAAAGGCAAACGTAGGAATGTTACTAACAGAAATCAAAGTAATATGGGACCATCCGAACCCAACTCTCCAACTGCAGCAAATCCAGGATACCCCAACACACCTGAAAGACAAGATCTGGATTTAAAATCACTTCTCATGATGCTATTAGAGGATCACAAGAAGGACACAAATAAATCTCATAAAGAGTTACAGGAGACCATGAATCAACGGTTAGAAGCCCTTACAAAGGAAACACAAAAATCGCTTAGAGAAATGCGGGAGAACATGGATCAAAAGATGGAGGCGCACAAGGAGACAACACAAAAATCGCTTAACGAGATGAATCAACGGGTAGATGCACTCACAAAGGAATCACAAAATTGGCATAAAGAAATGCAGAAGAATATGGGTCAACAGACGGATGCCCATAAGGAGGCAACACAAAAATTGCTTAAAGAAATGAATCAATGGATAGATGCCCTTACAAAGGAAACACGAGAACTGCTTAAAGAAATGCAGGAGACAATGGATCAACAGATGGATTCCCATGAGGAGGAAACACAAAAATCACTCAGAGAAATGCAGGAGAACGTGGGTCATCAGGAAGAAATCCTGAAAGAGGCAATGTAAAAATACCTTAAAGAAATACAGGAAAATACAAACAAACAAGTGAAGGATCTCAGCAAATCCATCCAGGAACTAAAAAAGGAAGTAGAAACAACTAAGAAATCACAAAGGGAGACAACTTTGGAGATAGAAAACCTTGGGAAGAAATCAGGAGTCATAGATGCAAACATAAACAATAGAATACAAGAGATGGAAGAAAGAATCTCAGGTGCTGAAGATTCCATAGAAAGCATCGACTCAACAGTCAAAGAAAATGCAAAATGCAAAAATCGTGTAACCCAAAATATCCAGGAAATCCAGGACACAATGAGAAGACCAAACCTAAGGATTATAGGTATAGATGAGAGTGAAGATTTGCAACTTAAAGGGCCAGTAAACATCTTCAACAAAATTATGGAGGAAAACTTCCCTAACTTAAAGAGAGAGATGCCGATGAACGTACAAGAAGCCTACAGAACTCCAAACAGACTGGACCAGAACAGAAATAACTCCCGTCACATAATAATCAAAACACCGAATGTTCTAAACAAAGAAAGTATACTAAAAGCAGTAAGAGAAAAGGGCCAAGTAAGATACAAAGGAAGACCTATCCGAATCACATCAGACTTCTCACTAGAGACTATGAAAGCCAGAAGATCCTGGGCAGATCTCATGCAGACACTAAGACAGCACAAATGCCAGCCTAGACTACTATACCCAGCAAAACTCTCAATCACCATAGATGGAGAGACCAAGATATTCCATGATAAAACCAAATTTTCACAATATCTTTCCACAAATCCAGCCCTGCAACGGATAATAGGTGGAAACCTCCAATACAGGGAGAGAAACAACACCCTGGAAAAAATGAGATAATAACCTTCTTGAATCAAATCCAAAAGTAGATAACCACTCAAACATAAAGATAGCGTCAAGAATGGCAGATGGCAATAATCACTATGCCTTAATCTCTCTTAATATCAATGGTCTCAATTCCCCAATTAAAAGAAATAGACTAGCAGACTGGATACGTAAATAGGACCCAGCATTTTGCTGCATGCACGAAACGCACCTCAGTGTCAAAGACAAACACTACCTCAGAGTAAAAGACTGGAAAACAATTTTACAAGCAAATGGCCCCAAGAAACGAGGTGGAGTAGCCATCCTAATATCAGATAAAATTGATTTTCAACCTAAAGTCATCAAAAAAGACACAGAAGGACACTACATACTGATCAAGGGAAAAATCCACCATCAAGAACTCTCAATTCTGAATATCTATGCTCCAAATGCAAGGGCACCCTCATTCGTAAAAGAAACTTTACTAAAACTCAAAGCACACATCGCACCGCACACAATAATAGTGGGTGACTTCAACACCCCGCTCTCTGAAATGGATCGTTCAGGAAAGCAGAAACTAAACAGGGACACAGTGAATCTAATTGAAGCCTTGGACCAAATGGAACTAACTGATATATATAGAACATTTCATCCTAGAGCTAAAGAATACACCTTCTTCTCAGCTCCTCATGGTACCTTCTCCAAAATTGACCATATAATTGGTCACAAATCAGACCTCAACAGATACAAGAAGATAGAAATAATCCCATGCCTCCTATCAGATCACTATGGAATAAGGGTGGTCTTCAATGGCAACAAAAACAAAAGAAAACCCATGTACACATGGAGGCTGAACAATGCTCTACTCAATGATAACGTGGTCAAGGTGGAAATAAAGAAAGAAATCAAAGACTTTTTGAAAGTCAATGAAAATGAAGGCACAACATACCCTAATTTATGGGACACAATGAAAACAGTGCTAAGAGGAAAATTCATAGCCCTGAGTGCCGCCAAAAAGAAACAGGAGACAGCATACACTAACAGCTTAATGGCACACCTGAAAGCCCTGGAACAAAAAGAAGCAAATACACCAAAGAGGAGTAGAAGGCAGGAAATCATCAAACTCAGGGCTGAAATCAATCAAGTAGAAACAAATAAATCCATACAAAGAATCAACAAAACGAGGAGTTGGTTCTTTGAGAAAATCAACAAGATAGATAAACCCTTAGCCAGACTAGCCAGAGGGCACAGAGACAGTATCCAAATTAACAACATCAGAAACAAAAAGAGAGATATAACAACAAAAACTGAGGAAATTCAAAAAATCATCAGATCCTACTACAAAAGCCTGTATTCAACTCAACTAGAAAATCTTGAGGAAATGGACAATTTCCTTGACAGATACCAAGTACCAAAATTAAATCAGGATCAAATGGACCATCTAAACCGTCCTATAACCCCCAAAGAAATAGAAGTTGTCATTGGAAGTCTTCCAACCAAAAAAAGCACAGGTCCAGATGGTTTTACTGCAGAATTCTTTCAGACCTTCAAAGAAGATCTAACACCAATACTCTTCAAACTTTTCCACAAAATAGAAACAGAAGGAACACTACCCAACTCGTTCTATGAAGCCACAATTACACTAATACCAAAAGCACACAAAGATCCGACAAAGAAAGAGAATCTCAGGCCAATCTCTCTTATGAATATTGATGCAAAAATACTCAATAAAATTCTTGCCAACCGAATCCAAGAACACATCACAACGATCATTCACCACGATCAAGTAGGCTTCATCCCAGGGATGCAGGGATGGTTCAATATAAGGAAATCCATCAATGTAATCCACTACATAAACAATCTCAAAGAAAAAAACCACATGGTCATCTCATAAATAAATAAATAAAGCTGCTATGAACATAGTGGAGCATGTGTCCTTATTGCATGCAGGTAAAGTCTCTGGGTATATGCCCAGGAGTGGTATAGCCGGATCCTCCGGGAGTTTCATGCCCAGTTTTCTGAGGAACCACCAGACTGCTTTCCAGAGTGGTTGTACCAGCCTGCAATTCCACCAGCAGTGGAGGAGTGTTCCTCTTTCTCCACATCCTCACCAACAACTGCTGTCTCCTGTGCTTTTGATCTTAGCCATCCTGACTGGTATGAGATGGAATCTCAGGGTTGTTTTGATTTGCATTTCCCTAATGACTAAGGATGATGAACATCTCTTTAGGTGCTTCTCAGCCATTAGATATTCTTCAGGTGAGAACTCTTTAGAAGCTGAGAAAGCATTTGACAAAATTCAGCATCCTTTCATGCTAAAGGTCTTGGAAAGATCAGGAATTCAAGGCCCATATCTAAACATAGGAAAAGCAATTTAAAACAAACCTGTAGCCAGCATCAATCTAAATGGAGAGAAACTTGAAGCAATCCTACTAAAATCAGGGACTAGACAAGGCTGCCCTCTCTCTCCATATCTTTTCAATATAGTACTTGAAGTTCTAGCTAGAGCAATTAGACAACAAAAAGCGGTCAAAGGCATACAAATCGGAAAGGAAGAAGTCAAACTATCACTATTTGCAGACTATATGATAGTATACTTAAGCGACCCAAAGAACTCCACCAGATAACTCTTACAGCTGATAAACGACTTCAGCAAAGTGGCCGGATATAAAATCAACTCAAGCAAGTCAGAAGCCTTCCTATACTCAAAGGATAAGCAGGCTGAGAAAGAAGTAAGAGAAATAATACCCTTCACGATAGCCACAAACCATATTAAGTATCTTGGCGTGACTCTAACCAAACAAGTGAAAGATTTGTATGACAAGAACTTCAAGTCTCTGAAGAAAGAAATTGAAGAAGACCTCAGAAGATGGAAAAATCTGCCATGCTCATGGATTGGCAGGATTAATATAGTAAAAATGACCATCTTACCAAAAGTAATACACAGATTCAATGCAATCCCCATCAAAATCGCAACTCAATTCTTCATAGAGTTAGAAAGAGCAATTCAAAAATTCATCTGGAATAACAGAAAACCCAGAATAGCTAAAACTATTCTCAAGAGTAAAAGAACTTCTGGGGGAATCAGTATCCCGGACCTCAAGCTGTACTACAGAGCAATAGTGTTAAAAACCGCATGGTATTGGTACAGTGACAGACATGTAGATCTATGGAACAGAATTGAAGACCCAGAAATGAATCCACACTCCTATGGTCACTTTATCTTTGACAAAGGAGCTAACACCATCCAGTGGAAGAAAGATAGCCTTTTCAACAAATGGTGCTGGCTCAGCTGGAGGTCAACATGCAGAAGAATGCAAATTGACCCATTCTTATCTCCTTGCACTAAGCTCAATTATAAGTGGATCAAAGATCTCCACATAAAACCAGACACACTGAAACTAATAGAAGGGAAACTAGGGAAGAACCTTGAACATATGGGCACAGGGGAGAATTTCCTCCACAGAACTCCAATAGCTTATGCTCTAAGATCAAGAATAGACAAATGGGACCTCATTAAATTACAAAGTTTTGCAAGGCAAAAGACACTGTCAAAAAGACAAAGCGGCAACCAACTAACTGGGAAATGATCTTTACCAACCTTACATCCGACAGAGGGCTAATATCCAATATATACAAAGAACTCAAGAAGTTAAACTCCAGAGAGGCAAGTAACCCTATTAAAAAATGGGGTACAGAGCTACACAAAGTGTTCTCACCTGAAGAATATCTAATGGCTGAGAAGCACCTAAAGAGATGTTCATCATCCTTAGTCATTAGGGAAATGCAAATCAAAACAACCCTGAGATTCCATCTCACACCAGTCAGGATGGCTAAGATCAAAAACACAGGAGACAGCAGTTGTTGGCGAGCATGTGGAGAAAGAGGAACACTCCTTCACTGCTGGTGGAATTGCAGGCTGGTACAACCACTCTGGAAAGCAGTCTGGCGGTTCCTCAGAAAACTGGGCATGACACTCCCAGAGGATCCGGCTATACCACTCCTGGGCATATACCCAGAGACTTTACCTGCATGCAATAAGGACACATGGTCCACTATGTTCATAGCAGCCTTATTTATAATAGCCAGAAGCTGGAAAGAACCCAGATGTCCCTCAACGGAGGAATGGATTCAGAAGATGTGGTATATCTACACAATGGAATACTACTCTGCAATTAAAAACAATGAATTCACGAAATTCCTAGGCAAATGGTCAGATCTTAGAAATATCATCCTTAGTGAGGTAACCCAATCACAAAAGAACACACATGGTATGCAGTCACTGATAAGGGGATATTGACCCAGAATCTCGGAATACCCTAGACCCAATCCGCATATCAATAGATTTCTAAAAAGATGGAAGGAGAGACCCCTGGTCCTGGAAAGGCTGGATGTAGGGGAACGCCAGGACAGAGTAACGAGAGGGGGTTGAATGGAGAAAAGAGGGAGGGAAGGGGGCTTATGGGACTTTCGGGGAGGGAGGAAACGGGAAAGGGGAAGTGATTTGGAATGTAAATTAAAAAAATAAAATAAAATAAATAATAAAAAAAATAAAAAAAGAGAAATTATCAAGGAATGAATTTAAAATGGGTCAGATGAAAGCCATTTAAACTGTGATATATATATATATATATATATATATATATATATATATATATATATATAATCAATTCTAGTCAGTTAGTGCTACAGGCTTATTGAGACAAATCCTTTATCAAAATATAAAGCAGTAATAAGACAGAATGTTCACTTACTGTGGATAATGCCTGGAAGACAATGTAATTTTACTTTATTATGTTGTTATCATCAACTTTATTTCCTGTGCCTACTGGGCACACACAACTACTGAGGTGGAAAGCAGGGTGAGTGGAGTGGATTGCTCTGAATGAGGACAACTTCCAAAATTTTATAACTATCCTGAACACTGTTTTCTTGAATAATAATGTTAGTGTATTCACACAAATTAGTATTCTATGACTCTTTGAAATTTTTTCATCACAGTATAACTCAATAGCTTTCTTTGTTTAAATATTTTAAAGTTTATTAACATATTCAAATTACATCTTTTTCTCTTTTTTTTTACACTCCAGATTTTACTCCCTTCCCAGTCCTCCCTCCGCCTGTTCCACATCCCATACCTCCTCCCTGCTCATCTGCTTTCAAATGAATTTCTGATGGGATTATGTAGCATTTTTTTTCAGCCATGAAGAGCAAAATCCCCCAATTCTAACACAATTCCTTATATCTGCCTTAACACTTAATGGGATGAGATTGTATTGGATATTATTTAGAAATACATAAGATGTTACAATTTGACAAATCTCTTAGGCTGTGAAGAATTCTGACCAACCATTTTTACCTGAGTAAATCAAGACACACAAATCATCTTGGTGAAACTATTTGTTAATGTAGAGCCCTGGTTCGTGTTTCTCCAGGCATTTCTCAACCTAGGATGCACTTGCATTTCAGTGCTACCAGAGCTAAAAATATCATAATTAAAAAGTACAGTTGATACATGTATTCTACCACCTCACATCATAGCCTAGTCTACCTTTGATATGTTCAGATCATTTCACTGATAGTTGGTAAAACTAATCTTAGACAAAACCAATATTATAACAAACTGTTTGATATTTTACTTAATATATTTAACTTAAAGGAGATGGTTGTGTGGCTATTGGAGTTGTAGATACTCATTTTTGCAGATATTATAGATGTGAAAGCATATCCAGGAAACACAAATTCAGGAAAGAGTATCCATAAAATGTTCTATGGTGTATAATGTAATAACATGGCTGTGTAGGCATATGACCAACTTAGGATGCCCTCAGTTTGAGCATGAGGCCACACATTCCTAACCTGGACAAAGATCAATATTCGAAGTATATTTCTTGTAAATATGTATGACTTTCACACCTTCATAATTTCAACACTTGTAAGACAGGCTATAGCAAGTCATAAAAAGAAAGGTAAGACTTTACTTAATCCAGAGCTCAAAATTCTTTCTTAGTAATTTGTAAAAGTCTGATCAAGATTTATAGTAGTAAATACACTGGGTCCTCCCAGAGAATATAAAAAATTATAGTCCTAAGAAATAGTCTAAGAATTTTGCAGTGATGAGAAATATCTTTATTCTGATGTTCATGGATACATAGGGTTGCAATTGAAGCACTTTTTTTTTGTTTTTGTTTTTGTTTTTGTTTTTCGAGACAGGGTTTCTCTGTGTAGCCCTGGCTGTCCTGGAACTCACTTTGTAGACCAGGCTGGCCTGGAACTCAGAAATCCTCCTGCCTCTGCCTCCCAAGTGCAAGGATTAAAGGCGTGCGCCACCACCACCCAAATTGAAGCACTTTATATGTGAAATTTTATTGTTAGCTTTAATACAAAGAGTTACACTTATTCTAAAACTGTGAAACATAGATCATTTTGCAATGCTTAAATAATACAAACCTTGGGATTTATTAGAAAAACAAGTGAACAAGAGAATCTATAAGTTAAAGTCATATTCCAAAAAGCGACAAAATTCAACTAAAATATACTTAATGAATAAATGTTACATTGCTTGATGGTTCAATATGTATACTTCAAGGCAAAGAATAAGTAGATGAGAGTAAGAGACACAGGAAACTGCAGGGAATTGATCTAGAGGCCATTGTCTGACCCAGATTTCTAGAAAACCAAAGAAAGAATTCGCTAAAGAATTGAAGGAAATAGAATGTCAAGGATTAGGTCTTCCACGTAAAGGAGGCCAGCATTGTATTGCCCTTAAAATATAAAACGTGAGTTTGAGAGATTGCTTACTGGTTAAAGCATTTCTTGTATATGTATAAATAACTGAGTTCAAACACTGAGAACCCAAATAAAAGTCAGGAATTTCCTTGTGTCCATATAATTCCAGTCATTCTGCATAGAGATGAGTGATAAAGATAGGAGAATCCACAGAGGCTTCCTAGTGTGCCTTTCCAGCAGCAAACTGCAAAGATGTACATAATTAGGGAGTAAATAATGGTAGCAAAGTACAAGAAATTGTCCTAATAATAACAAAAGTGATAATAATATTATTACTTTGGATGGTCAATGAATGTTCTAAAAGTTTTTGAGAAGCTAGGAAAATTCTCCATCTTCTCTTGGCCCAGACAGATAGATGTTTCAAGAAGCTCAGAATACCCAAGATATAATTCACATTCCACATGAAACTCAAGAAGAAGGAAGACCAAAGCGTGGATACCTTGGTCCTTCCTAGAAGGGGGAACAAATACCCATGGGAGGAGATACAGAGACAAAATATGAAGCAGAAACTGAAGGAAAGACCATCCAGAGACTTCCCTACCTGGGATTCATCCCATATACAGTTACCAAACCCAGACATTATTGTGGATTGCCAACAAGTACTTGCTGATAGGAGCCTGATATAGCTGTCTCCTGAGAGGCTCTGCCAGTGCCTGACAAATACAGAGGGGGATACTCTCAGCCAATCACTGGATTGAGCACAGGGCCCACACTGGAAAAGCTAGAGAAAGGACCCAAGGAGCTGAAGGGGTTTGCAGACCCATAGGAGGAACAACGATATGAACAAACCAGTACACCCAGAGCTCATAGAGACTAAACTATCAACCAAAGAGTACACGTGGAAGGACCAATGGCTCCAGCTGCATATGTAGCAGAGGATGGCCTTGTAGTACATCAGTGAGAGGAGAGGCCCCTGGTCCTGTGAAGTTATTTGCCCCAGTGTAGTAGGGGAATGCCAAGACACGGAAGTGGGTGTGGGTAGGTTAGTGAGCAGGGGGAGGGGGGATGAGATAGGGGATTTTTGGAAGGAAAACAAGGAAAGGGGAAAACATTTGAAATGTAAATAAAGAAAATATCTAATAAGAAAATAAATGTAAAAAAATAATTAAAAAAATAAAAACAATCCAGAAAAAAAAAAAAGAATCATAATAAGATGCTCCAGGAAATGGCATTCTCCAGGCCACCCCCTCAAGGAAAGAAGGCTCTCACAAAGGTGGATAAGTCATGTTTTGCTGTCAGCACTTTCAAATCTTGGATGATAGCCACATTTCAGAACTGAAGGAAGGAAGAGAATATAGCTCTGCAGCATCTAACAGGACCTTGTATCTTTAAATGTTTTGATGACTTCTCTGACATAAGCTACTTATTTATTTATCATTTATTTTATATGTATAGATGTTTTTCCTGCCTGTAGTATGTACACCATGTGTGTGCCAGTACCTGAAAATGCCAAAATGGGGATAAGATCTGCTAGAACTCGAGTTATAGATATTTACTAGCTGCTATGCAGATACTAATAGTTGAACCCCAATCCTCTGAAAGAGAAACTATTACATTTAACTGATGAATCATCTTTATAGTGCCTACTTATTAGGTTTGTATTTTTCCAGTTCAGTAATTTTTGAGACGTCATTAAAGTAAACTGATTAATTTCATAAAACATTGAACTCAACCTAAGTCCAGGAACATAGGGTTAATGACTATTGTGTATTGAAAAATCAGAGGTATTTAATATTTCTTGCTCAAAATGTTTTGTAATAATTAACATCACTTTAAATGTAATCTTCTGTATTAATTGAAACTTAGCAATAGGTAATAAAATAGGGATACTAAGTATTCACATGGAATATTAAATAACAATTAAGAATTTATGAGTCTAGCTTATTGCATACCTAGTTACTAATTTTTCTTATTTTTGAAGAAGCAGGAAGCTACAGCTTACATGACAATTGAACAAAGTATTTCATCTTCAGTACTTTCAGCTAGTTCAAAATGATGTGACATAAATTGGCCAGGTAAGTACCCTACTCTGGAAATAGAAAGTGGAGAAAGTTATTTTACAAAGAGGTCAGTCATGATAGGAGGAAGGAGAAAGAAAGTGTATTGGGTAAAAGACATGAGAAAATTTAATGTAAAACCCAAATCTCTAAGTTAGAATCCATTACTCAGCCAAAGGATAAGGACTGATGTCCCATGCAAACTGACCATGGCATCAGAGACATGTTATAGGGCTATTGAGGGAATGTTATTTTGATTTGTACCTTACAAAGAAAGGGCTCTATTGACATTGTGATCAATTAACAACATTATTAATTTTTTTGTTTTGTTCTATGTTTCAAATGTTTCTATTTTGCCAGCAAGTCATAGTCACTTGATATTGCGACAGAACACAGAAGTCGGAGAGATGGCTATTCATCATCACAGGGCCTTGGGGTGTATTCCAATTGTCATGCCATTGTTAGATGTACTCTCTACATAGGTATCATGATGGACAAAGTGACCTGATGGTAAGAACTGAAGTGTTCAATGACTGAGAGTGGAAATGTCATATTTAACCAGAAGTAGACAAATTAGGACAAAAATTCCTTAAATTTCTTATGTGTTAGGACCAAACCAAAGGCTTTTCCAAAACCATGGAAAACACTGTTTACCATTCTCAGGTTGAGGGATTAAAAGGCTCTGATAATGAGCACTCAAGTGACTCAGACCAAAGCATCCGTTCACTTAACAGCCTTGTAAAACCTTCCTGCCCTGGTGATATGAGTGCACAAAGAGAAAAGTAGTGAGGCACAGGAAGAAGAGAGGATACAGAGAAATGAAACCCAGTCTCAAAGACTCTGAAGGCATCTCAAGCAGGAGAAACATGCAAAGGGCTTACCTCAAGGAGAGAATGTAATATAAAAAGGAATAAGTTGGACAGTAACAGATTACATATTCTAGATACCCTGTATACATTAAGTAATTGTGAAAATCCTAATTATATCTGTTGTAGCCAAACTTCTTTTTGTAATGAAGTATCTGAAGACATTGAAGTACCTAAATACTATAAAGGTTTGTTTGTGTGCAATAGAATAATGACCTATCAGGAAATTGGGATGTCTAACATGGTCTCATTTTGGTCCATTTCCAGTGTGTTATAAGTACATGAGTGCAGAATTGTAGTTTCTCAAGAAATAACTAGAATGGGTAGGCTAGGCACTGTACCTACTCTATTACTTAAGTGGCATCATGAATTCACCAGTCTGCTTGGATCCTGGCTGAACTGCAAGAGCCAAAGAACATGCAATTTCATATTAAGTGATATAAGTTGATGGCAAAATGGTTTGACTCAAAGTTATGGTTAATTGATATACAATAATTGTTATGATTCAACATGCTAAAGTTCTATTGTTCTCAAATAGTTACCCTCCAAAATAAAGGGCTCCCAAACAGGTAAGAATCACTAAAAGGAAGAGTCACATCTTCTGATTTTTTCACATATTTAGTTTATTCAAAAGTACCTAAGTCTTTGAAAGAGTGGTAGAATGCAGCCTGACATCAGCTATGCCAGGTAGAGTGTTGTGCATTTTAAGGGCAATTCTGATAAACACTACCCAGATTATCCAAGTAGAGGACAGATGTACATATTATAGGCAGGATAATCTCTACATCTGTCCTCAACTTGGAGAAACGGGGTATTGCTTATCATGTCTTAGAAGGGGTAACAAAATACTCATGGGAGCAAATAACAGAGACAAAGTGTGGAGCAGAGACTGAAGGAAAGACCATCTAGAGACTTCCCCACCTGGGGATCCATCCCATATATAGTCACCAAATGCAGACACTATTGTGAATGTGAAGAAGTGCATGCTGACAGAATTCTGATATAGCTGTCTCATGAGAGGCTTTGCCAGAGCATGACATATACAGAGGCAGATGCTTGCAGTCAAACATTGAACTGTTCATGGGGTTCGCAATGGGGGAGTTAGAGAAAGGACTGAAGGAGATGAAGGGGTTTGTAACCCCATAGGATGAACAACAATATTAACCAACCAGAACTCCCAGGGTCTAAACTACCAACCAAGGAGTACACATGACTCCAGCCATATATGTAGCAGAGGATGGCCTTGTTGGGCATCAATGGGAAAAGAAGCCCTTGGTCCCATGAAGGTTCGATGCCACAGTGTAGGGGAATGTGAGGGTGGGGAGGTGGGAGTGGGTGGGTGGGGACACACCCTCATAGAAGTAGGAGGAGGAGGGATGTGATAGGCGGTTTCTGGGGGGGGCATCGGGAAAGGCGATAACATTTGAAATGTAAATAAATAAAATATCCAACAAAAAAATAAAAAAGAAAATGGTGTCTATTACTTGTTGGGCATTGATGTGCTTAGCTTAATGCCCCCAGCTGAGCTGTTTGCACAGGTTTCCTGAAAGCAGAACATCCTGTGGCTTAGCTTGATTTCTGTCTTCCTGACCGGTGTGGTAGGGACTTCCCAGGTGCCTGACCTATGGCTATGATTGTTTTTTTCTTGTTGTTTTTCACCCTGCCTCTAGTATATATTGCTGGTCCCTCAGTAACTCTTTGGCATCCTCCTTACTGAATGACCTGTCTGTGTTTTCTGTTAATCCCCCAGTCCTATGCCCAATACTCGGTACTGTGGTGGCACAGGTGCTGTCAGGTGGAGGTCCCACCAAAATAGGAAAAGAGAGGAGCACCTGACGGGATCGTTCCAAGAAAAGCTGGCTGGCAAAAGGAGAGGAACGTATTGGGAAAATATATGGCACAAGAAACAAAGCGAAAGTAAGAACTGCATCAAGTGAGAGGAATAGGGCATAAAACAAAATAAAATAAAAAGAGTAAAAGACAAAAAATTTAGAAACATGAGAGAGAAAGAAAAAGGAAAATGGATTTCAACAATCTCCTAGGGACAAGGGGAAATCTTGAGATGTCCTGTTTCCTCTATGGACCCTACTGGAGATATTCTTATTTTCTTCACTCTCTTTGTATTGTTTGTTGTTGGCGCATCAATTTGTCCATGTGTCAATTTGTGTCTGTCCTTGTTTCGTTGTCTGAATGACTATTGTTCTATGTTTCATGTTCAAAAGAAAAAATGGTAAAAACTTTATTTGCTGGAGGTCCGTCTCTTGATCCAGTCTCAGTTAACACAGTGGAGGCTGATTTACGCTGCCCCACATTCAGCTAGGAGTCAAGCACAGCTGTAGAAAAAGCTGCTTTTAAAAGGACCAGCAGCTTAAGTTCTAGGGAAAGTAGGCTGATGGTTATTTCTCCTAGAAAAATCTCTGCAATTGTGATTATTGTGTTCAAAGTGCTTTTTCTCTTGAAATTACAGCTAGAAAAAATAATGTTTGCTTTAAATTTATATGATTTGTGTAGTCGCTTCATTTTTGTTTCTTATTAATCTTAAAAGGTATAAATACGTTTTGCATGTCTAGACTATAGAGTATTGGCTTATAAGTTATTGGGCATGAATAAAAATTATTATATTGGTAACAAAAAGTTAGTTTAAAACTGGTAACACAGGGTTGGAGTTATCTTAAACAACAACATGTGGCATGACCCAACCCAGGAAAAACAGGCCTCTAAAGATACTTCTAAATTGGCATAATATTTTATGTAATTCTTATCCTAGAAATTAGACTTTTAAGGGATAACATTTTAAAAAAAGTCTGTTTAATGAGGTATTATAAGTTGTACTGTCATGCATTCAAACATAAGAACTTGCAGACAAACTTTGTAATATGAAAGTAATGCATTTGCCATTGATTTTAAAGCAAATAGATTGTTGAAAATTGGGTTTTGCTTTCCAAAGTTGTAGTTATGCTCTAATACTGCAATAGAGTTAAGAATTACGGTTAACAACTGCCAGTGTACCATTGACTGCAGTTTGCCATCTGATCAAAGGCTCACAATTCTTAACTCACCCATAATTTGTAATTAAGATGATTTCAAAAATGATAAAAGTTAACAGCTATGGCCAGTATAGGCCTGTTGCCATTTTTTCACAAAGTTTATTGGATACAGTGATAGAAGCAAAATTTAACTACCCAAGATTGAAAAGGAGATCTCAGTGGGAATTTATTTGGTATAAAACAGGCTCCTTTTGAACTGTTTCAAATATTTGTAGATAAGACTATGGAAAAACAGCTAGTAGAATTTTTCTTGGAACCCTCAAATTACAGGTTCCTTTTGTTATTCAACTCTCATACATATGAGTAAATGCAAAGCTCAGAGCTGCCTCAATGGAGGCCTGTGAGGCACTGCTTTTGTCTTGCAAATCCTACCTAGGAAGTTTCAAGCCAAAAACAGCATTATTGACAGATCTATCCAGGTGTGGTTCAAAATATAGTTCAAACTTAAGATCGATGAAAGGTTAATAAGGCTATGGAGAACTTATGAAGACATTAAAATCTGGCCTGCCTACTCCATACAAAATTATTATGGATTCAGAAAGTTGGCCTTTGCTTTGCATCCTGATAAGTGTAAAACATTTATTGAGTAAGACATTGCTCTAAGGAGGACTTAAACCTCTGTTCTCAAGGTGGATGCAAATTAGCTGGCAAAAGACAAATAACTTTACAGATAGTAGAGAAGGTTACTATAATCAGTTATATGTTCACAGCTACATTAGCCTATGTTCCTTGGCTACATTAGCCAGAAGCTGGAAAGAACCCAGATGTCCCTCAACAGAGGAATGGATTCAGAAGATGTGGTATATTCACACAATGGAATACTACTCTGCAATTAAAAACAATGAATTCATGAAATTCTTAGGCAAATGGTCAGAACTGGAAAATATCATCCTTAGTGAGGTAACCCAATCACAAAAGAACACACATGGTTTGCAGTCACTGATAAGGGGATATTAATTATCTCAGAATACCCAAGATACAATTCACATATCAATAGATTTCCAAGAAGATGGAAGGAGAGACCCCTGGTCCTGGAAAGACTGGATGTAGGGGAATACCAGGACAGAGAAGTGAGAGGGGGATGAACGGGGAACAGGGGGATGGAAGAGGGCTTTTGGGACTTTCGGGGAGGGAGGAAATGGTAAAGGGGAAATCATTCAGAATGTAAATAAAAGAAATAGAGGGAAAAAAAGGAAAAATTATTCTTTGAATACTAAATTATGTTTTAGCCCCATTCTTTTTTGTAGTTTGGAAAGTCTCTAATGAAAAGGAAGAAGACAAGAAATTGAATTGTTCTAGCAGACTGTGTGTATTGAAAAATTGCTGAGAGAATGAAGATGCTCCTATGGTTGTAAGAATTCCTGGAATTGTGCCTATGCCTCTAAATGATGTAGGAAGACTCCCTGTCACATTGTATCACCGTAAGAGATTTTGGCATTACTGCCACCCCTGATTAAAAAAGTCCACAGCACTAGGGCTTTTGTCTTGTAGAGCTGCCACATTGGGATTGTTCTTTCTAAACCATATGTGCAAACAACAAAACCAGTCCAGATCAATAACTGAACAAGTGCTTATGTTTTTGGCACAGGATAATCCATCTGCTCAAATTTGGCTCAGCCTATGTCATGAATAGTAAATCTATGAGGGGCAACTCCTTTTCAGTCCACATCAACCTAAGACAGGGACTCTTGGACTGGTAGAGATTCCCAGAGATGGGTAACGAGAGTTGGATGGAAGGTGTCCTAAGACAGACACTATTCCTTCTTAAAAAAATAAAAAAAGGGAGACCTGTTGGGCATTGGTGTGCTTAGCTTAGTGCCCCAAACTGAGCTGTTTACACAGGTTTTCTGAGAGCAGAACATCCTGTGGCTTAGCTTGATTTCTGTCTTCCGACCCAGTGTGGTAGGGACTTCCCAGGTGCCTGACCTATGGCTATGATTATTTTCTTCCTGTTGTTTTTCACCCTGCCTCTAGTACATATTGCTGGTCCCTCAGCAAAACTTTGGCATTCTCCTTACTGAATGACCCGAGTCTGTGTTTTCTGTTAATCCCCCAGGCCTACGCCTGATACTTGGTACCATTACAGCGTGGGCTCTGTCAATTACCTAGAAGAAACTTAACTCAGCAACAACGAACTTGGAAAGTAAAGAAGTTTCATACAAAAATACAGAAGGTACATAGTTTATGTATCTTGGTGGAGAAAGTTCCTGTTATATAAAACTTGAGAATGAAAGTACAAATGGGAACATGTGCTTTCACCTGCTGGCTGCTGGCTGCTCGTTGGAGCACAAGAAGGTTAAGTAGCACATAGCCCATGTGAGTACAAATATTTTATTGAAGTCAGTGTTGAACAGAAAGGTCAAGGGACCTTTTCTTCCAATACCCAAAGTGATTTTCATCACATACAGAGTAATTTTGGCTGATGACCATAACATCTCTGAGTCTTGAAAGAACTCTACTAGCTTCAGATCCCAGGCATATTTTGTAGGTCCACTTAAGCTTCACACTGAGGAAGGGAACAGCCCTCTTCTACCAAACTCAGCCTGGAATTTGCATTGCTTAATAAAACTGTTTAGCATGGTAGAATACAGCCTCCCCTGCTGCAAGCACCATTTATTGAGGTTTCTGGAGGCTAGATTTTTCTACAGTAAAATTAGGCCTGCTTACACCCACCATAAATAGCTAAGAGTCGACTAGAATTAACATTTTATTTCTTCTTCTTCTCCTACCTCAGGCTGAGACAGCACTGATCCCTTCTTTTGGTACAAGATAGGAGTACGATTTTTGGCTGTCTTATTAGAACTGTTTGATTCTGAGATAGTTGCACTTCACATCCTTGGCCTGCTTCTCTGTCAGTCCACAGAAGGTTAGTAACAAAACAAAACAAAACAAAACAATAGGCCCAAATCCCTGGCCTGAAGTATATAAATAAACCCATTGGTTTGGCTGTCCTCTAGGCTGCTAACATACCTCAAAGTTTCAACTAAATACACTCAACAGAGAAACTGTATCAATATTTATGATTTAAAAGTATTGATGAAATGACCATATTTGAAATGTTTGCTGATACAGGATTCCCCAGCACTGATTGTTTTAATTAAATATTCTGTTGCATCCTGTTTCCATGGAGCTCTGATGGGGACTAACTTCTTCCAACCTATAGTGCAGTAGACAAGATAGGAGGAAACCTGTCTGAAAAACAAAAAAGTTTACCCTATTATTTAGTCTATATATGATTTCAAAGAATGTCTTCAAGGCTTAAGTCTCTCCAGTAGCAACTGAGACTTTCTTATCAGTAAAGTCATTTTGAAAACAAAACCCATGTATTCACTAGAATCCACTTCCCATAACAATTAAGTTGTAGGATAAAACACAGATCTGAATACTTGATGAGGTACCCTGGAATGTGCTGCTTTGACTTTACAGTTGTATCAAGTAAAGAATCACACAATTTCCTATCTAATAGTAATCTGGATAGACTATTAAGTAGTTAGCTATGAGATCACTAGGGAACATTTCAGCTCTGTCTTGGTAGATGGGTTTTCTGATGGCTAGGATGCCCATAGCATGTGGTTAAAAAGTCTTAAAACTGTGATTAGATTGTTCCTGAAACATTATAAAGAAATGCACTTTTCTAGTTGCCTATGTGTGTGCTTAGGAATGTTCTGCATCATAAGAAACGTGGGACTTCATTGTGATATCACTCTCATTGAGGATTTGAAGCCACTGTTTTGTAGTTGTTCTAGAAGATAATGAGACAAACCACCCAAAAGGAAATCTGTTTCATGATAATTTAGAAGGAATAAAGGAACAATCTCAGGAGTATGTAACCAACCTCAAATATTCATAACAATGTGTCTTAAATTCACACTGCAATATCACTGGGTTGCTGTTTGCCTTCTATGTAGACCTCTATTCTGTCTTGGAAATGTATGCTTTGCTTTTCAAATAAGTTTGTGATTAAATTGTCTGTTTCTCCACTGAAATTTTTCCTTTGATGAGGCAGGAGCCTTTGAGACCCATTTAACAGAATTACAACAGACTTTGGAGGAATTTTATATGAATTTTGTATGGAGATCCAGAATTCAGCACGAGAAATTAACATTCTTCTTTCAAAAATTAAATGGTACTCTATTGTTTATAATTCCCTTTTTGAACCATTCTGTTTAATTGTGATGCTATTAAATTACATTATATAAAGCTGGTAGAACTTCTATTGCTTATAATTCCTCTTTTGAACCATTCTGATTTTATTTTATTCTACTATTACATTACAATATTATATAAAGCTCGTAGAGCTTTTAGTCTACAAATCTTATAAAACAGTTTTTAATCACACTCCACAGAAGTTAGGGAAAAAAGTCAGAAGAGCACATTTTAACTCATTACAAAACACTCATACTTGCTAATAATGGATTTTAGCTAATAAAATATTGTTTGTACTTTCAAGCTTTATTTAATAATGGTGCAAATGTGATTTTAAATGATTTTGCACAATAGATATTCATTATGTAAATGTGTGAAGTGTCAAATCTATAATTTGTGAATTTCAATGAATTGAATTAAATTTATTGAATTAAGAGTGTTTTGCACTTTTAATATTACAGCTTTATGTGCTGGAGAGATGGCTCAGCCATTAAATGCTGGGCTTGCAATCAAAATTACAAAATTATACTTATAAAAGTGTGATAACATATTCCTAGTTGACTAAAGCAATATAGTGATGAGCTCTAGCCCAGCCTGGGCTACCACCATGCCTCGAAAAACACAATAAGTAGGTAAATTATATATTATACATAAACAGAAAGATAGATAAAGAGAGGAAAGAGATAGTAGATAGGTGATAGGTAGATAATAGGTAGATAGTAGATAGACTGATATATGATAGATAGATAGATAGATGATAAAAGATGATAGAAAGATAATAGAGAGCATATAGATAGTAGACAGAAATAGATTCAGAAAAACATCTTGATCTTCACAACACATAATAGAGAACATGGTAGAATTAATATCAGTTCACCCAGTGATACTAAGTGCTACTTATATTTTCTTAACAGCAAATCATTGTTGGTGTCTTAGTCAGGGTTTCTATTCCTGCACAAACATGACGAAGAAGCAAGTTGGGGAGGAAAGGGTTTATTGAGTTTACACTTCCATGCTGCTGTTCATCACCAAAGGAAGTCAGGACTGGAACTCAAGCAGGTCAGGAAGCAGGAACTGATGCAGAGGCCATGAGGGGATGTTACTTACTGGCTTACTCAGCCTGCTCTCTTATAGAACCCAAGACTACCAGCCCAGGGATGACACCACCCACAGGCGACCCTCCCCCCTTGACCACTAATTGAGAAAATGCCCCACAGCTGGATCTCATGGAGACATTTCCCCAAGTGAAATTCCTTTCTTTGTGATAATTTCAGCCTGTGTCAACTTGACACACAAAACCAACCAGTACAGTTGGATATATTACCTATTAGCAAGGCTGGTGAAATATTTTGTAAAATTTTTTCCAGGAAAGAGTATGAATTATACTCTTTAGTCATTGTTACATAGTAACATTTGCATCTGCATTAGATTTTGTTGCTCATATTTGGTAATACATTTCTTGTAAGTTTGACTTTGGAATGCATATTTAAGATTTAGAAACAGATATAATGTGTAAATATAGTACAGAGCATTTCAAACCATGTGTTCATGTTTCTCATCACAAATAAATTGATTCTTGATTCTGTCTGCCCTCCTTAGTCATTTAAGATTTTATCACCATGCCCGTGGGTTTGCACAGAAAAATAAACTGAGGACTGGGTTGCAGCTGGAATATTCAGGTATTGACCCTTGATCTCTGATGCTCCCTCATCTCTTAGGTATGATAGCTATGGGCACATATGTACTGGACATTCTAGAACTGGGGATACAGAGGAGATGTCACTTCAGGGACCATCAGCAATAAAAAGGATATTATCAACCCAGACCAAATAAAAAATTCAAAGAAGTCCTTGAAGACACTGATCTTCAAAAGGCCTGAGAGTAGACATGGGTGGAAGGTCTATTTTGCTTTGCTTTACTCTGACAAAATGCATGTGCTCTCACTCCTGCCTAGTGATACTGTTCAGGATTATTGCACAGTGAAGGCTAAATTGGTATACAAGAAATTTCGACCTTGGAAGTGGATGTCATCTACCAACCCATCTTGAAAAGATGGTTTCATATTTTTCCACTGGCAAAGAACAACAGAAGAGGGCAAGGACTACCCTTTTGCCAGGTTTAATAAAATGGTGCAGGTGCCCATGTTCTCAGAGCAGGATTCCCAGCCTTTCCTTCATGATGATGCATAGACTAAGGCAGAGACTGACCAATTCTTTAATCTCAGCCACAGATTTGACCTGGGCATCTTAGATACTAATGATCGATATAACTACCAACAGTTCAAGGAGTGTTCTGTGGAGGACCTGAAAGAGAGGTACTACCACACTTGCCATCATGATGAGTGTGCCAGAAACAGAACTCAAAATTCTAATCTTTAATGCTAAGCATGAGAAACGGTGGAAGGAATATCTGAGTCAGTTTTACAGCCAGACTCCAGAGCAGTTGGCAGAGAAGGAGTTCTTGCTACAGGAGGTACATAAGAACCTGGGAGAGACTCCTTCATATGATCTAATTATAATGACTAGATATTCTCTGACAGATATTTTCAGTAAAACACTGTATTTTCTGATCCTACTCCAATAAGACAAAACCAATTAGTCATCTGAAATTGCATAATTATTCAGCTTTTTACAAAGAACTGAAAATACTGACAGAATGGAAATCTAGCCATTTCACTATTTACCTAAAACATTGTCCACTTAGCTGTCAATAAGGACATAGAATTCTTTTTCTCAAAGACTCTTTCTTTCTCATTATGCTTTTCTTAAATTTGACAGTGGCATTTGGGGTTATTGAAAGTGTCCTTACTCTTTCCTTCAGCTATGTGAGAAATTAAGTAGCCAAAGATACAGTCTGTTCTGCTGTAATAATCTACATAACAAAGTTACAGACCACCACACTTCTAAGCTGGCAAAGAATATTAATTCTTTATTTTTAACTTGAAACTAAGAATGTGCTAGCATCCCAGAAAGACTCCTAGTGACAAAGCTCAGTCATGATCCATTTATTAAAGGCAAGAGCCCATGTAAACCAAAATTACAACAAGCTTAGAAGTGTCAAAGTAACTTTATAACACCTGTTTTGGCAAAACATAGTAGTTAATGCAATCACAACACAACTCATTTTGATTTATATCATTATTCATTATTTTATTTTAGTTTGTAGGAAAATTAACAATTTTAATTAATACAACTGAACCATGGTCAGTGTCACAGACAATTCCAAACACGTTACCAAGGAGACAGCTATTGATATAAAGAACTAAGTGTCTAAGAAGATGCAAGAGGAAGTCAGGAAAATAAGGTTTTATATTAGTCATGTCACTGAAACTCTGAAAGGACCCATACTCCATAAACTAAGTTATGTTTCTGTTCTGAGGGCACTATAAGAATTCTTAGATATCTGTTCCTTTATGTTATAATTTGAGGAGTAATGTTATTTTTCCATAAATATGAACATTCTGCAAATGATGTGATTTAAACTATGTTAAGAATATTTCTATATATATGCAATGGTGAAAACCAAATTATTGGATAAAATAAATAGTTCCTGTACTTATACAGTTCACACATGGTGGTGTTTGGGTTTTCTTTCTTTTATGCTATTTTTGGAAGTATAATTTGTGAATGACAACATCAAAACAAACTTGATAAGGTTACTAGTTTGGAAAACAAATTTTAAAAATTTAACCTTTTATGCATATTTTTACTTACATGTACAATGATTTAAATTTTTTAATGATAGAAATCCTGTTGGGTAAAATACGAGCTATTATTATTATTATTATTATTATTATTGACTTGGAAATTCAATCAATAAGAACAATGTAGTAGTTCAAGATGGAAGAAGGTGCTGACATTAAAAAGAATGTTGACAAAATACGTCTGATTTAGAAACTTCACCGAAAATGGGCATATGACTACCAGGAAAATTAACTTAGAAATACAGATTTCATGGGTTTGGATAAATGGATCAGAAGTTAAGAGTTCTTGCTAGTCTTCCAGAGAATCCAAGTTTTCTTGCTTGCTACTATATCTTACATATGCAGATCTCTGAGTTCAAGATCAACCTGAGACAAAGCAAGTTTTAGATCCAGTTGTGTTGTCACACACCTTGAATTTGAATCACACCTTCTGCTGGAGAAGGCAGATTCACTTTTCTTTGACTGCTTGCACTTACTTGCTAGCAAATCTGCTGAAATCTACTTCAACAGAAGACCAGCTTAAACAACTAGCATAGTCTGAGCAACTAGTAGATTCTTGGACTTCCAATTCACAGCTGCCCATTGTTGGGTTAGTTGGACTACAGACTGTAAGTCATTACAATAAATTTCCTTAATACATAGAGAGACATCACTTAAGTTCTGTGACTCTAGAGAATCCTAGGACAAACCTCTTCCATCCCATATGAACACTATGGACATGGTATATATTCATACAAATGCCATCACATACTATACATAAAAATAATAATTTCTAGATGTAATGATTCATGTAACAGCATGAACTGGTTAGAAATCTATTTGATAAATTTACAATTAGTATACTAATGGGTTTGGGAGATCAGAAAATTAGGTTTTACTTTTGTCATGTTAAGAATCTCTTTAATTTTTCATTTGCTTGTAATTTGTTCATAATTAATATACCAGCGACTCACATTCTTATCACTGCTGGCACCAAATTAAATTAGAAAAAGTGGTAATTCTCAGCTGTTTCAGTGTCCTCCATAATGAGAAGCAAAGAGAATGTGGAGGTATATGATTAAAATACACTTAATAACTGCACTTCTGGACAGGTACATGTGTAGAAAATGAATGATCCATGATTGAAACTTTCATCATGCTGTCAAATATGCCAATAAAGACTCTTTCCATTATTACGTCTTAAAGGCCACCACCTTAAGATAAAATATAAGATTAGATAGTTAGGATTCCAGAGTAGAATAATAATTATATTTTTGGAAACTTGGTGATAAAATTCTACTTTTACTTAACTTGAATGCATGTTGCGAGAGTAGTCAAACACCAAAATGTGTATTAGTAACTTGCTGAACTTTCTTAAATTTTAAAGCGCTTTTATTTTTTTAAATTTTTATATTTTAATTTTTTTGCATTTTTATTAAAGAGCAGAATATTTGTATTTGCTTAATCATCTATTGTATTTACTGTCCTCCCATCACTATCTAATTTTTTAAATTATATCAACATAATTTAAAATTATTATTTAATGAATTGTTTATTCTGCATGCCATGGGTACTTTTAGTTAGGACTGAAATATTTATCTGAAATACATAGAGGAAATTAAATGATTTGAGTAAGTCTCAGAGACTCATGTCTTTGAGTTCTTGCTATCCAATTGGTGGAACTATTTGAAAAAGGTTATGAAGTCTGGATTTATTGAGGGAGAGGTAACCCTCAGGCTTGCCTTTGAGGTTGCAAGACTTCCCCCAAGGCAATGTGTTGCAAGCCTGTACCTCATAAAAACCTAGATGTGACAATAAGTCCTGAGTGGTCATTATGTGAAACTGTAAAGTTGAAGCCTGATTTGTATTGGGGATTGCAGGATGTTATAGATGTCGGTGTCATGAGATGTCTGCTAATGAAACACTCTAAGAGATATAAACCTGTTGTCAGCAGCAAAGCCAAAAGGGAAGAGACCTCTAAGCCTTCTAACAACAGATATTTACAGGATTTGCAGTTGAACCTTTTGCCCTTGTGTATTTTTATCTTGATTTGTCCCACTGTTTCCTCACTCTGTCTCCATTTCTCTCTTTTAGAATGGTAATGCATATTCTGTCCTACTTTATGTTGGAAGTGTGCAATTTGCTGTTGGTGTTTAGAGGTGGCTCAGTTAAGATATTGCCTTGAGTCTCAGAAAAGACTTGGGCTTAAGATTTACAAACAGTGTTGAGAATGAATGGCTATAGAAACGTTTGAGATTGGGTATTTTGCATCATGTTGTGGCCATAAGTTCCAGGAATTAGAATGTGGTAGTTTGAAAGAGAATGATCTCCCTAGGCTACAATGTGTGAAAATATGGTCACCAGTTGGTGGAACTGTCTAGGGAATATTTGGATGTCAGGCCTTGTTAGAGGACGTGTGGCACTATGGGTAGACATTGAAATTTAACAAATCAGGAGTTATTCTTATTGTACTCTCTGTCTCTGAATTGGTGATGGAAATATGAGCTCATGGTTATTTCTACCACCATGCCTGTTCTGGTACCATGGCCTCTAAGCAACCTAAACTGTAAGACAAATTTAGCAGGTTCTTTGATAACTTGTCATTCTCTCTTTGCCTGTAGTTGTGTCTCAAGAGGTCAGCTATCAGCTACTGCTCCAGTACCATGACTGCCTGCTGTGATTCTCTCCATCAAGATGGTCCTGAATTCTCATGCTCTAAAAATATCAACCCAATTAAATGTTTCCTTTTATAAGTTTTTTGGTCATGATGTTTTATCACATTGAGTGAGGCAATCTAATCACAATGAACACACATGATAAGCATTCACTGATAAGTTGATATTAGTCCAGAAGCTTGGAAAATCTAAGACATAATTCATAGAACACATGAAACTCAAGAAGAAGGAAGACCAAAGTGTGGGTACTTAGGTCCTTCCTAGAAGGGGAGAACAAAATACCCATGAGAGGAGATACAGAGACAAAGTGTGAAGCAGAGACTGAAAGAAAGACCATCCAGGGGCTGGAGAGATGGCTCAGCGGTTAAGAGCACTGACTGATCTTCCAAAGGTCCTGAGTTCAAATCCCAGCAACCACATGGTGGCTCACAACCATCTGTAATGAGATCTGACGCCCTCTTCTGGAGTGTCTGAAGACAGCTACAGTGTACTTACATATAATAAATAAATCTTAAAAAAAATAAAGACCATCCAGAGACTGTCCCACCTAGGGATCCATCCCATATATAGTTACCACACCCAGACATTATTGTGGATGCCAACAAGTGTTTGCTGACAGGAACCTGATATAGTTGTCTTCTAAGAGACTCTGCTTGTGCCTGAAAAATACTGAGGTGGATGCTCTCAGCCAACCATTAGACTGAGCACAGGGTCCCCACTGGAGGAACTAGAAAAAGGACCCAAGGAGCTGAAGGGGTTTATAGTGCCATAGGAGGAACAACAATATGAACCAACAGTAACCCCAGAGCTCCCAGGGACTAAACAACCAACCAAAGAGTGCACATGGAGGGACCCATTGACTCCAGTCAAATATGTAGCAGAGGAAAACCTTGTTCGACATCAATGAGAGGAGAGGCCTTTGGTCCTGTGAAGGCTCCTTTCCCCAGTGTAGAGAAATGCCAGGAGAGGGAAGCAGGAGCTTGTGGTTTGGTGAGTAGGGAGAGGGGGATGATATAGGGGGGTTTTAGAGGGGAATTGTGAAAGGGTATAACATTTGAAATGTAAATAAAGAGAATATCTAATAAAAAATAAAAGTAAGCAAGACAGAAATTATTTTCTTTTGATTCCTGTTCAAACTCTACCCCAAACCCACTATCCTTACTGAAACTGAATCTATCAGTTCAGTGTGGAGAATCATTACAACTGTTAGTAAAAACTCTTCATTTTCCTCCAAATTATCACAGAATACCAAAATATTTTAACTTGTTCAAAATATGTCCACTGTAAATTCAGACTCATTGACACTTTCCTAGTATTGCCTCAAGTGTTGTATTGAGCTACAGAAATATTTAATGTCTATGTCATGAAATTTTCATTTATTTCACTATCATTGATTTCTTGTCTGATTAGAAACTTTTTTTCTTTTTTTATTAGATATATTCTTTATTTACATTTCAAATGATTTCCCCTTTCCTGGATCCCCCCTCCCAAAAAGTCCCATAATCCCTCTTCCCTCCCCCTGTTCCCCAGTCAACCTCTTCCTGCGTCCCTGTCCTGGTATTCCCCTACACTGCTGCATTGAACCTTTCTAGGACCAGGGCCTCTCCTTCCTTCTTCTTGGGCATCATTTGTTATGTGAAATTGTGTCTTGGGTATTCTGAGCTTCTGGGCTAACATTTGCTTATCAGTGAGTGCATACCCATACTGTGATTGGGTCACCTCACTCAGGATGACATTCTCCAGTTCTACCCACTTGTCTAAGAATTTAATGAATTCATTGTTTTTAATAGCTGAGTAGTATTCCATAGTGTAAATATACCACATTTTCTACCAGGATGTAATAAGGACACATGCTCTACTATGTTCACAGCAGCCCTATTTATAATAGCCAGCAGCTGGAAAAAGCCAAGGTGTCCCTCAATGGAGGAATGGATACAGAAAATGTAGTATATTTACACTGTGATTAGAAACTTTTAAGTCTCTTCTTCAGCACTGGGCTTTAAAATGTCTCCAATTTTAACACCTTCTCCTAATTCTGTAAACATACTACATTGTTGCCATTTCTCTCAATATTAATCTCAGCATAATTTAATTTTATAAAAACATTCTGTGTTTAATCCTTAGACTATGGTCCACCATGCATTGAGACTGTGCATCATTTTACACTGTTGTCTGCCCTAATATCTAAATAGGAGAGATAATAGCTATTTTCATGTATTACTGTATGCCTAATTTAATTATTCAGTAAACTCATTTACGACAGAATTGAATTATAATGATTTCCCACTGAACAAATCCTAGTCTTTACTCAGTGTACCTTATCTATGATAACCTCTGGAGAATTCACAAAATTCCTGATGAATAATGTGCACTCATTGTCATGCTAGCTGAGTCCTGCTTGTTTTGGCTCTCTAAAAATAAATTTGAACCATTTAGTGATTTATTCACTTAGCTAATACTTATCAGTAAGGACGTTTTCATAGCATTTTGAAGATACAATGATGTCAATATCTTGCAGGACACAGAGTTGTCAATATTTTCATGGAAGATACATAGTTATCAAACTATGTGTATTATGGATACATATTGTTGAGTGTTGTGAAACTACTAAGCAGAATAATGTAGTTTGTAGGACTCTAAGACAAATAAAAATTTAATTTCAATTAAAACATAGGAGATGAATTTCTTAGTTGGTGATATTTTAACAAAGACAGTGAAGCAAGGCAGAAACATATATTCTATTTTTTTAAAAAGAAAACTATGTCATAAAGAAGAACATAAGCAAATTAACTAATATAGTGATTGTCCTGGCTAGTTTTCTGTCAACTTGTCAAAAGCTTAAGTCTCTCTTAAAAATGCAAAATTTCAGTTGTTAAATGCATCCCTAAGATTTGCCTGTAAGTTATTCTTAGAGCATTTTAATTAGTGAGTAATATAAGAAAACTTAACCTAATGTGGATGGGAAAATCCCTGAAAGCAGGCGGTCCTGGGTTGTTGTATTAGTTATTTTTCTATTGCAGCAACAAAGCATTGCTGCAAAGGCAGTTTATAAAGGAAAATGTTTAGCCGGACTCAAATTTCTATGGGTTGCAGATACAGAACCATGACAGAACTAAAGCATGGTGTCAGGAACTGCTAAGCATTCACATAGTGATCCACAAATAGGAGGCAGAAAACAAAGTGGCTACAGCTTCATATTTTTGAAAGTTCAGTGTCTACCTATTATAGAACAGCTCCACTCAAATGCCATATCTTTGGGGGACAGTTCATCCAAATGGGGACAAGATAATCAAACATGAAGCTTTTTAAGCCATTCTTATTCAAAATGCCATATATGTATAAAAATCCTGCTAAGTATTCCAATGGGAGCAAATCAATATGTAGTGCTCCTCTAGGATCTCTACATCAGTTCCTAATCTAGGTTCCTGCCCTCTTTGAATTTTTGCCCTAACTTCAGTGATAGACTGCTACCAACAAATTTAAATGCAAAAGACACTGTCCTGTACATGTTTGCTTTTGTCTATTCCTGTTATTCCAGGAATAGAACCTTTAACTATAACAGAAATCAGTACCAGGTGACAGAGAGAAGTAGAGGGTTGACACTGATACTAAAGGAATACATTCAACAATGACCTGTCTTGACCTCTCAGTGTGTCAAGCCTCAGATGTGCCAAGATTTCGATGACGCTTCACGACTTCAAAACCAATAACATGAGAAACTCTTGCACTACAAAGTTCAGCAGGCATCATGAGATACAGCCTTGGCTCCATCTGGATGCAGTTTCTGGGTGCTAACCCCAAGGCAACCAACCCTTCTTTGACAATTTTAATTCGCCCAGCCAAGCAAAGGTTCAACTTTAGTGGTTATAGTCTCTTCTAATTATTTCTCTCCAGCCCACCAGGAACACGGATTCTGAGTTTCAAGTATCTCATAAGTTATTTTGAAAGATGCTTGGCACTGTGTGATAGAGTTAGAGTCCCTGAAGAGAGCTTGGGAGAGTTAGTGATAAAGGTACGATGGATGATCAGTAAGGGTGACAGTGGCTGTGGCATGGAGCTAGCCTAACCAATGATATGTGTTATATGTTGTGAGAATCCTTTTGGACTATAGAGTATCATGAGCCTCAGGATCTTCTCAAGTCTGCCAGTGAAGTTTATACTTTTATACTTTTGTTTGCTTTAATTTGATCATAGCTATGTCATTGTTCCTTATTAAAATAATGAAGTATTTAAGTTTTGCTTTCCTTTCTGGAGCTCACATTTAGAAAGACTTTGTAGTTTTAGAAAGATTTAAATTTTTACAGAGAGTATATATTGTAAAGAGACTGATTTTTTTAAGATATTGAAATTTAAGGACTGTAAAACTTTAAAAATTATAGTATGTTTATATTGGAATATTAATATGCAATCTTGGGAATGAACTCAAAAGTAAAGGTTATTGTTTCATAGTGTTACATTGGTGTGTCAAGTTGACACGGGGTCAGTTTTCTGGCTAGTTATATGCCAACTTGATACCAGAAAATATCAGTTGGGTAGGAAACTCTGGTTTTAGAAAATGACACCATAAGGTCTGTCTTTAGGCAATTTTGTAGTGTGTTTTCTTAGTTACTGATCTAAGAAGACCCAGCGCATTGTGGGTTGTGCTCTCCCTGTGCATGTCCTACAGTGTAAAAGACAGAAGAATGAGACAGCCATGGTAAATAATGCAATAAGCAGCACCCCTTTATGGCTTCTGCTTAAGTCTCTTTCTCTAGGTGTTTGTCTCATTTGAATGCCTACCACGACTTTTCTTGTTGATAGACTATTACCTGAAGTATAAGCAAAATACACCCTTTCATTCCTAATTTCATTTTTGGTGTTTTATCCCAGCAGTAAAAAATTCTAAGACAGCCATTAATCGGTATTCTCTGAATGTAGAATTTAATAATGAAGACTCTTGCTGAAGTGATGGATATGTGAAAAGGTAATAAAGAAAGACAGTGAAAAGTGGAGTCTTAGCTGAAAATGTGCCTCTGTATAATTTGGTGAGGAAACAGGTTACAGAAATTACATCATACATTTTAAACAATTCTTTGATCAAGAAACAAGATCTTGGTAACCCCATGTCAAATGGTCTTTGATTGAGTACTGACTACCAACTAGACTTTAGATCATTAGCCTGTAACTGACACAATACTAGTTTGGTGAAAAAGGCAGTAGGAGCTCTGAATTGTTATCAATCAGTTAGGCAATGTGCATGACAGTCCTCAAAGTCGAAGTACGTTTGTCTTCTTCAAATGAAAACAAGCAAGTTTTGGTTGAACAAGGGTTCTAAAACTTTATCAAGTATTTGCATCATCTGACAGTTGCTGAAACTCATTGTGCTACTGTCATTTTCCTCAAAGATTACATCAGACTACTCTCTAAGGGAGCTACATAGTGTCAGAATTTACATATATTCCATGGTATTTTGCTATGTAGACAGGATTGTGAGGCTATATTAGCAGTGCTGAAATGGCAAGAAAAGAGAACATTGTATTTACTATGGGGAGTGATGTGTAACCTCACTGGAATGGGAAACCCTAGATAATGTTATCCAGGGAAACTATAATATATACAATATTTTAAAGGATTTCTTCCTATTGTCATGCAGACTAATGCCAGTACATTTAAAATTAGAGCAAGGATTCAATTTTAATGTGTTTTAAACTTAATTCTTTCTATCAATAATATTTTTGATCATGTTTTTTCTACTTTCAACTCGCTCTGAACCTCTCCACCTCCTTGCCCACCCAACATTGTGTCTCTCTTTTAAGAAAACACACACACAAAAATTCCCAAGTGAAAATCATCAAACAAGTCAAAGATCAACATGACAAAATCCGAAAACAAAACTTAAGTCAATAAAATACATTGAGTTTATTTGCATTGGCAAACTATTCTTGGGCATGTGCCGGCCCTGTTGTGTAGTTGATATATCCCTGGCCCTTAAAGAGAGAAAATTGAAAACACTTTTCAATTTGCTGGTGGATATCAGTTGCAATTGTCTTCATTGTTAGGGGTGTGATATTGTGTCCACTTTCACTTCTCATTGTTGGGAATTTTGTTTTGGTTGAATTTTTATTGCTCTCATGCATGCTGGTACAGTCTCTGAATACATCTAGGTCTTTGATGTTAATAAGACACTATTTCCTTATTGTCATTCATTACCTTTGGACCTTATAACATGCCTACCTCCTCCTTTGCATTTAAACCTGAACCCTGAGGGGCACTGTTTGATGAAGGCATCCTATTTAAGACTGAGTGCTCTGAACACTCTTATTCTCTGCATATTGTCCAGCTGCAATGTCTGTGTTAATTCTTATCTGCTACAAACATCAGTTTCTATAATGAGTGTTGAGCAAGGTGCTTGCATTAGTCAGGGTTCTCTAGAGTCACAGAACTTACTGGTCGTCTCTATATAGTAAGGGAATTTGTTGAAGTCTGTAGTCCAACTCCCCAACTATGGTCAGCAGCAGTTGTGAATGGAAGTCTAAGGATCTAGCAGTTGCTCAGTACCACAAGGCAAGCAGGCAAAGAAGAAAGAATCTTAATTCTTCCAATGATCTTATGTAGGTCTTCAGCAAAATATGTGGACCAGATTAAAGGTGCAGAGATCTCCTTGCCTTAGTATCCTGGGATTCATAGCCACTATGTCTCAAGATCTCCATACCAAGATCCAGGTCAGAAACTTGTATCTCCCAGCATCAAGATCAGGATCACAGGTGAGCCTTCCAATTCTGGATTGTAGTCATTCCAGAAATAGATATAGTCAGGTTGACAACCAGGAATAGCTACTCCATCTGTTTTTCATCATGACTAACATGATAGAGGAAATGAAACGTTAATCTAATGTATACATGCTTATGGAAAAATGGGCTTTCCAGAAGTCCTGACAGTCAGAGGCAAGCACAGTATTCATGAAATCCTGAGCATTAACTTAGCATGTAAGAAAGCAAAGTCATGTGTTTTTTTTTTTCCTTTTTCTTATTATCTTTTATCTTGCTTTTTTTTTTTTTTTGTTTTTCGAGACAGGGTTTCTCTGTTTAGCCCTGGCTGTCCTGGAACTCACTTTGTAGACCAGGCTGGCCTCGAACTCAGAAATCCTCCTGCCTCTGCCTCTCAAGTGCTGGGATTAAAGGCGTGCGCCACCACCGCCCGGCTTATCTTGCTTTTTAAGTCCAGTCTTTATACCCCTCCTGGGCCACCCCATCCAACAGTTCCTCATCCTATCCATCCTCCCACTTGTCTCCAAGTGGATGTCCCCACTCCCCACCATCACACCCCAGACTGCCAGGCCTCCCCACTCTCTGGAGTCTCAAGTCTCTCTAGGGTTAGGTGCATCTTTTCTCATAGAGGCCAGACCACGCAATCCTCTGCTGAATAAGTCAGCTTTAGTTTCAAGTGGCCAATCTACTCATTCCTATGCTTCTTGCCTCAGGCTCACATTCCTTGTGGCAACTGCCTTCAGAAGATCTCTTAGAACCTCTGTGTTGTTTTCACTTTTTCCAAAAACTTGTCTAAGCCAAAAGGATCTTCCTCAAAGTGAACTGGTCCTTCTCAGTCTCTCTGCCTACAATCTGAACCAGAAAAATGCCTTATCAGGAACAAATCTGTTAGTCTTTATCCTGGTACCGAGGTCATCACTGTACAGGTCCTTGTCCAGATTTTTACTGGGCCTATAGATACTCTGAGTCATATCTTTCCCACCTCTCCAGTCTAATCATAAACATTGTAAATTTCATCTTCTCCACCTGCAAACCCACTGTCCATACCCTTGGATTGGTTGAAGAACCTTCAGTCATACTGGACTTCATTGGAAGTTTGAAGATTGGGCACAGCAAGAGCAATGACTTCACTGATATCTCGATTTTCATTTCGCTATGGTTTTGACCTCTTATAGCATGGGAATGATCATTTAAGTGGAAGCAGGTAGATTATAGTAGTTAAAACTTCTGGTGTAGAGTAAAGTAACATTAAATTGGTTACCAGAACTGTAATATGAGACACCAAGAAGGAAATCATATTCAGGAGTCTGAAATTAGAAAGGAAGATAGATATGTGGATTCTTATCTCAAGCAATGAAATAATGCGTGGGCATGAAGATGGTATCACTTACACAGTGATGAAGATATTTTTAATGGAACAATAGAATCAAGAGCAATAAAGACACATGCTCCACTATGTTCATAGCAGCCTTATTTATAATAGCCAGAAACTGGAAAGAACCCAGATGTCCCTCAACGGAGGAGTGCATTCAGAAGATATGGTATATTTACACAATGGAATACTACTCTGCAATTAAAAACAATGAATTCATAAAATTCTTAGGCAAACAGTCAGAACTGGAAAATATCATCCTTAGTGAAGTAACCCAATCACAAAAGAACACACATAGTTTGCAGTCACTGATAAGGGGATATTAACCCAGAATCTCAGATAACCAAGACACAATTCACATATCAATAGATTTGCAAGAAGAAGAGACCCCTGGTCCTGGAAAGACTGGTTATAGGGGAATACCAGGACAGAGAAGCGAGAGGGGGTTGAATGGGGGACAGGGGGAGGGAAGAGGGCTTATGGGACTTTCAGGGAGGGAGGAAACGGGAAAGGGGAAATAATTTGGAATGTAAATAAAAAAATATAGAAAATTTTAAAAAAAGAATCAAGAGATACCTCCTGAGAAAACTCAAGTTATGAATCTTCTTGAGGAAAATTATTTCTCAGTCTTGTTATTGAAAAAAAAGAGACCCAAGAAATTTCATGAGAAACAAAAATATGCAGAAGTACTCTGAGAGAAAAAAACAAAAATTGTTCATGATAAATGTTGCTCAAAACTTAAGACCAAGGTCCAAATGATATATATGGTTTTCTTTTTTTTTTTTTTAATTTTATTTAATCTTTTTTTTTTTTACACCCATATTTTATTCCCCTCCCGGTCCATCCTCTGACTTTTCCCCAGCCCATAACACCTCCCTACACCCCTGTCTCCATGAGGATGTCCCTACTACCACCACCCACCCCACCAGACCTCTAAACTTCCTGGGACCTCCAGTCTCTTGAGTGTCAGGTGCATCTTCTTGGACTGAACCCAGATCTAACAGTCCTCTGCTGTATATGTGTTGGGGGGCCTCATATCAGCTGGTGTATGCTGCATGGTTGGTGGTCCAGTGTCTGTGAGATCTCTGGGGTCTAGGTTAATTGAGCCTGCTGGTCCTCCTATCGGGTCACCCTCCTCCTTAGCATCTTCCAGATTTTCCCTTATTCAACCACAGAAGTCAGCAGTTTCTTTTATTGATTGGGTGCAAATATTTGCATCTGACTCTTTCAGCTGCTTGGTGGGTCTTTCAGAGGACAATTATGATAGGTCCCTTTTTGTGAGCATTCCATAGATAGCCTCAGTAATAATGTCAGGCCCTGGGGCCTGCCCTTGAAATGGATCTCACTTTGGGTCTGTTGCTGCACCTTCTTTTCCTTAGGTTCCTCTCCATTTCCATCACTGCATCTCCTTCATACAGGAACAATTGTGGGTCAGAGTTGTGACTGTGGGATGGCAGCACCATCACTCACTTGATGCCCTGTTTTTCTCTGGAGGTGGGCTCTACAAGTTCTCTTTCCCCACAGTAGGGCATTTCATCTAGGGGCCCTCCCTTTCATTCCTGAGAGTCTCTCACCTCCCAGGTCTCTGGTATATTCTGGAAGGTACCCCCAACCTCCAACCTCCCAAGGTTGCCTGTTTCCATTCTTTTCTGCTGACCTTCATAACTTCAGTCCTTTTCCTCCACACAATACCATATCATGTTCCCCTCCCCTATCCCCTCCCCCATCCCCCTCCCATCCCCCTTTCCTCCTAGGCCCCTCCCTCGCTCCTGCCCCTTGTGATTTCTTTCTTCTCTCTCCTAAGTGGAATTGAGGCATCCTCTCTTGGGCCCTTCAGCTTGTTGACATTTTTGAGTTCTATGGACTGTATCTTGGATGTTCTGTAATTTTTTTTTTTTTGGCTAATGTCCACTTATTAATGAGTACATAACATGCATGTCCTTTTGGGTCTAAGTTACTTCACTAAAGATGATATTTTCTAGTTCCAACCATTGCCTGCAAAACTCAGGATGTCCTCATTCTTAAAAGATGAGTAGTATTTCATTGTGTAAATTAACCACATTTTCTGTATCCATTCTTCTGTCATGGGACATCTGGTTTGTTTCCAGCTTCTAGCTATCACTAACAAGGATGCTATGAGCATAGTGGTACAGGTGCCCCTGTGGCCTTGTGGGGTATCTTTTAGGAATATTCCCAAGAGAGTCATTGCTGGATCTTCAGATAGATCTATTTCCAATTTTCTAAGGAATCTTCAGATTGATTTCAAGATTACTGGTACTAGTTTGCAATCCCACCAATAATGGATTGTTTTCTTCACCTCCAAGCCAATATGTGCTGTCGTGCTGTCGCCTGACATTTTGTTCTTAGCCATTCTGATTAGTGTAAGGTGAAATCTCAGGGTAGTTTCATGGGCACAGGGAAAAAATTCCTGAACAGAACACCAATATCTTATGCTCTAAGATCAAGAATTGACCAATGGGACTTCATAAAATTGCAAAGTTTCTGTAACGCAAAGGACACTGTCAAAAGGACAAAGCAGCAACCAACAAACTGGGAAATGATCTTTACCAACCCTACATCTGACAGAGGGCTAATATCCAATATATAAAAAGAACTCAAGAAGTTAGACTCTAGAGAGCAAAATAACCCTTTTAAAAAATGGGGTACAGAGCTAAACAAAGAGTTTTCACCTGAAGAATATCTAATGGCTGAGAAGCACCTAAAGAAATTTTCAACATCCTTAGTCATTAGGGAAATGCAAATCCAAACAACCCTGAGATTTCACCTCACACCAGTCAGAATGGCTAAGAGCAAAAACTCAGGAGACAGCAGGTGCTGGAGAGGTTGTAGAGAAAGAGGAACACGTCTCCATTGCTAGTGGGATTTCAAGCTGGTACAGCCACTCTGGAAATCAGTTTGGCGGTTCCTCAGAAAAGTGGACATACCTGAGGACCCAGCTATACCACTCCTGGGCATATACCCAGAAGATTCTTCCACATGTAATAAGGACACATGCTCCACTATGTTCATAGCAGCCTTACTTATAATAGTCAGAAACTGGAAAGAACCCAGATATCCCTAAATGGAGGAATGGATACAGAAAATGTGGTACATTTACAAAATGGAACACTACTCAGCTATTAAAAACAATGAATTCATGAAATTCTTAGGCAAATGGATGGAACTAGAAAATATCATCCTGAGTGAGGTAACCCAATCACAAATGAACACACATGATATGTACTCACTGGTAAGTGGATATTAGCCCAGAAGCTTGAAATACACAAGATACAATTCACAGACTGAATGAAGCTCAAGAAAAAGGAAGACCAAAGTATGGATGCTTTGATCCTTCTTAGAAGGAGCAACAAAATAACCATGGGAGAAGATACAGATACAAAGTGTGAATCAGAGAGTGAAGGAAATACCATCCAGAGACTGCCCGACCTGGGGATCCATCCCATATACAGTCACCAAAGTCAGGCACTATTGTGGATGCCAAAAAGAGCTTTCTGTCAGGAGTCTGATATAGCTGTCTCCTGAGAGGCTCTGCTAATACCTGATAAATACAGAGGCAGGTGCTTTCAGCCAAACATTGGACTGAACACAAGGTCCCCAATGGAGGACCTAGAGAAAGGACTCAAGGAGCTGAAGGGGTTTGCATTCCCATAGGAGGAACAACAATATGAACCAACCAGTAGCTCTAGAGCTCCCACAGACTAAACTACCAACCAAAGAGTACACATGGAGGGACCTATGGCTCAAGCTGCATATGTAGGAGAAGATGACCTTATTGGATATCAAAGGGAGGAGAGGCCCTTCATCCTGAGAAGGCTTGATGTTCCAGTATAGGGGAATGCCAGGACAGGGAAGCTGGAGTGGGTGATTTGATGAGTAGGGAAGGGGAAGGAGGAGGCAGGGAAGGGGTAGGGTGTTTTTGGAAGGGAAACCAGGGAAGGGGCTAGCATTTGAAATGTAAATAAAGAAAATATCTAATAAAAAATTGTTTTTTCTATTATGGTGTTTTTGCCTTTCCAGATAAGGTTGAGAATTTTTCTTTCCATGTCCTTGAAGAATTGTGTTAGGATTTTGATGGGGATTGCACTTAATTTGTAGATTGCCTTTGGTCTGATGGCCATTTTTACTATGTTAATTCTGACAATTCATGAGCTTGGGAAATCTCTTCATTTTTCTGAGATCTTCTTAGATTTACTTCTTTTTTTTTATTTTCTAAGTTTTTTTATTTACATTCCAAATCATTTCCCCTTTCCTGTTTCCTCCCTCCCCGAAAGTTCCATAAGCCCGCTTCCCTCACTCTTTTCCCCATTCAACCCCCTCTTGCTTCTCTGTTCTGCCATTACCCTAACAACTTCAGCAAAGTGGAGAGATATAAAATCAATTCAAGCAAGTCCATAGCTTTCCTATACTCAAAGGATAAGCAGGCTGAGAAAGAAGTAAGAGAAATGATACCCTTTACGATAGCCACAAACAATATAAAGTATCTTGGTGTGAATCTAACCAAACAGGTGAAAGATCTGTATGACAAGAACTTCAAGTCTCTGAAGAAAGAAATTGAAGAAGACCTCAGAAGATGGAAAAATCTGTCATGCTCATGGATTGGCAGGATTAATATAGTAAAAATGACCATCTTGCTAAAAGCAATATACAGATTCAATGCAATCCCCATCAAAATCCCAACTCAATTCTTCATAGAGTTAGAAAGAGAAATTCAAAAATTCATCTGGAATAACAGAAAAACCAGGATAGCGAAAACTATTCTCAAGTGTAAAAGAACTTCTGGGGGAATCAATATCCCAGACATCAAGCTGTACTACAGAGCAATAATGTTAAAAACCGCATGGTATTGGTACAGTGACAGGCATGTAGATCAATGGAACAGAATTGAAGTCCCAGAAATGAATCCACACTCCTATGGTCACTTGATCTTTGACAAAGGAGCTAAAACCATCCAGTGGAAAAAAGATTGTCTTTTCAACAAATGGTGCTGGCTCAACTGGAGGTCAACATGCAGAAGAATGCAAATTGACCCATTCTTATCTCCTTGCACTAAGCTCAATAAGTGGATCAAGAACTTCCACATAAATTAGATTTACTTCTTGAGAGATTTGAAGTTACTGTCATACAGATCTTTCACTCATTTGGTTAGAGTTTCCAAAAGATATTTATATTATTTTTGGTTGTTGTGAAGGGAGTTGTTTCTGTTATTTCTTTCTCAGCCTGTTCATTATTTGTATAAAGGAAGGTTACTGATTTATTTGAGTTAATTTTATATCCAACCACCTTGCTGAAGTTTTTATCAGCTTCAGAAGTTTTCTGGCAGAATTTTTGTGGGTTACTTATATATACTATCTCATCATCTACAAATAGTGATATCTTTGTTTATTCTTTGCCAGTTTTTATCCCGTTGATCTCTTTTTGTTGTCTTATTGTTCTATTTAATACTTCCAGTATTATATTGAATAAATAGGGAGAGAGTGGGCATCCTTGTCTTCTCCCTGGTTTTAGTGGGATTGCTTCAAGTATCTCTTCATTTAGTTTTATATTGGCTGTTGTTTTGAAGTCAATTGATTTCTTTATGTTTATGTATGCGCCTAGAATTCTTGATCTATCCAATACTTTTAACATGAAGGGGTGTCGTGTTTTGTCAAATGATAATGATTCTTTTGCATCTAAGGAGATGATTATGTGATTTTTTTCTTTGATTTTGTTTATATAGTAGATTATGTTAATGGATTTTTGTATATTGAACCAACCTTGCATCCCTGGGATGAAGCCTACTTGACTATGGTTAATGATGGTTTTGATGTGTTCTAGGATTCAGTTTCCAAGAATTTTATTGAATATTTTTGCATTGATATTCATAAGCGAGATTTGTCTGAAGTTCTCATTTTTGGTTGGGTCCTTGTGTGGTTTAGGTATCAGAGTAATTGTAGCTTCATATAATGAATAAGGTAGTGTTCCTTCTCTTTCTATTTTGTGAAATGGTTTGAGGAATATTGGCAATAGGTCTTCCTTGAAAGTCTGGTCGAATTCTGTTTCAGTGGGAGGTTTTTAATAACTTCTATTTCCTTATGAGATATCTGCCTGTTTAGATAGTTTACCTGCTCTGGATTTAACTTAGTTATGTGTTATCTGTATAGAAAACCATTCATTTCATCTAGATTTTCCATTTTTGTTGAGTATAGGCTTTCATAGTAGGCTCTGATGATTTTTTTTTAATTTCCTCCATTTCTGTTCTTATGTCTTGCTTTTAATTTCTGATTTTGTTAATTTGGATACTGCCTCTGGGCCCTTTAGTTAGTTTGGCTAGGGGTTTGCCTATCTTGTTGATTCTTTCAAAGAACTAACTCTTGGTTTTGTTGATTCTTTGTATTGTTTTCTTTGTTTCTATTTGTTTGATTTCAGCCCTGAGTTTGACTATTTCCTACTGTCTACTCCTCTTGGGTGTGTTTGCTTCTTTTATACTAGAGCTCTCAGGTGTGCAGATAAGTTGCTTGTGTACAATCTCTCCAGTTTCTTTACTAGGACACTTAGTGCTATGAATTTTCCTCTTAATACTGTTTTTATTGTGTCCCATAGGTTTGGGTATGATGTGTAAATATTTTCTTTAAATTCCAGAAAGTCTTTAATTTCTTTCTTTATTTCTTCCCTGACCAAGTTATCATTGAGTAGAGAGTTGTTCAGCTTTCTGTTGCTTTTGCTATTATTGAAGACCAGCTTTAGGCCATGGTAATCTGATGGGATGCATGCAATGTTTTCAATCTTCTTGTATCAGTTGAGGGTTGTTGTGTGACCAAATATATGGTCAATTTTGGAGAAGGTATCATGAGGTGTTGTTTCGAAGGTGTATTCTTTTCTTTTAGGGTGAAATGTTCTGTAGATGTCTGTTAAATCCATTTGGTTCACTACCTCTATTAGCTTCACTGTGTCTCTGTTTAGTTTCTGTTTCAATGACCTGTCGATTAGTGAGAGTGGGGTGTTTAATTCTCCCACTAATATTGTATGTAGTTCAATGTGTGTTTTGGGCTTTGGTAAAGTTTCTTTTATGAGTGTGAGTTCAAAATTGAAACTTTCTCTTGGTGGGTTTTCCCTTTGATAAATATGTAGTGTCTGTCCTTATAATGCTTGATAACTTTTGGTTGAAAGTCTATTTTATTGGATATTAGGATAGCAACTCCTATCTTGTTTCTTGGGACCATTTGCTTGGAAGACCTTTTTCCATCCTTTTCTCTGAGATATTGTCTGTCTTTGTTATTGAGCTATGTTTCTTGTATGAAGCAAAATTCTGGATTTTGTACGCACATCCAGTCTGTTAGCTTATGTCATCTTATAGGTGAGTTGAGTACATTAATATTCAGAGAAATTAAAGAGATATGACTGTTGGTTCCTGATATGTTTGTTTTTGTAGGTGGCTTTATGTACTTGTAGTTCTATCTTTTGGCTTTGTTGGGAGATGCTTTATACCTTGTCTTTTCTTTGGTGTAAGTACCTTCCTTTTGTGGGAGTTTTCCTTCTAGGATCTTCTGTAGGGATGGGTTGGCAGATAGATTCTGTTTGAATTTGGTTTTATGCTGGAATATTTTGGTTTCTCCATCTATGATGACTGAGAGATTTTCTGGATATAGTAGTATGGGCTAGCATTTGTGTTCTCTTAGAATCTAAATGAACTCTGACCAGGCTCTTCTGGTTTTATTGTCTCTGTTCTGAAGTCTGGTGTAATTATGATAGGTCTACCTTTGTATGTTACTTGACCCTTCACCATAGTAGTTTTTTTCTTTTTTTTTCTTTTCAATTATTTTCTAAGTTTTTTTTATTTACATTTCAAATCATTTCCCCTTTCCCATTTCTTCCCTCCCCGAAAGTCCCATAAGCTCCCTTCCCTCCCTCTTTTCCCCATTCAACCCCCTCTCACTTCTCTGCCCTGGCATTCCCCTACATCCAGTCTTTCCAGGACCAGGGGTCTCTCCTTCCATCTTCTTGGAAATCTATTGATATGCGAATTGTGACTAGGGTATTCCAAGATTCTGGGCTAATATCCCCTTATCAGTGACTGCATGCCATGTGTGTTCTTTTGTGATAGGGTTACCTCACTAAGGATGATATTTTCAAGTTCTGACCATTTGCCTAGGAATTTCGTGAATTCATTGTTTCTAATTCCAGAGTAATATTCCATTGTGTAAATATACCACATCTTCTGAATCCATTCCTCCATTGAGGGACATCTGGGTTCTTTCCAGCTTCTGACTATTATAAATAAGGCTGCTATGAACATAGTGGAGCATGTGTCCATATTGCATGCAGGGGAAGCCTCTGGGTATATGCCCAGGAGTGGTATAGCCGGATCCTCTGGAAATGTCATGCCCAGTTTTCTGAGGAACCGCCAGACTGCTTTCCAGAGTGGTTGTACCAGCATGCAATCCCACCAGCAGTGGAGGAGTGTCCCTCTTTCTCCACAACCTCGCCAACACTTGCTGTCTCCTGTGTTTTTGATCTTAGCCATTCTGACTGGTGTGAGATGGAATCTCAGAGTTGTTTTGAATTGCAATTCCCTAATGACTAAGGATGATGAACATCTCTTTAGGTGCTTCTCAGCCATTAGATATTCTTCCGGTGAGAACTTTTTGTTTAGCTCTGTACCCCATTTTTTAATAGGGTTACTTGCCTCTCTGGAGTTTAACTTCTTGAGTTCTTTGTATATATTGGATATTAGTCCTCTGTCGGATGTAGGGTTGGTAAAGATCATTTCCCAGTTAGTTGGTTGCCACTTTGTCTTTTTGACAGTGTCTTTTGCCTTACAGAAACTTTGTAATTATTGAGGTCCCATTTGTCAATTCTTGATCTTAGAGCATAAGCTATTGGAGTCTATTCAGGAAATTCTCCCCTGTGCCCATATGTTCAAGGTTCTTCCCTAGTTTCCTTTTTGTTAGTGTCAGTGTGTCTGGTTTTATGTGGAGGTCCTTGATTCACTTGGAATTGAGCTTAGTGCAAAGAGATAAGAATGGGTCAATTTGCATTCTTCTGCATGTTGACCTCCAGTTGAGACAGCATCATTTGTTGAAAAGGCTATCTTTTTTCCACTGGATGGTTTTAGCTCCTTTGTCAAAGATCAAGTGACCATAAGAGTGTGGATTCATTTCTGGGTCTTCAATTCTGTTCCATTGATCTACATGCCTGTCACTGTACCAATACCATGCAGTTTTTAATACTATTGCTCTGTAGTACAGCTTGAGGTCCGGGATATTGATACCCCCAGAAGGTCTTTTACTCTTGAGAATAGTTTTAGCTATCCTGGGTTTTCTGTTATTCCAGATGAATATTTGAATTGCTCTTCATAACTCTATGAAGAATTGAGTTGGGATTTTGATGGTGATTAGATTAAATCTGTATATTGCTTTTGGCAAGATGTTCATTTTTACTATATTAATCCTGCCAGTCCATGAGCATGGCAGATTTTTCCATCTTCTGAGGTCTTCCTCAATTTCTTTCTTCAGAGTCTTGAAGTTCTTTTCATATGGATCTTTCACTTGTTTTATTAGAGTCACACCAAGATACTTTATATTGTTTGTGGCTATCGTAAAGGGTATCATTTCTCTTACTTCTTTCTCAGCCTGCTTATCCTTTGAGTATAGGAAGGCTACTGACTTGATTGAGTTAATTTTATATCCAGCCACTTTGCTGAAGTTGTTTATCAGCTGGAGGAGTTCTCTGGTGAAGTTCTTTGGGTCACTTAATTATACTACCATGTCATCAGCAAATAGTGATAGTTTGACTTCTTCCTTTCCAATTTGTATCCCTTTGACCTATTTTTGTTGTCTAATTGCTCTTGCTAGAACTTCAAGTACTATATTGAAAAGATGTGGAGAGAGAGGGCAGCCTTGTCTAGTCCCTGATTTTAGTGGGATTGCTTCAAATTTCTCTCCATTTAGATTGATGTTGGCTACTGTTTTGCTGTAAATTGCTTTTACTATATTAAGATATAGGCCTCGAATTCCTGATATTTCTAAGACCTATAGCATGAACGGATGCTGAATTTTGTAAAATGCTTTCTCAGCATCTAATGAAGTGACCATGTGGTTTTTTTCTTTGATATTGTTTATGTAGTGGATTACATTGATGGACATTCTTATATTGAACCATCCCTGCATCCCTGGGATGAAGCCTACTTGATCGTGGTGAATGATCATTTTGATGTGTTCTTGGATTAAGTTGGCAAGAATTTCATTGAGTATTTTTGCATCAATATTCAATAGAGAAATTGGCCTGAGATTCTCTTTCTTTGTCGGATCTTTCTGTGATTTTGGTATTAGTGTAATTGTCACTTCATAGAAAGAGTTGGGTAGTGTTCCTTCTGTTTCTATTTTGTGGAATAGTTTGAAAAGTATTGGTGTTAGTTCTTCTTTGAAGTTCTGATAGAATTCTGCACTAAAACCATCTGGATCTGTGCTTTTTTTGGTTGGAAGATTTCCAATGACCACTTCCATTTCTTCAGGCATTGTAGGATGGTTTAGATGGTCTATTTGATCCTGATTTAACTTTGTTATTTGATATCTGTCAAGGAAATTGTCCATTTCCTCCAGATTTTCTAGTTGTGTTGAATACAGGCTTTTGTAGTAAGATCTGATGATTTTTTTGAATTTCCTCAGTTTCTGTTGTTATCTCTAATTTCTGATTTTGTTAATTTGCATACTCTCTCTGTGCCCTCTGGCTAGTCTGGCTAAGGGCTTATCTATCTTGTTGATTTTCTCAAAGAACCAACTCCTAGCTTTGTTGATTCTTTGAATGGCTTTATTTGTTTCTACTTGACTGATTTCAGCCCTGAGTTTGATGATTTCCTTTCTACTCCTCTTGTGTGTATTTGCTTCTTTCTGTTCCAGGGCTTTCACGTGTACCATTAAGCTGCTAGTGTATGCTGTCTCCTGTTTCTTTTTGGCGGCACACAGGGCTATGAATTTTCCTCTTAGTACTGCTTTCATTGTGTCCCATAAATTAGGGTATGTTGTTCCTTCATATTCATTAAATTTTAAAAAGTCTTTGATTTCTTTCTTTATTTCCTCCTTGACCAAGTTATCATTGAGTGAGCATTGTTCAGCCTCCATGTGTATGTGGGTTTTCTGTTGTTTTTGTTGCCATTGAAGACCCCACCCTTATTCCATAGTGATCTGATAGGAGGCATGGGATTAGTTCGATCTTCTTATATCTGTTGAGGTTTTATTTTTGACCAATTATATTGTCGATTTTGGAGAAGGTACCATGAGGTGCTGAGAAGAAGGTATATTCTTTTGCTCTAGGATGAAATGCTCTCTCTATATATATGTGTGTTAATTCCATTTGGTCCAAGGCTTCATCTAGATTCACTGTGTCCCTGTTTAGTTTCTGCTTTCCTGAACGATCCATTTCAGAGAGCAGGGTGTTGAAGTGACCAACTTTTATTGTGTGAGGTGCTATGTGTAATTTGAGCTTTAGTAAAGTTTCTTTTACGAATGAGGGTGCCCTTGCATTTGGGGCATAGATATTTAGAATTGAGAGTTCTTCTTGGTGGATTTATCCTTTAATTAGTATGCAGTGTCCTTCTGTGTCATTTTTGATGACTTTAGGTTTAAAGTCAATTTTATCTGATATTAGGATGGGTACTCTGGCTCGTTTCCTGGGACCATTTGCTTGTAAGATTGTTTTCCAGCCTTTTACTCTGAGGTAGTGTTTGTCTTTGACACTGAGGTGTGTTTTCTGCACGCAGCAAAATGCTGTGTCCTGTTTATGTATCCAGTCTGTTAGTCTATGTCTTTTTATTGGGTAATTGAGACCATTGATATTAAGAGAGATTAAGGAATAGTGATTATTGTCACCTGCTATTCTTGACACTATCTTTATGTCTGAGTGGTTATCTACTTTTGGGTTTAATGCAAGAAGGTTTTTTCCAGGGTGTTGTTTCTCTCCCTGTATTGGTGGTTTCCACCTATTATCCTTTGCAGGGCTGGGTTTGTGGAAAGATATTGTGAAAATTTGGTTTCATCATGGAATATCTTGGTCTCTCCAGCTATGGTGATTGAGAATTTTGCTGGGTATAGTAGTCTAGGCTGGCATTTGTGTTTTCTTAGAGTCTGCATGAGATCTGCCCAGGATCTTCTGGCTTTCATAGTCTCTGGTGAGAAGTCTGATGTGATTTGGATAGGTCTTCCTTTATATGGTACTTGGCCTTTTTCTCTTATTGCTTTTAATATTCTTTCTTTGCTTAGTACATTTGGTGTTTTGATTATTATGTGACGGGAGATATTTCTGTCCTGGTCCAGTCTGTTTAGAGTTTTGTAGGCTTCTTGTACGTTCATTGGCATCTCTCTCTTTAGGTTAGGGAAGTTTTCCTCCATAATTTTGTTGAAGATATTTACTGACCCTTTAAGTTGCAAATCTTCACTCTCATCTATACCTATAATCCTTAGGTTTGGTCTTCTCATTGTGTCCTGGATTTCCTGGATGTTTTGGGTAACACATTTTTTGCATTTTGCATTTTCTTTGACTGTTGAGTCGATGCTTTCTATGGTATCTTAAGCACCTGAGGTTCTTTCTTCCATCTCTTGCATTCTATTGTTGATGTTTGCAACTATGACTCCTGATTTCTTCCCAAGGTTTTCTATCTCCAAAGTTGTCTCCCTCTGTGATTTCTTAGTTGTTTCTACTTCCTTTTTTAGATCCTCGATGGATTTCCTCAGATCCTTCACTTGTTTGTTTGTATTTTCCTGTATTTCTTTAAGATATTTTTGCATTTCCTCTTTCAGGATTTCTGCCTGTTTACCCAAGTACTCCTATATTTCTCTAAGTGATTTTTGTGTTTCCTCCTCATGGGCTTCCATCTGTTGATCCATAGTCTCCTGCATTTCTTTAAGCAATTCTCGTGTTTCCTTTGAAAAGGCATCTATCTACCCGTTGATTCATTTCCTTAAGCGATTTTTGTGTTGCCTCCCTTTGGGCTTCTATCTGTTGACCCATATTCTTCTGCATTTCTTTATGTGATTTTTTGATTCCTTTGAAAGGGCATCTACCCATTGATTTATTTCTTTAAGCGATTTTTGTGTTGCCTCCTTATGGGCCTCTATCTGTTGACCCATGTTCTCCTGCATTTCTCTAAGCGATTTTTGTGTTTCCTTTGTAAGAGCTTCTAAGCGTTGATTCATTTTCTCCTGTAATTCTTTATGAGATTTATTTGTGTCCTTCTTGAAATCCTCTAATAGCATCATGAGAAGTGATTTTAAATCCAGATCTTGTCTTTCAGGTATGATGGGGTATCCAGGACTTGCTGCTGTTGGAGAGTTGGGTTCAGATGGTACCATATTACTTTGATTTCTGTTAGTAACGTTCCTACGTTTGCCTTTTGACATCTGGTTACCTCTGGTGTTAGTTGGTCCTGCTGTCACTGGCTGTTGGTTGGACCTCCTGTGAGCCTGCAAGTCTATTTCTGCCCCTCCTGGATTACCGGGATTCCCCTGGCACCAATTTCTGGGCCCTGCCCTGCTCCTGAGTGACTTTGGAGCCCTGATGTGCCTTGCCCCAAGTAATGTTATATTGGGGAATCCTTGCACATCCAAAGGCTCAGCATAGTGGATTCCTGTAGCAGAGGTCACCAATGGGAGGCTGGTATGCTCCTGCCCTCTGCGGGTGGTCTCTCTCCCAGAGCAGGGGTGGGGGTGTCCCTCTGCAGGACAGATGTTCCACAGCAGAGCTTGTGTGTAGGTTACCTCAGACCTGCCCAACTCTTGGGAACAGGGAGCACACAAGCTGGCTGAGACCCAAGCGATATTATATTTGATTGTCTCTGTGTCTGGAGGTTCGAGTTGCCCTGTTGCTGGAGCAAAGATTGCGGAGTGCACTTTGCACTTTCTTGGCGCAGATCACTCTGCAGGGCAGATGGCCCATAGCAGAGCTGACGCCCAGATGTCCACAGAGCTGCTCCACTCTTGGGCGCAGATGGAAGCCCAACAGGCTGTGTCCCAAGCAATATTATACTAGGGGGACCCTGGGTATCTGTATCCTCAATGCAGTTGATCCCTGGAACAGAGGTTGCCAAAGGAGGCTGATAGCCATTGTAGTTTTTAATATTCTCTCTTTGTTCTGTGCTTTTAGTGTTTTGATTATTATGTGTTGAGTGAATTTTAACTTCTGGTTCCATTTATTTGGTATTCTATAGGCTTCTTATACCTTGGCCACCTTTTTCTTTAGGTTGGGGACGTTTTTTCTATGATTTTGTTAAAGATATTTTCAGGTCCTTGAAGCTGGGAATCTTCATTCTCTATTCCAATTATTCTTAGATTTGGTCTTTCATTGTGCCCTGAATTTCCTGGATGGTTTAGGTTAGGTTTTTTTGTTTTGAATTTTCTTTGATAGTTGTTTCAATCTCTTCTATGGTATCTTCTACACCTGAGTTTCTCTCTTCTATCTCTTGTTTTCTGTTAGTCATGCTTATATCTGTAATTCCTGATCTCTTTCCTAGGTTTTTATTTCCAGGTTTGCCTCTATTTGTGTTTTCTTTATTGTTTCTGCATCCACTTTTAGTTCTTGGACTGCTTTATTCAATTCCTTCACCTGTTTGTGTTTTCATGTATTTCTTTAAGAGATTTACCTGTTTCCTTTTTAAGGGCTTCTACCTGTCTACCTGTGTTTTCCTATATTTCTTTTAATGACTTATTTATAGCCTCCTTAAAGGACTCTATTACCTTCATGAGGATTTTAGGCCAGCTTCCTGATTTTCAAGTATGTTGGCATATCCAGGGTTTGCTGTGGTGGAAGAACTGGGTACTGATGATGCTCACTACATATATTGTCTTCTTTTGCTTATGGTTTTGGTCTTGCCTCTCACTATCTGATTATCCCTGGTGTTTGCTGGTCTTAGTGACTGTCTGGAATCTGCCTCTTTTGTTCCTGGGCTGCTTCAGTTCTCCTGGTAGGCCTGTGGTCCTAACTGAAGCAGACCTCCTGTGGGCCTTCCAACCTGAGGGATGCGGGCTGGTCAGGAATCTTCAGAAGAGTACAGAAGCTGCCTTAACTGAAGTAGAGCTCCTGGGAGGCCTTCAGACTATCAGGTCTTCAGAGGATCTGTCAACCTATTGTCCTATCTGAAGCTCAGGACAACTGTGGTGGTGGTGGTGGTGGTGGTGGGGTGATAGGAGGTGCTATGCACTGTGGTTTCTCTTTCCCTGTGTGCATATGTGCAGGGGAACTCCAGGGATATATTCAGTCTGTTAGGTCAGTTGCCCTGCATGCCACAGAGCTCCCTGGAGGTCTTTAAACTATGTTGTTAGCTGCCCAGTTGCCCTGTGTACTGAGGAACTCCTGGGTTGCCTTCAAGCTGTGGTGTCTTCAGGGGAGTAGGCAAGCTGGACATCAGTTACTCAGTTGTCCTGTGTTCAGCAGATCTACTGGGAAGTATTCAGGCTGTGGTGTCAGTTGCTCTGTGTGCAGCGGATCTCCTGGGTTTCCAGTTGCCCTGTGTGCAGCAGATCTCTGGAGATACCTCAGGTTGTGGGGTCAGTTGCCCTGAGTATAAAGGATCTCCTGGTATAGTCGACCTACATCCATTAGTCAATGTAGGTACTTCAAACTGGGGTCTGGGAATTAATGGACAAGAGAAGAATGGAGCAAAGACAAAGTTCTGATCAAGGCTCAGCGTTATTGACAAGCAGCAGGCTTATAAAGGCAAAAACCACAAGCCCAACCCCTAAACATGACTGATGACATAAATCACCTCATCCTGGCAGTCAATGGCACAGGTTTCCATTTCTCAGCACAGCTTTCTCTTATCAGGACAAAAATGGAACTCCCAACTTGGGTGGGGAAATTCCACCAGGTACTGCAATAGCAAAAATAACTGATGCAGCAACTCCTGCTATGCAGATCAGGGCCAAACCTCCGTATCCTGGGATGTCTCAGGCTGTGATGTCAGATGTCCTGAGTGAAGCAGATCTCCTGGGATGCCTCAGGGTGTGGTGTCTTCTGGGGAGCAGACTAGCTAGTAGTCTGTCCTAGCAGAAAGAACTAGATATATTTTTCTTAAAAGTAGAATAGCCAGAAGCTGGAAACAACCCACATGTCCCTCAACCGAGGAATGGATACAGAAAATGTGGTACATTTACATAATGGAATACTACTCAGCTACTAAAACAATGACATAATGAAATTCTTAGGCAAATGGATGGATCTAGAAATTATCATCCTGAGTGAGGTAATTCAGTCACAAAAGAACACACATGGTATGTACTCACTGATAAGAGGATATTTGGCAAAGAGTGTAGAATATCCATGATACAACTCATGGACCACATGAAGCTCAAGAGAAAGGAAGACCAAAGAGTGGATGTTTCAGTCCTACTTAGAAGAGGGAACAAAATAATCAAGGGAGGTAGAAGGTTGGAGGAACTTGGGAGGAAAAGAAAAAGGGGGAGGGTGAAAGGGAAGAATCAGGCATAGAATCAGGTATGTATAGAAGGTCAGGAAAGTGAACAGAGGTGTTTAGCAACAGGGGTTGGGGAACTGGGGATAACAACCAGAAAAGTCCCAGATGCCAGGAAAGCAAGGACCTCCCAGGAACCCATGGGGATGACATTAGCTGAAATACCCCACAAAGGGGAAGGAGAACATGTCCAGATCATATTCAGAGGTTAGGCATGGCCCCCAGTTGAGGGATGGGGCCACCCACCTATCTGCAAAATTTTAACCCAGAATCGCTCCTGTCTAAAGGAAATACAGGGACAAAGAGTGGATCAGAGACTGAAGAAAAGGCCATCTAGAGATGACCCCATCTTGGGTTCCATCCCTCATACAGACACCAAACCCAGACAGTACTGTAGATGCCAAGAAGTGCTTGCTGACAAGAGCCTGATACAACTGTCTCCTGAGAGACTTTGCCAGATCCTGACCAATACAGATGCGGGTGCTTGCAGCCTGCCATTGGACTGAGCACAGGGACTCCAATGGAGGACTTAGAGGAAGGACTGAAGGAGTCAAAGATGCCTTATCTGGCATCAATGGGGAGGGAGGTACTTGGTCCTGCAAAGACTTGATGCCCCAGTGTAGAGGAATGCTAGGGCTGTGAGGTGGGAGTAGGTGGGTGAGTTGGGGAGCACCCTCACTGAAGCAGGGTAAGGGGAGATGGGACAGGGTGGTTGCAGAGGGGAACTGGGAAAGGGGATAACATTTGAAATGTAAATAAATAAAATATCCAATAAAAACAGGAATGTGGATTTAAGTATGTGGATCTATTCTGGCAAGTGGCAGAAGAAACCAAAATAATATTCAGTGACAAATAAAGCTGGATGCTCCACAGAGTTGGAGATGACAGTCACAGATTTCTGGGTATTGCTTCATGCATTCTATTGAACAGTGTCTATACACTATATTATTATTTGGAATATCCTGGAACCATTAAAGTTATATCTGAGAAAGAGAGAGAGAGAGAGAGAGAGAGAGAGAGAGAGAGAGAGAGAGAGAGAGAACTTTTGAGTTTGAGACAGGATATTTCTGTGGAATATAGAATAAAAAGTCCCATTCCAGTAACATGAGTAGAAAATGGTAATAGGATTGGTGCCTCATGAGTATTAAAAACTAGAGGAATACAGTGTAGGAATGAATGGGAGTATAGAAGATTGGGTGTTTTTAGGAAATTGTATTGCTTTAAATTTAAATTGTGAAATAATAGAATATAATTGAAATATTCATTTCTTATACAAAAATAAATACTGATGTTATGTAAAGACAAACTATTTAGAATCAATAGTAGTCTTTGCTTCATCCTTCATGCCTGAATTTCTTGTAGACCGGATAAATTTTGAATTAAAAATGTTGTGGGTGGGTTTGTGCCTCTACTGCTCAACTAGAATTCCTGCCTAGCTCCAGGAGGTAGCACTGTCTATTTCTATATCCCTAACATTGTGAGTCACAGCTAAGGTCACCCCCATTGATTTTTGTGTTCCTTCCTTTTCCCAGTCTCTGTCTCATCATGGAGATGCAACACTTTGCCACACCTGTCAATTGAACATAGGCCTTCCTGCACATATATAGCTGATGCGCTGCTTGGTCTTCCTAAGGGTCCTGAACAACTAAAGAGGTGACTATCTGAAAAACTGTTGCCTGTATGTGGAGTATGTTCTTCTAGCTGGGTTGCCTTGTCTGGACTCAGTGGGAGAGGAAGCGCCCAACCTTGCAGAGACTTGAAGTACCAGGATGCACATGGACTCTCACCCACTTAGAGGAGAAGGAATAGGGGATGGTGGAAAGATTGTGGGATGTAAAGTAAATAAGTAAAAAGTAAAATAATTTTTTTTAAAAAAAGGACAAAAATAAAAATAGAATGAAGAACAAAGTCTAGGTTCATTTTTTGATCAAATGGTGGGTTTATTCCTTTGTCTCTGTCACTATTACTGTAAATCCTGTGATAATAAAGTAAATGAGGAAGGAAATAATTGTGTAAATTTAAAAGACAGTATGGTGGCTACAAAATAGGATATTTGATGTTAAACTGCTGGAGATAAATTTTGTTCTTGATAACAAGTGAACTCCTACATGAGTAGGAGGTATTGTAGAGAAAAATGCTTTGAAGGTAGCTTTTATACAACATGTAGACTCAGGAGGTCTGTCTAAGTCACATAAATGTTGACAAGACTAAGAGTATTGCTAAAGTGGTAATTAGTTAGCTAGTGCCATAGTGACTGTGGGAATAGGGTCAGCCACATTTCTAGACACATCTTCATGCTTTTCTGAGAAATGAATGAACTCCTTAGGTCACAAGTATTCAAGCAACAGAGGCCGCAGTTTGAGGATTCCAGTTTTGTGAAATGCAGATTCTACATGGAATTAAATACCAAAACTGATAAAATTTTAAAAATGGTATTAATATATTTATCTTCTCTACAAATGAGGGGGGTGCCTGTGCCACAATGAACATGTGGAAGTCAGAAAACAACGCATGGGTTGTTTGCTCTCTCCTCCCACAATATGGGTCCTTTGGTCCAAACTCAGTTCATCAAGTTTATCAGCAAGTTTCTTTTCTTTCTGAATTGTCTATTAGACCTGATAGTTTTATTTGAAAGAAATTAATTCATCAACTCAATCTTTTGTTATTGGGAACTAATTTTTAGTTTAAAAAATTGGTCTTTGAATCTTGACTTCACTGTTCAAAAAATATCAGAGTCAGAGGAGTATTGTCTTTTCCCATCTCTTTTTTCTGGATATAAATGTTAGCACACTGTTAAAACAAGGACATTTATATAAATTTTACATGCACTTTTAGGTCATGGAATTCATAATTACTACTGAATTATAGTCTCTGAGCATTAATGTTTCTCACCAGTGTGCCCTCCCTCTGCTCTTTCTCTCCTTTACATTGGCTTCTTCTGGTCCTACTCTTTCTGTAAATCTCTGTGCTGGATGATTTCAGCATTCCAAACTATCTGACATGCTCTGTGCTTTTTCACAGTCACTAAAGAGTGGAATTCTGGTGAGGCAGTGGAGTAGGCTATGAATGTTACAGGGTATCAATATTACCTCTCACATTTTACAAAATATGATGATAGGATACTAAAAATGAAGACTAGATTGTGATTTTTAACACTCCTTGTGTAAAATTCCTATTTGATTTGTCCTCTCTATACCTGACAGATGACACATTTAGTCTTAGAGTTTGCTAACAGTTCCACAGCACTATTCATCATTGAAGGAAGTCAGGACAGAAGCTCAAACACGGCAGAAACCTAAAGTATTCAGGAGCTGATGTAGAGGCCATCGAGGGGACAGCTCATTGGCTTTTACTCATAGCCTGATCAACTTGCTTTCTTATAGAGACAAGGACTATCAGCCTAGGGACAGCACCACCTACCAATAGACTGGATTCTCCCGAATTGATCACTAATTTTGCTTTACAGCTGGATCTCATGGAGGCATTTTCTCAACTAAGACTTCCTCCTCCCTGATCACTATAGCTCATGTCAAGTTGATATAAAACCAGCCAGCATACTGACTTTCAAATATATAGTGTTTTCATCTTCTAGCCACCTTTGGTAGTTATTTGACTTTAAAACACCACACTGCCCAATCTTGTCACAAGTATCCTGACACTCCTACACACAGCTGATTGTAATCTGTATCTTTCTTCCATGTGCCTCTCTTAGAGCGTTAAGACCAACTTTTAGTTAAATTAAACATACTCACTTTTTGGAGTCAGTCTTTAAATCATCCTGTACTAATAATTATCACTGCTATAAACAATGATATTGGATGTGTGTTTTCTAGGCCTAATAACAACATCTCACATCATTAAAAACATGATTGTTAGGTGGTGGATAAAAGAGTTAAAGTAGAAAAAGATAATCATTCCTCTAATTCTAAAATTAAGTTGTTTATAAAAATAAGCTTGGGGTTTTGGACATCAAAGCTAAATGTATAAATATGACCCAGAATGCAGAGTGCCATGTGACTTTATAAGGATGGCAGAGGTTAATTCACACACCATTAAGAGCAATGTTAATGAAATGCAGTCAATAAATATGGTCTTATTTGGATTTGTATGGTAGATGTTGAGAAATGATAGAGTATCCACAAGAAATTATGGTTGGAATAGAAAAGAAGTATAGACCATAACTCCCTTCTTTCCTTCAATATGACTTCCTTCAGAATCAAATTATCTGACTCCTGTGAAAGTAGGATTCCTTCAAGAATAATCTGAAGAGAAAGGTTGGTCATATAAAGTCACAAAGTCACTTGTAGGAAAATATCTATATAGGTAGAAATACATGATAATAAGCTTTCACAAACATTTAAAAGAATACTTATAAACTGTCTTCCTCTTGCTGTCTGTTTCTGTCAGAATATATATATATATATGTGTGTGTGTGTGTGTGTGTGTGTGTGTGTGTGTGTATACGTAAATATATAAATATAAAGAGAGAGGACTAGGCAAGATCACAAGTCAAGAGAAAAAAATGCTTGAGTGAGCTGTGATAAATTATTCTGGGTCACAATAAAATAATAATGATATCCAATTAAATATTCAAATATTCAAAGCTTATTAAGGATAGTATTGAAGAGTGGATATTGTGCTTGTTTCTTATCAAGTGATCATGTGATTTGTGATTATGTTTCACTGACTTTTAAGTTCCAGTAAATATACTAGGGCTTCATTTTTGTCAGAAAAGAGTTGATTAGTCTAACTAGAAATTATTGTGCTTTATTGTAACACTTGATTAACTTTCATCTCATTAAAATGCTGTTGAAAGATAATTTATTTATAGTTGTTACCAGAGGATAGATATTTCTATCTGCTAATGGTACAGTCTGTTTATATCTTATTACTATGTTTTTATGGGTCTTGATAAAATAACAGTAGATTCATTAGTAATTCATTTAAATATATAAGAAACAGAAAATTATATTTTCTGAGATGGGGCTTACTGAGATCAAATAGACTTAGTTATAGTTTAATTTAGTGATATTGAGAGCATGAGTAGATATAGCAATACTAATAAGTACACTTGATTGTAATATTCTTCTAAAAAACCATTCATACAGGAAATGAGATTACATTGTTCTTAAGTCATAGTATGGGAAAAAGGCAATTTTTATGTCTCAAAAAACTGGATGCAAGTTCCTCAAATCTAGACTATAGATTGCCTAGTAAGAGTATAAACATAATCTTTTTTTATTAGATATATTCTTTGTTTACATTTCAAATGTTGTCCCCTTTCCTGGACTCCCCCCAACACCGAAAATCCCATAAGCCATCTCCTCTCCACCTGTTCCCCAATCAACCCTCTCTTGCTTCCCTGTACTGGTATTCCTCTACACTACAGCATCAAGTCTTTCCAGGACCAAGGGCCTCTCCTCTCTTTGGTGTCTAACAAGGTCATCCTCTGCTGCCTATGTGTCTGTAGCCAAGGAGAACTCCATGTATATTCTTTGGTTGATGGTTTTGTCCCTGGGACCTCTGGAAGTACTGGGTGGCTCATATTGTTCTTCCTTCTATGGCACTGCAGACCCCTTAGCTCCTTGGGTTCTTTCTGTAGCTCCTCCATTTTGTACCCTGTGCTCATTTCAATGGCTGGCTGAGAGTGTCTCCCTCTGTATTTGTCATCCACTAGGAGAGCTATGTATAGACAGCTATATCAGGGACCAGTCAGCAAGCACTTGTTAGCATCCATAATAGTGTCTGGGTCTTGTAACTCTATATGGGATGGATCACTAGGTGGGGCAGTCTTTGAATGGTCTTTCCCTCAGTCTCTGCTCCACCCTTTTTCTCTGTATCTCTTCCTGTGGATATTTTGTTCCCCCTTCTATGAAGGACCAGAGTATCCATACTTTGATCTTTCTCGTTCTTGGGCATCATTTGATATGTGAAATGTGTCTTGGGTATTCCAAGCTTCTGGGCTAATGTCCACTTATCAGTGAATGCATACCATGTGTGTTCTTTTGTGACTGGGTTACCTCATTCAGGATGATATTTTCCAGTTCCATCCATTTGCCTAAGAATGTCATAAATTCATTGTTTTTAATAGCTGCATAGTATTCCATTGTGTAAATATACCACAATATCTGTATCCATTCCTCTGTTGGGGGACATCTGCATTCTTTCCAGCTTCTGGCTATTATAAATAGGGCTTCTGTGAACATAGTGGAGCATATGTACTCATTACATTCTGGAGAATCCTTTGGGTGCATATCCATGAGTGGTATAACAGGGTCCTCCGGTAGTATTATGCCCAGTTTTCTGAGGAACTGCCAAACTGATTTCCAGAGTGATTGTACCAGTTTGCAATCCCAATAGCAATGGAGAAGTGTTCCTCTTTCTCCACAACCTCTCCAGCACCTGCTGTCTCCTGAAATTTTGATCTTAGCCATTCTGACTAGTGTGAAGTGAAATCTCAGGGTTGTTTTGATTTGCATTTCCCTGATGACTAAGGATGTTGAACATTTCTTTAGGTGTTTCTCAGCCATTTGATATTCCTCAGGTCAAAATTCTTTGTTTAGCTCAGTACCCCATTTTTATTTTTTTTATTTTTTAATTTAATTTTATTTTCTAAATTTTTTTTTATTTACATTAAAAATCATTTCCCCTTTCCTGTTTCCTCCCTCCTGGAAAGTACCATAAGCCCCCTTCCCTCCCTCTTTTCCCCATTCAACCCCCTGTCGCTTCTCTGTCCTGGCATTCCCCTACATCCAGTCTTTCCAGGACCAGGGGTCTCTCCTTCCATCTTCTTGGAAATCTATTGATATGAGAATTGTGTCTAGGGTATTCCAAGATTCTGGGTTAATATCCCCTTATCAGTGACTGCATACCATGTGTGTTCTTTTGTGATTGGGTTACCTCACTAAGGATGATATTTTCAAGTTCTGACTATTTGCTTAGGAATTTAATGAATTCTTTGTTTTTAATTCCAGAGTAATATTCCATTGTGTAAATATACCACATCTTCTGAATCCATTCCTCCATTGAGGGACATCTGGGTTCTTTCCAGCTTCTGGCTATTATAAATAAGGCTGCTATGAACATAGTGGTGCATGTGTCCTTATTGCATGCAGGTAAAGCATCTGGGTATATGCCCAGGAGTGGTATAGCCGGATCCTCCGGGAGTGTCATGCCCAGTTTTCTGAGGAACCTCCAGACAGCTTTCCAGAGTGGTTGTACCAGCTTGCAATCCCACCAGCAGTGGAGGAGTGTTCCTCTTTCTCCACATCCTCGCCAACAACTGCTGTCTCCTGTGTTTTTGATCTTAGCCATTCTGACTGGTGTGAGATGGAATCTCAGGGTTGTTTTGATTTGCATTTCCCTAATGACTAAGGATGATGAACATCTCTTTAGGTGCTTCTCAGCCATTAGATATTCTTCAGGTGAGAACTCTTTGTTTAGCTCTGTACCCCATTTTTTAATAGGGTTATTTGCCTCTCTGGAGTTTAACTTCTTGAGTTCTTTGTATATATTGGATATTAGCCCTCTGTTGGATGTAGGGTTGGTAAAGATCATTTCCCACTTAGTTGGTTGCCACTTTGTCTTTTTGAAATTGTCTTTTGCCTTGCAAAAACTTTGTAATTTAATGAGGTCCCATTTGTCTATTCTTGATCTTAGAGCATAAGCTATTGGAGTTCTATTCAGGAAATTCTCCCTTGTGCCCATATGTTCAAGGTTCTTCCCTAGTTTCCTTTCTATTAGTTTCAGTGTGTCTGGTTTTATGTGGAGGTCCTTGATCCACTTGGAATTGAGCTTAGTGCAAGGAGATAAGAATGGGTCAATTTGCATTCTTCTGCATTTTGACCTCCAGTTGAGCCAGCACCATTTGTTGAAAAGGCTATCTTTTTTCCACTGGATGGTTTTAGCTCCTTTGTCAAAGATCAAGTGACCATAGGAGTGTGGATTCATTTCTGGGTCTTCAATTCTGTTCCGTTGATCTACATACCTGTCACTGTACCAATACCATGCGGTTTTTAAAACTATTGCTCTGTAGTACAGCTTGAGGTCCGGGATACTGATTCCCCCTGAGGTTCTTTTACTCTTGAGAATAGTTTTAGCTATCCTGGGTTTTCTGTTATTCCAGATGAATTTTTGAATTGCTCTTTCTAACTCTATGAAGAATTGAGTTGGGATTTTGATGGGGATTGCATTGAATCTGTATATTGCTTTTGGCAAGATGTTCATTTTTACTATATTATTCCTGCCAATCCATGAGCATGGCAGATTTTTCCATCTTCTGAGGTCTTCTTCAATTTCTTTCTTCAGAGACTTGAAGTTCTTGTCATACAGATCTTTCACTTGTTTGGTTAGAGTCACACCAAGATACTTTATATGGTTTGTGGCTATCGTGAAGGGTATCATATCTCTTATTTCTTTCTCAGCCTGCTTATCCTTTGAGTATAGGAAGGCTACTGACTTGCTTGAGTTGATTTTATATCCGGCCACTTTGCTGAAGTCGTTTATCAGCTGTAGGAGTTCTCTGGTGGAGTTCTTTGTGTCGTTTAAGTAACTATCATATCGTCTGCAAATAGTGATAGTTTGACTTCTTCCTTTCCAATTTGTATCCCTTTGACCTCCTTTTGTTGTCTAATTGCTCTAGACAATCTGCCCTTTCTCTCCATATCTTTTCAATATAGTACCCCATTTTTAAATCAGGTTATTTGTTTCTCTGGAGTCTAACTTCTTGAGTTCGTTGTATATATTGGATATCATACCTCTGTTAGATGTAGGGTTGGTAAAGATCTTTTCCCAATTTGTTGGTTACTGTTATGTCCTATTGACAGTGTCCTTTTTCTTACAGAAACTTTGTAATTTTAGGAGGTCCCATTTTTTTAATGGTAGTTACTAAAAAGAATGAAGGAAAAGTAACAGAAATATCCAAACATCTCCATTGTTTTTTGAGACATACCTTTCTGGAATGTTCTTCTGAACATATAGACCACTTCTTCAGAGCACTGGCAGACTCAGGACTGATAAAATTGTCCAGGTGATGTGGAGACATGCTTGATTTTTTTTAACTCCCCTGGTAATGCAAATAAAAAGCAGTTTTCAATAAGAATAAATAGAGATTGCTACTACTATCTAACTAATGAATGTATTCTGTCTTTCTATACCCCATGTCTTTTGAGTAGCAAAAAACAACTGATAGGCAAATAATCAATACATTCTAAATGTATCTACTACCTGACTTGTGATATCATATGCATGGCTATTTGTCAATATTTAAATTATATTTTACTTAAAGAGACCAAAGTCTTAATTTCTGTGTCTGATGGCAATAATCTTATTTGAAAATAGGATCCTTGAAGATGTTTGAAATATCATGACGTCTTTAAAACATACTCCAATAATGACTTTATTACTCATTCTTTGAAAAAGGTTTAAGTATTGTTATGTAACTCCATGTGCATAGAGCATAGGTAAAATGAAAATACTTGAACAAGTGATATTCAATAAAACATAAAATACCTGAAGATTTCAGAATCTAGGTGAAACATGAGCTACTTCACAGTTCATAGAAAGAATTAAACAGTTCATATCTCTTTCATATAATTTTGGATTCCAGAATTTATTATTATTTCAGGTATTCATTTAAATTCAAATTCACTCATATTTCATTGTTGAACTAGAATTTAATATAAATAATTCTGAGGAAGTAAATTTCTAATTAAAGCCATCAAATTTATAGTGCTATGTTGTGATGAACCTATACACTACAACCTTAGGTTAGTGCCTGATACCATGAGATCTGGTGGAAGATACTGTTGTATATATGGTTATATTTCCTAATTATCTAAATGTACAATGCAGACATTAGTCTTAGTCTAGCTGTAAGTGTTATTAATAAGGAACAATGCAAGAACAATATTGATTTTTTTAAATGTGCAATGAAGATGAATTGTTCCTCAGTTTTCTGTTTGACATTAAAACAAAGAGTCAGGTCAATTGTCAAGAAGTTGGTAAGATTGCTTTTGGCAAGAAGGTCATTTTTACTATATTAATCCTACCAATCCATGAGCATGGGAAGTCTTTCCATCTTCTGAGGTCTTTTTCAATTACTTTCTTCAGAGAACTAAAGTTCTTGTCATACAGATCTTTCTTTCACTTGTTTAGTTAGAGTCACACCGAGATACTTTATATTGTTTGTGACTATTGTGAAGGGTGTCATTTCCCTAATTTCTTTCTCAGTCTGTTTATCCTTTGAGTATAGGAAGGTTAATGATTTGTTTGAGTTAATTTTATATCTGGTTACTTTGCTGAAGTTGTTTATCAGCTATAGTAGTTCTCTGGTGGAGTTTCTGGGGTCACTTAAGTATACTGTCATATCATCTGCAAATAGTGATAGAACCCAGATGTTCCTCAACAGAGGAATGGATACAGAAAATGTGGTACATTTACACAATAGAATACTACTCAGCAATAAAAAAACAATGAATTCATGAAATTCTTAAGCAAATGGATGGAGCTAGAAAACATCATCCTGAGTGAGGTAACCCTATCACAAAAGAACACACATGGTATGCACTCTCTGATAAGTGGATATTAGGCCAGAAGCTTGGAATACACAAGTCACAATTCACATATCAAATGATGCCCAAGAAGGAGGAAGATCAAAGTATGGGTACGCTGGTCCTTCTTAGAAGGGGGAACAAAATACCTATAGGAGGATATACAGAGACAAAATGTGGAGCAGAGACCGAGGGAAAAATCATCCAGAGACTGCTCCTCCTAGGGATCCCTCCCATATACAGTTACAAAACCCAGACACTATTGTGAATGTCAACAAGTGCTTGCTGACATAAGCCTAATAAAGCTGTCATCTGAGAGACTCTGCCAATGCACAATAAATACAGAGGGGGACACTTTCAGCCAACTGAGCAGAGGGTCCCCAATGGAGGAGCTAGAGAAAGAACCCAAGGAGCTGAAGGGGTTTGCAGTGTCATAGAAGGAAAAACAATTTGAACAACCCCGTAACCCCAGAGCTCTCAGGGACTAAACCACCAACCAAAGAGTATATATAGAGGGACCCATAGCTCCAGATGCATTTGCAGCAGACGTTGGCCTTGTTGGACATGAAAGGGAGGAGAGGCCCTTGATCCTGAGAAGGCTAGATGCCCAAGTATAGGGGAATGCCAGGACAAGGAAATGGGAGTGGGTGGATTGGTGAGCATGTGGAGGGGGGATGGGTTAGGGAATTTTCAGGGGGTGTCAGGAAAGGGGACAACATTTGAAATGTAAGTAAAGAATATATCTAATAAAAAAATTTGAACAAAAAGAATTTGGTGAGACCTGCTAGTACTCAGAGGTGAATAGACAACATTTTTCCCCCACTATAATATCCAAAAAGCCATACATTCTTCCCAATAGGTCTGTCTTGATTCAGTGAGAACAGTGCTGATTATCTGACCAAAATAATTTTAAAATAATAATTGTGTTGTTTTGAGTCACCAGACTTTTCACTAAATAGTTGTAGGAGTCATAGAAGACTAATATACCACTGTAGTCTATTACTGTTGGGTTTTGGAAGAGAGGTTTGGGAAATCTATATAGGTATACAATGTTTGGTTTATTCTGTCATGTAGAGTGATGCATCAGAAAATCCCAAGCCTAAATATCTAGCAAGTAACTGTAACTCTAATTTAAGTTTCTGTAAAGTGTGCCTAAGACCTCAGGAATACTCAGGTTATTTCTCTTGAATTCGGAGTGAGAGTCCATTGATGACTGAATAAAATGTTCTCTCCAATCCAGTGTCAGAAGGGTGGGGAAAGAGGAAGACATTTGTGTTGTCTCCTGCAATCTCTGCTTGCAGCTGACACTGTAGTTTCTCTTATCTGCACTGGACAAAATGGCCAAGTCCAACACACCAGGATACTAAATAAGTAACGACAAGAAACTGAAGAACAAAGGAAGGGACAAATACTGAGTTATGCCACAATCCACTTGTAAACATTCTGAAGTGGACTACTTTCTTGGAAATGCATTTTAAGGATAGACAGGGCTACAAAGAGAGACTCTATCTCAAACTAACTAACTAACTAACTAAATAAGTAACTAGCTAACAAACAAATAATTATAAAAAAATAACCATTTAGTGTTTTAAAATAAACTTTAATGGGGAATAAAGGTAATTATCTAGCAGTATAATGAAAAGAAGAGACATAGAGCAGTTTTGTCCTGAGAATTGGCAATGGTGGAATGCATTATCTATACAGCATATGAGTAATGCTAAACCAATAAAAGTTGGTCTATATTTTTGTCATTGACACAAGCCAACATTTTTTTTTGAAATATGGTGGTCATTCACATCAGTCTAAACTAACCTGGACTCCAGAGGTCTCTCAGACACTGAACCACCAGCAAGGCAACATACATGAACTAGTCTGAGGCCCTACGCCCCACAGATATACAGGAGAGGGCTGCCTGGTCTGGCCTCAGTGGGAAAAGATGTGCCTAACCCTTGAGACATTTGAACCCCAAGGAGTTGGGAGGTCTGGCAGGGTGGCAGTGGGGGGATGGCGAGGTGGTTGTGGAGGAGAGAGAACATCCTCTTGGAGACAAGGTGGAGAGGAATGTGATGAGGAACTGTGGAAAAGCAAACATGGAGGGGGACTGCAAAAAACTAAAAGTAATTAGGCATCTGCTGCCACCTGAGTTTTAGAAAAGAAAGAAAAGAAATAAGGTCATTCTACATTGACTTAGTGATCTTCCTTTACCAATTCCTCAAGTAGTTTAGAAAGGGCTTACCTGGGCTAAAATTCTAAACAATATGTTATAAAGTTGCATTTACTACCCTTGTTAACTTATATCTTTAAATACTTGACTTCTACTAAGAATAACAATTGATCTAAATTCATCATATAATTTTTAAAATATATAGAACAAAACGTATTTTGGTTCATTTATCTGAGTAAAATATCAAAATGTAAATGACATTTTTCTCAAACATAAAAAAAGATATAATTAATTTGAAATACTGAATGGTTGGGTTGTTATTATTTGTTTTATTTATTTAGTTAGTCAGTTTGAGATAGGGTCTCTCTTTGTAGCCCAATCTATCCTATAACTTGCTATGCAGTCCAGGAAGGCCAATAAGTTAAAGAAATACAGCTGCTTTGTTTGCTTCCAAAATTGTTAATAAAATTTAAGAAGTTTATACAAATTATACATTTATAAGCATCTCTATGTAGAAAATGTCTCTCACCTTTGGTCTAATATGTCAATAAATCTTCTTTACAACTATTGTAACTGAAGGAACTATGGCTGTAATTCCCAGAAATATGCTAAAACCCAATCACTAATGTGCCATTATTCAGTTTAATTACTTTAATTTCTAAGATGCATTCAATATTAATCTTTGTCTCTTTAAACATTTTTTTCGCGATTTAATCATTCTTATCAAGTGCAAATAAAATATTTAATATGTGATTGCCTAATAATATTCATCACTCATCATTTTCATTTTCTTTTCTATTTAAGTATTATGAATATAAATTATTTCAAAATTATTTCACCTAGTTTTTCTTGTACAGTGGTTTGTTGTTGCATCTCTAGTTTTTGGTCTTCCTACTCACCCATCTACTAGAGCAGACAGATCAGGTAGTATTTTCTTTTTGTGGAACTTTGTTATAAGAATATAAACTCAATTTTATTACTACTTCAACACTTTCTTTTTATTTTTAATTATAGGAGAACACATTAAAACATTATTTTTAAATACACAGAGAGAGAGGAGGGGAGGGGAGGGGAGGGGAGAGGGAAAGGGAAAGGGAGAGAGAGAGAGAGAGAGAGAGAGAGAGAGAGAGAGAGAGAGAGAGAGAGAGAGAGCTCTATTTTCCTTCATATTTATGGCCTGTTTTTCACCAATTCTACTACAAGCATATACATATATGGATATGCATTCCCAACCATAATTTGTTCAGTCCATATAATGTTACTTGTATATATGTTTTCTGGGTTAGCCATTTGGCCCAAGACAACCAATTGGTGTGCTCTTCCCCTGGGGAAGACCACATTTCCTGTCTCCAGCTTTCCTTACTTCTCTGTGGTGTTTGTGTAATTTTGAGGCATTGTGGGCTTTTCCTATTCACTTTGCCATGTCTATTGCTGACTTTCTTGATCATATCCCACTTGGCAGTCATGTTGGTAAGATTATATGGGTATAGCATCTGCCATTAGTAAATTCCTTTATCCTTGGGCACTTAGCAATCTTTCTGTCTATAATATGCAATGTTCTCCAACACTAGGTACAGGTATGTTTTGTAGATGTATCCATTGAGACTAGACTCTTATTGAACAATAGCTTCTATCATGTCATTATTGAGTTATTAGCAGTTTAGAAATATAATGCCTCACATCACTAGCATAATTGCAAGTATTTAAGTTGTTCAAATTAAGGTTGCAAAAAATTAATGTAATTTTCTGTCACTATCTATGGTCAGAAGAAGATGCAGGCTACACTCGAGGTGAAACAGATGTACACTGTTAGGAGCAACATAGATTAAGTAGACCATTTATTTATGTATTTATTTATTTATTTATTTGATATTTTTATTTGAATTTCAAATATTATCCCCTTTCCTCATTTTCCCTCTGAAAACCCCCTCTCCCCCTGTTCACCAGTCCACCCACTCCTGCCTCCCTGTCCTGACATTCCCCTATACTGGGGCATAAAGTCTTCACAGGGGCTAGGACTCATTGATGCCCAACAAGGCCATCCTATGCTACATCTGGGGCTGGAGCCGTGGGTCCCTCCATATGTACACTTTGGTCGGTGATTTAGACCCTGGGGCCTCTGGGGGTACTGGGTGATTCATATCCTCGACTTTCAGTCGCAGCTTCCATAAACAACAAGGTTAGAAATACTGCTTTTTGTTTACAAGAAGTAAATCTTATTGAAACCTAGAAATTAACTTTTGTCAGGGCCATGAGAAAACTAACTTGGAAGGTCTACCTTGAATCAGGAGTCAGAAGTGATCTGAGCATGAGTGAAGCACAGTTTAATTTTGGCGACAGAGACATATTGATGACTTTTAGCCTTAGGAGTTCAAGTGATGAACTTACTCACCAAATGTGAGTCAGAATGCTTGCTGATCCACAGAAAATGTGGAGTCAAGAATTTGTGTTATTTTTAAGACACTAATTTGGTGGTAGTTTTTAAAAATTAATAATAATAAAATGCAGAAATGCATTGGTAGTTGTTAAAAATTAACATAAAATACAGAAATGCATTGAATACTTATAATTAATGCTTCATAAAATTTACTAAACTGACTACATAACAAAGTACATCTAAATCATTATATAGGAGAAAATGTTCACCTCAATAACATTTCCAATTATTATTGATGCATTTCATGTTACATTCTTTAATTAAATTTAAATATGAATCATACACATACTGGTATCGTTTTCATGTTTGAAACACATGATTCTATACCTGAGATAGAGATACAATAAAATGATCATATTATTTAGATTTAAAAGAAAACATTATGTAAATCAATACAAGACACTGTACTTTAAAGATAAAGTTGTTAGAATCAATAATGCTGCCTACTTTTTTATTTAGTTATCATTTGCTCAATAGACTGGAATTTACAATATTATAGTTAAGTCCTGAGAATGTAAATTTTACTGGGATTTTTCAGTATTTTGTATATCACTTCCACAAAAATACATGTATCTTAGCAAAAGCAATGAATGGCCCTAGTTTAAAGGGGAAAATATCAGTTATCCAGTTATCAGTGATGGTAAAGAGAAATTCTATTTTACAGCACTTCTGAGGAGATCACTAAGCATAAGTACCTTCACTAAGATTTATGTTTTGTATTGGATTCTTCAGAGGCTTCCAAGAAGCTGCAACTCAGACCTCTTAATTGTTGCACACTGCATAAAAAAAATTAAATCTGAAGATATACCTACCATGATCAATTCTCAATAAATATTTATGTCTGCATGTAAATGACTAACAAGATGGAAAATGTCTTAGAGGTGCTACTAGGATTTAACAGCAGGGATTACTGAGCTGGTTGGGGCCAACCTCAAGGAGGCTGCCTCAAAGACATTAACCTCATAGCATTCCTACATTCTCAACTAAGGGCTCATTGGGAGAGGGGAGAGAAAAGATCATTTGGGGGTCCAATGGCAGGAGGGAAAGGAGGAAGAGAGGGACAGAGAGACAGAGAGACAGAGACAGAGAGAATTGAAAGAAAGTAGACTTTTTTTCTAAGTTTTTTATTTACATTCCAAATGATTTTCCCTTTCCCATTTCCTCCCTCCCGAAAGTCCCATAAGGCCCCTTCCCTCCCTCTGTTCCCCATTCAACCCCCTCTTGCTTCTCTGTCCTGGTATTCCCCTACATCCATCCTTTCCACAACTCTTCCATAAGACTCTGAGCCCATCCAATGTTTGGCTATGTGCTTCTACATCTGTTTTAGTCAGCTGCTAGGTAGAGCATCTTAGAGGACAATTATGCTAAGTTATTGTTCTTCTCACTGGAGGTGGGGCTATCCCTAAAGCTGTTGCCTCTTCATTTGCACTCCCACACAGTTCCTTCCCTCCATCTGCTTCCTACGACTATTTTATTTCTTCTTCTATGTAAGATTCAAGCATCTTCCCTTGGGCATTCCTTCTTATTTAGCTTAAAGAAGCTAAAGAGGTCTGTGGAGTGTAACATGGATATCCTGTACTCTTTGGCTAATATTCATTCATAAGTGAGGATAGACCTTATATGTCCTTTTGGGTCTGAGTTATCTCACTCAGGATGATACTTTCTAGTTATATCCATTTGCCTGCAAAATTCATGATTTCCTTGTTTTTAGTAGCTGAGTAGCATTCCATTGTGTAAGTAAACCATATTTTTTACATTTCTATTTTTTGGTTAAGAGGCATCTGGCTTGTTTCCAGTTTCTAGCTATTAGGAATAAAGCTGTTATGAACATAGTGGAGAATATATTATTGTGGTATGGTGGAACATCTTTTGTTTATACGCTTAGCAGTTGTATAGCTGGATCTTGATATAAAACTATTCCCTTCCCAATATTCTGAGAAACTGCCAGATTGATTTCCAGAGTGGTTGTACATGTATGCACTCCCACCAGCAATGGAGGAATATTGCCTTTCTCCACATCCTCACCAGAATGCAGTGTTGCTTGAGTTTTTGATCTTAGTCATTTTGATGCTTGTGAGATGGAATCTCAGGGTAGTTTTCATTTTCCTGGTGACAAAGGATATTGAACATTTCGTTAAGGGTTTTTAGGACATTGGAGATCCCTCTATTGGGAATTTTCTGTTTAGCTCTGCATTCCATTTTTCAATTCGATTATTAGGTTTGTTGGTGTCTACCATCTTGAATTCTTTATATATTTTGTACATGTGGGGAGCCAAACAAGGTCATTCAGCCATGGCTGTCTTATGACCATGAGATTGTTGAACAAAGACCTGCCCAGGAACTGCTGGTACAAAAGGAGTAACTACGGATCGCTCCACCCTTAACCGCGGAATGTCCCTACGTGCACAGATACCAGAAGTCTTCACCAGATGCCCTTTGTGCTTCCTGCTGCCAAGAACACGTTGACCCCTCCCTCCTTTGCATTTTGCAAAGGTCACTTCCCCCTAGCTACCCCTTCCAACTTCCTCATTCAGGGCTTGGCCCATAGCTCACTTCCCCCTAGCTCCCCTTCCCAACTTCCTCATCCCCACTGCTTAAAACATGCTGCCTGTGTGACAATAAATGAGGCCTTGACAATGGAACCTTGCTTGGTCTCCTTTCTTTCTCCCCCCCACAACCCTCAGGTAGCGCCTCTTCGGGTCCCTGAATAACTAGACCTGCTGGACGGGTCAAGTGGCGCCTGAACAGGAACCCGAAGCATGGCCAACTACCGGACTACGGAGGAACCCCAGGAAAAGGAATCAAGGACCTTTCACGCCACATCGCTCGTGCGTCACTGGAAAGGGAGGTGAGTTTGGCCAAATAATTGTCGTCCGATTGTCATGGGGAAACAATTGTCTAAGGAGGCTTGTTTTATAGGAGAAATCAAGCGTTTGCTCAGGGAGAGAGGATTAAGAGTTAAGAAAAAAGATTTAATTAAGTTCTTTTGTTTTGTTGATGAAAAATGTCCTTGACTGGTTTAAGCGGCCCTGATATACACCCACTTATGTAGAATAAGGTTGGTAAAGATATTAATAAGCTTTTAAAAGCTGGTGACCCAGTGTCCACTGCATATTTTAGTTATTGGGGCATTATAAGAAGCATAATACAAGATGCTGAGAAAGGGGGCGAGAATGCCCGGCTCTTAACTATAGCAGAGGACAATACTTAAGTTGGAAATCTGAATTCATAGATAGGGCAGAGAGTCTGGCCGCTAGGAACAGAAAAAACCCTCTAGGCAGGACTGCCTCTTGGACGGAGGACAAGTTTTGTGGGAGGGGCACATTTGCCGCCAAGGAAAAACAATTAAGATTGTCCCCTGGCGTACTCGCTCAAACAGCACAGGCCACCTTATCTGCCTGGAGAGCGGTTCCTGCTACAGGAGCCCTCACCACCCCCTTAACTAAAATAGTCCAGGGGGCCCAGGAACTCTACACTCAATTTGTGGGGAGGTTACAGGAAGCAGCAGAAAGAATCCTAGGTCAAAGTGAAAGTGAGGGGCTCCTCGTTAAGCAGCTTGCTCTTGAAAACGCTAACTTGGCGTGCAGAGCCGAGTTACAAGACAAGACCAAAGATCTTGATATTACAGGAATGATTAAACTTTGCAATGATGTTGACTCCTTCTCACATCAAGTGTCCAAGTCTATCAGTTTAGCTATCGGGGCTGTGTTCCAAAAAACTGGAGATTCTGGCCGCCCTAGAGGCAAAACATGCTTTAGATGTGGGCAACCTGGTCACTTTGCTAGAGAATGTAGTGCTCTCAATGCCAGCCAGCCATTTAATCCCATCATTGGCCAAGGGGCCCCTAAGCCTACCGCTCCAGGAGTTTGTCCTCACTGTAGGAGAGGCCATCATTGGGCCAAGGAATGTCGGTCTAGAACTAATGCTAATGGGAAAGCCCTCCCTGCAGTCCAGGGAAACGGCCAAGGGGTCCCGCACCGGGGCCCCTACCCACAGATGACCACACACCCCCAAGAACAGCACCAAGCTCCTGCAGCACCAGCTTATCTAGGGCAACAGCATGGAGCGCAGGACTGGACCTGTGTGCTTCCTCCCACACAACTTTGAACCCCCAAGATGGTGTTTAGGTTCTCTCCACAGGAATTTTTGGACCCTCGCCATCTGGCACATTTTTTCTCATTATGGGGCATGCCTCAGCTACCATGCAGGGTCTCAGTGTCCACCCGTCGCTTGTGGACGCAGACTGCACTGGAGAGATAAAAGTTTTAAGGCAGAAAATGGCCCGGTCACCATTCTCCCTGGTCAGAGAGTAGCCCAGGCGCTCCCTCTCCTGCTTGATTCCTCTGGTGATCACATGGGAGGGCTCAGAGGAGATAGCCAACCTGGTTCCTCTGATGTCTACTGGGTCCAGCAACTCTCTAAGGAGCGCCCCTCCTTGTACCTTACGTTGGACGGGCGAAAGTTTGATGGCATTATAGATACGGGAGCTGACACCACAGTTCTTAGTTTGAGCTCCTGGCCTTCTGCCTGGCCTCTCCAGCCCTCGATGACTCAATTACAAGGCATTGGCCAGTCTAAAAATACCTTACAAAGTTCAAAGTTGTTGATATGGAAAGATTCAGAGGGGAATTCAGGCACTGTGCAGCCATTTATTGTTGAGGGCCTCCCTGTCAATTTTTGTGGGAGAGACATTCTCTCTCAAATAGGGATGATGATGTGTAGCCCCAATGAGGTGGTTGCTCACCAGCTCGCTCGGGGAGCTAGTGCGGATTGGGGTACCCCTGACACCTTTGTCCCTCAAAAAAGCGTGCCCGAGCTTTCGGATTCTAACTGGTCCCCGGGTGCTCCACTGAAGGCAGGTGAAAACACTTAACGCTCCTTCCCTGAGGACTTTATGTCTGCCCCGGAGGTCATCGCGACCGCTCCATTGACAGAGCATGTGAGTACGAATCTAAATTTTACTGTAAAACCTGGGGCTGCAAGACTACAGAAGACACTTACTGGAAACCCAGCTCCTCTTAGGACCTTATTACTGTAAAAAGAAAGTATCCTCCAACACACAATCCTAGCACCCCATACCTAAAGTGGGAAGGAAATTCCTTGGCATGCTCCATTAAAAATAAAACATCTAAAGGATGGTGAAGCCCCCTCCAGATTGCCTTTACAGAGGTGGGCAAAAAATTTGATTAGGAAAGCTCTAGAGGAGCCCAATGGGGTCTCCGCCTATATAAGGATGATTATGATATGGGGCTAACCTTCAAGATCAAGTTATCAAAAACGATCTCTGCTCCCCAAACAGCCGCTGTTGGCCCAAACCCTGAGCTACAGTTAGGAGCTGGAGGTAGTAGACATCTATCTAGAAACCAGGTCCCTGCAACACCCACTATCCCAGATACCCGAACACCCAATTCTTTGTTTCAGCCTACTCTATCTATGGGTCTCCCTCGTCTACTGAGCTTGTGCTATCACTAACTAATGCTTCGATACAAGCCATAAATGAAGCTAATTTTTCCATTTTAGAGGAATGTTGGGTCTGTTATTCACCCTCCCCACCCTTTTACGAATGGATTGCAAGCTTTGGAGAATTATTACCCACTAATGATACCTCGCTTCTGCGATGGAGTCCTCCAGAGAAGCAAGGATTCACCCTTGGCCAAATTTCTGGCCTAGGCATGTGCCTTCTGGGACCTAATATGCTGCCCCCCAAGACCCTGATTGAGGTTTGCAATCAAACTATTGTAATTAATGCTTCCTTTCAATATCTGTTGCTGTTTCTAATGATTCCTATCTTGCTTGCTCCTTGGGATTGACAACTTTTATAGTTTCAGCTGCCGTTTTAGAGAATGAGAATATTGTGTGTTTGTCAAGCTCCTCCCTCAATTGACCATTCATGATTCTGATGAGCTCCTTAATTTTTGGGAAAGGGGAACTCATTTGTCCAGACAAAAGAGAAAACCTATAACAGCAGTCACCCTGGCTATACTCCTTGGTTTGGGAGCCACAGGGGCCGGAACAGGAATTGCCTCCTTGGTCACTTCCAGTCAGCAGTATGCGCTGCTCAGCTCGGTGGTAGATAGAGGCCTACAAGAGCTACAGTTAGGATTAAAGAATCTTAAAGATTCTGTTACATCCCTCTCTGAGGTGGTGTTACAAAACAGAAGAGGTTTAGATTTGCTCTTTTTACAACAAGGTGGGTTATGCACTGCCCTTAAAGAAGAATGCTGCTTTTATGCAGACAAGACAGGATTGGTTGAAGATAGCCTAAAAAAGGTCAGGGAAAGTCTAGAAAACCGCAAGAAGGAGAGAGAAAAAAAAACAAGAACCATGGTATCAAAACTGGTTCTCTACATCCCCTTGGCTCTCTACTCTGTTACCTAGTCTTTTGGGATCTTTGGTGGGCCTTCTCATGCTCATTTCTTTTGGGCTGTGGGCCTTCCAAAAATTAACTCTTTGTCAAGTCACAGGTGGATGCTGCTTTCACCAACAAGCCGGTTTCAGTGCATTACCATCGTCTAGAGGTCAGAGATAATGACCCCGGTGCCTACGAGGAGCCCTTGGGCACCCCCTCTGCTGGCCTTGATTTCTCGATCCTGGCCACAGACTACTGAAACCCTTGGTATAAAAAGCTATGGAGACGTCCATGACGGGAGTATCATGATGCCACATGCCAGATGCACACCTGAGAGCCTGGATAACTCAGTCTGTAAAGCATGATCCCAGGGCTGTAGAGTAACTCCATGACAGGAGTAGTGTGAGGCCATTGCCCAGAGAGCAAACTCCTATTGAGAGTTCTGGGCATAGAGGCACCTCACGTAGCCTAAGACAGAGGCTCTACCCCTCTCTTCTAGGTACTGGCTGTGGGTGCACATCATGTAGCCTAAGACAGACTCTCCATCAATTATACAAAGAAGGGGGATATGTGGGGAACCAAACAAGGTCATTCAGCCATGGCTGTCTTATGACCATGAGATTGTTGAACAAAGACCTGCCCAGGAACTGCCAGTACAAAAGGAGTAACTATGGATCGCTCCACCCTTAACCTCGGAATGTCCCTACGTGCACAGATACCAGAAGTCTTCACCAGATGCCATTTGTGCTTCCTGCTGCCAAGAACACTTTGTCCCCTCCCTCCTTTGCATTTTGCAAAGGTCACTTCCCCCTAGCTCCCCCTCCCAACTTCCTCATTCAGGGTTTGGCCCATAGCTCACTTCCCCCAGCTCCCCTTCCTAACTTCCTCATCCCCACTGCTTAAAACATGCTGCCTGTGTGACAATAAATGAGGCCTTGACAATGGAACCTTGCTTGGTCTCCTTTCTTTCTCCCCCCACGACCCTCAGGTAGCGCCTCTTTGGGACCCTGAATAACTAGACCTGCTGGACGGGTCATGTACATTAGCCTTCTGTTGGATATAGGGTTGGTAAAGATCTTTATCCAATTGGTAGACTCCCTTTTTGTCCTATTGACACTGTCCTTTGCCTTGAAGATGGTTTTCAGTTTCATGAGGTCCCATTTACTAATTGTTGATCATAGTGCCTGAGTCATTTTTGTTCAATTAAAGAAAGAGAATTCAGATCAATTTCTCTTATGAACATTGATGTAAAAATACTCAATAAAATAGTCACAAATTGGATCTAAGAACACATCAAAAACACCATGCTCAAGTAGCCTTCATCTCAGGGATGCAGGGGTAGGTAGTTCAGCATATGGAAATCCATCAAAGCAACTACCATATAAACAAACTGAAAGAAAAAAAAACCACAAGATCATCTCATTAGACACAGAAAAAGCCTTTGACAAAATCCAACACACCTTTGTGTTAAAAGTTTTGAACAGATCAGGAATTCAAGGCACATATTTAAACATAATAAAGGCAACATACTGCAAGTCAACAGACATCTAATTAAATGGAAAGAAACTTAAAGCAATTCAACTAAAATCAGGGACAAGGCAAAGCTGCCCATTCTCTCTTTATCTCTTCAATATAGTAATTGAAGCCCTATCTAGAGCAATAACATCACTAAAGGGAATCAAAGGGATAGAAATGGGAAAGGAAGAAGTCAAAGTATCACTATTCACAAATGAGAAGTTAGTATACATAAGTGCCACAAAAACCTCTACCAATGAACTCCTATAGCTGAAAAACACCTTAAGCAAAGAGGCTAGATACAAAATTAATTCAACAAAATTGTTGCTCTCTTCCAAACAAATAATAAACAAGCTGAGAAAGAAATCAGAGAAACAACATCTTTCACAATAGTCACAAATAATGTAAAATATATTGGTGTAACTCTAAACAATCAAGTGAAAGAGAAGACAAGTACTTCAAGTCTCCAAAGAAAGAAATTGAAGAAGATATCAGAAGATGGAATGATCACCAATGCTCATCAATCTGAGGGTTTAACTTTGTAAAAATGGCCATCTTACCAAAGGCAATCTATAGAGCCAACACAATTCCTTACAGACATTGAAAGAACAATTCTCAATTTCATATGAAAAAACAAAATCCTAGGAGAGCTAAAACAATTCTGTATAATAAAAAGAAAATCTCAGGAGGTATCACCATCCCTGTACTATAGAGCAATACTAATAAAACCTGCATGGTATTGATATAGAAATGGACAGGTTGATCAATGAACTCAAATCAGAGACCCAGAAATAAACCCACACACCTATTGACCCTTGTTTTTGTCAAAGAAGCCAAAACCATACAGGAGAATAGAGATCATCTTCAACAAAGGGTGGTCTAACTGGATGTCTGCATATAGAAGAATGCAAGTAGTTCCATATTTATCACCCTATATAAAACTGAAGTCCAAGTGTATCAAAGATCTCAACATGTATGTAGATATAGTAAATCTAATTGAAGAGATAGTGGGAAATAGCCTGAAATTTCACCTTAATCTCAAACAAGAAGAATCTCTTGGGAGACTCTATGTTCCTTTAAGAGCAGAAAGGTGGATCTGAGAGACTGTATTGTCCTCTGACCATAGGAAGGTGGATGCTGGAGGCCCAATATTAACTTCTAAAAGCAGCATCTGCTTTGGAGTAGAAGGATACTGATGCTGAGTGGGAAGCACTGTTTTTCAGCCTTTTAGGAGAACTACTTTTATGAAATCCTGAAAAAAATAGACTGGATCCACTGACATTGTGAGCAAGTAGAGGAATGACTCAGTTCTTCATAGGAAAAAAATTGTAATTTTTCTTTAAATAGGATCCCTGTAGCAGGAGTGGCAGGGCTACTTCTGTGTAAATGCTGGGGGCAGAGCACCCTTAAAAGTGTCTCCTGCTGGAGGACCTAATTGAGGACTGCTAGAGACAGCAAGGATTGTTGGTGCAGACAATACCTGCCAATAGGGAACGACTGGTTAGAAGAGATGCTTTCTTGAGACCAATGGGGCACAGGTAAAGTGGATTAAAGGAGCTTGCAGCAGTGTTTAGATGAACTTGCTGCAGCGTTTCTCACCTGCTCCCAGAGTCTGTGTTATTGACTCAGCCCCATCTCTCCTCCAACTGCCAAGGGCACTTAGGATAGGTGGCAAGTAGTCCATAGGACAGGCAGCAGATCCCTACTTATTCCATAGAATTTGAGACCAACAATATTTTTCATTAAGTGGTAGGAAGCAACACAAACAGAATCATCATTGTTAATGAGAAACAAAGAGACACAAAAGATAGCATATTTCAAACAATAAGATGTACAAACATTGTCTTATTATTTTAAATCTCTCATTAATGCATAGACACATTATAGAGAAGGTGGAGTCTTGGAGCACTATAAAAATTAATTATTATAAAAACAGGTTTTAAATAGATATCCAATATTTTTCCTTAAGGGGGGGTTCAGAAAATAATTCCCCTTATATTATTGTAGCTCATTTTATATGAAAAGTGATGGTCCCATAGTAAATCTAGACATTACTGGAAATGTTCTAAACTGCCCAGCAGTCACTAAAGGCAATTAAACTGTAATTTATTACCAAACCACAGAAAAAATGGTACCATTCCCAACCACTTTCCTTCTGGAAGTTAGGCACAAGAAAAGTAGAGTGTGTTCTTGTGGTTAATGGTAAGTATAAATTAAGTAAGTTTATGAGACATTTTCTATTTCCCAGTGGTGGTCACAGCTGCCCCTCTGAAGTTCCTGGTAGCAGTATCAGCAAGAGTGATTGCTCTTAGTACCTAGCTGCTATGAAAAGCATCTGTGGTCACAGAATTCCCCCTTTTCAAGTGATTAAATGATGAGGCAGCCACAAAGAATACAAAAAACAAAAAACAAACAAAAAACAACAACAAAAAAAACCTCCTGAAAACAATGAGTATCATTACCTTACTTTTGCCAAAATAACAAAATAAGGGTATAATATTTCCACCTTAACTTTTTTTCCAGACAAGGTTTTTTTTTGGTACCCTTCTTAGCAGTCTGTTCTAAAACAAATTTTGTTATTTTTTTAATTTCACTTAAGTAATTTGTGTTTACTATTATGCATTTATTATCTGTTCTATATATTTGTATCTGTACATATGGAAACTACTTTTTAAAAATTTAGATTTTGGAAAATATTTTGATCTATTAATTTTTGATCTCTTTTTTTCCTATTACAATCACTCACTATTCCAGAACATAATGCTTGTTATATAATCTTCATTTCATTCTTCCTTATAATTTTAATTTTTGTTTTTTTTCTCTTCATTTGCTATAAAGACAACTTATGACTAAATAGAATAAATGATAATTGTGTTAGAATTCTTTTCAGGTAATTCTAATATATGATTCTTCATAGCTTTGGTATCCACTGACTGTTTTTATTCAGTCTGTGGCCATCCTGGTATTTGCTGCTGTGGGTGATTTTCTCAACGCCTCAAGATGCAATTTGGGGAGACTCTGGGTGTTAATTGAATTGTTAAGATTTTCATCCTCTTGAGACTGAGCATGCAGAGTGTGGCTTTTTCTAGTGGGGTGTGGATATCCAACAGTCTAATTACCATTGACATGGTGGCACAATTATAATCAGCTTACTCTATCTTTTCCTCTCAGGAGATGCTGAATCTCCCAGGTGCTTTTCTGAAGCATGAGGAGCTAGCAGAAGCTTCCTCCAGCCAGCCTGCCTATTGTTCACATTTACAAATAGTCCACTGCTAAGAAATGAGTGTCCCTCTCTGAAGGTGCTTTCTGGACCCAGATCTTTCTAGTAGATGAAATATAGATTCGTGGAGGGGAGTGATAAATGAGGTCTTGACTTATTGCTTGGACAGAGATGTACTCTGAGTTTCTAGTTTTTCCAGGATTATAGGACTACTTAGAATTATCACACACTTCCCATGTGATCTACAAGAGCAATTAGGCTAGTTATACTACTTCCTGGCTTTTCAGAAGAGGATTTCAGGAAATGGCAGTTGTTAGTCACCTATCTGTGGACCAGCTATAAGCTGCTTTGTCTCTAACAATGCTCTTACAGTTCCTAACCAGGGTGTTTCCTCTTGCCATAGGTGGAGTTGGGTTTTGTCTATTTAAATATTTTCTGGGATTATAACAAATTTAGCAGGAAGTACAAGGGAAAATGTATGTTCCTTTTATTTTTAAGCCAAATTAGAAAATAAAGTGTAGATTTTTGAAATTTGCCATGATATCAGTTCCTACTGTTATACTCATGTATCAACCAATGTTGGGTACATTTTAAGACAGCTTGTTTCATTGAAAAACAATACACTAAAGGCATTACAACCCTAAAATATTTTCACTTACTGGAAACTTTGGAGTATATGTGATACAAAATTTCAGAACATATGCAAATGCTCATTTTTGCACTTGTGAAAATTATGTTTATTAATAAAGGTTTTTATATAACTGTCCTTTAGATTTTACCATGTGTGATGATTCATCATTGTGATATATCACAGCACAGCTGGTTTCCAGAAGTGACATTATATAGCAAAAATTTATAGAAAATATCTAAAAGTCATGTAGTTATAATACTTTCACTCCATGGGTAGTACCATCAATACCACCATTTAGTATAATAGCTTTGGGGAAAACAAAATGTCCAACACAGAAATGCTTTAGTAATGAAAATACATTTCTCTGACATTTCTGCAGAAGTCCTAGTACGTATAAAATTTGTATCTAAAAATAGCCAGTACCCACATAAGAGTTGAAAGGAAATGATCATTTGAAAGTAGTTTTATTTACAAGAGCAGTAAGTACATACAACTTTTTGTAACTTTGTACTTAAGCTTTTTAGTTTACAATTGTTTAATTATTATTATTATTTTTTTGGTGATGATATTGTCACATTATGTGATTTCTCTTTTTTTTTTCTATTAGATATATTCTTTATTTACATTTCAAATGTTGTCCCCTTTCCTGGTTCCCCCTGTCCTCCAAAATCCCATAAGCCATCTCCCCTTCCACAATCAATCCTCCCCAGCTTCCCAGTCTTGGTATTCCTCTACACTACAGCATCAAGTCTTTCCAGGACCAAGGGCCTCTCCTTCCTTTGGTGTCTAACAAGACACTGCCTATGTGTCTGGAGCCATGGGTAACTCCATGTGTATTTGTTGGTTGGCGGTTTTGTCCCTGGGAGCTCTGGGAGTACTGGGTGACTCATATTGTTGCTCCTCCTGTGCAAATTCCTGCTGCAAACCCCTTGAGCTCCTAAGGTCCTTTCTCTAACTCCTTCATTGGGGACCCTGTGCTCAGTTCAATGGCTGCCTGAAAGTGTCTCCCTCTGTATTTCTCATGCACTAGCAGAGCCTCCCAGGTGACAGCAATATCCAGCTCGAGTCAGCAAGCACTTGGGGGCATCAATAACACTGTCTGGATTTTGTCACTGTATATGGCATGGACCCCTGGGTGGGGTAGTCTCTGGACGGTCTTTCCCTCAGACTGTGCTCCACCCTATGTCTCTGTATCTCTTTCTGTGGGTATTTTGTTCCCCTTTCTACAAAGAACCCAAGTATCCATATTTTGTTCTTCCCCCTTCTTGGGCATCATTTGATGTGTGAAATGTCTCTTGCATATTCCAAGCTTTTGGGCTAATGTCCACTTATCAGTGAGTGCATACCATGTGTGTTCTTTTGTGATTGTGTTACTTCACTCAGGATATTTGCCAGTTCCATCCATTTATCTAAGAATTTCATGATTCATTGTTTTTAATGGCTGAATAGTAGTACTCCATTGTGTATATATATCAAAATTTCTGTATCCATTCCTCCATTGAGGGACATCTGGGTTTTTTCCATCTTCTTGCTATTATATATAGGACTGCTATGAACATAGTGGAGCATGTGTCCTTATTACATGTTGGAGCATCTTCTGGGTATATGTCCAGGAGTGGTATAGCTGGGGCCTCAGGTAGTACTATGCCTAATTTTCTGAGGAAAAGCCAAACTGATTTCCAGAGTGGTTTTACCAGCTTACAATCCCACCAGCAATGGAGAAGTGTTCCTCTTTCTCCACAACCTCTCCAGCACCTGCTGTCTCCTGAGTTTTTGATCTTAGCCATTCTGACTGGTGTGAGGTGAAATCTCAGGGTTGTTTTGATTTGCATTTCCCTGATGACAAAGGATGTTGAACATTTCTTTAGGTGCTCCTCAGCCATTCAATATTCCTCAGGTGAAAATTCTTTGTTTAGCTCTGTACCCCATTTTTTAATATCGTTATTTGTTTCTCTGGAGTCTAACTTCTTAAGTTCTTTGTATATATTGGATATAAGCCATCTGTTGGTTGTAGGATTGGTAAAGATCTTTTCCCAATTTGTTGGTTGCGGTTATGTCCTATTGACAGTGTCCTTTGCCTTACAGAAACTTTGTAAACTTTTGAGATCCCATTTGTCAATTCTTGATCTTAGGGCATAGGCTATTGGTGTTGTGTTCAGGACATTTTCCCTGTGCCCATGTGTTAGGGTTAGGGTTAGGGTTAGGATTAGGCTCTTCCCCAGTCTCTTTTTTCCATTGAATGGATTTAGCTCCTTTGTGAAAGATGAAGTGATCATAGGTGTGTGAGTTCATTTCTAGGACTTCAATTCTATTCCATTGATCTACCTGCCTGTCACTGTACCGATACCATGCAGTTTTTAACAGTATTACTCAGTAGTACTGCTTGAAGTCTGGGATACTAATTGCTCCAGATATACTTTTACTGTTGAGAATAGTTTTCACAATCCTGGGATTTTTATTATTCTAGATGAATTTGAGAATTGCTCTTTCTAACTCTACGAAGAATTGAGCTGGGATTTGAAGGGGATGTCATTGAATCTGCATATTGATTATGGCAAATGGCCACTTTTACTATTATATTAATCCTGCCAATCTATGAGCTTGGGAGATGTTTCCATCTTCTGAGGTCTTCGAATTCTTTCTTCAGAGACTTGATGTTCTTGTCATACAGATCTTTCACTTGTTTGGTAGAGTCTCATCAGGATAATTTATATAGTTTGTGACTATTTTGGAGGGTGTCATTTCCCTAATTTCATTCTCAGTCTGTTTATAATTTGAGTATAGGAAGGCTATTGATTTCTTTGAGTTAATTTTATATCCAGTCACTTTGCTGAAGTTGTTTATCAGCTGTAGTAGTTCTCTGGTGGAGTTTTTTGGGTCGTTTATATATACCATCATATCATCTGCAAATAGTTATAATTTGACTTCTTTCTTTCCAATTTGTATCCCCTTGACCTCCTTTTGTTGTGTAATTGCTCTAGCTAGAACTTCAAGTACTATTTTGAATAGATATGGAGAGATTTGGCCGCCTTGTCTAGTCCCTGATTTTAGTGGGATTGCTTCAAGTTTCTCTCCATTTAGTTTGATGTTGGCTACTGATTTGCTGTATGTTGCTTTTACTATGTTTAGATATGGAACTTGAATTCCTGATCTTTCCAAGATTTTAGCATGAATGGATGCTGAAACTTGTCAAATGTTTTTTCAGCGTCTAATGAAATGACCATGTGTTTTTTTTTTCCTTTGAGATTGTTTATATAGTGGATTACATTGATGGACTTCCTTATATTGAACCATCCCTGCATCCCTGGGATGAAGCCTACTTGATCATGGTGAATGATCGTTTTGATGTGTTCTTGGATTCAGTTGGCAAGAATTTTACCTACAGGATCAACAGTTGCTGTATAAAGAAATGTGACCGATAGACTGATGTCTTTGCTCGCCTACATATAACCAATTGATACATCCAAATTTTCTTTTTGAACACCCAGTACACTGAGACACAAAAATAAAATAAAATAATATAATGTAAATGACAATTATGCAATTGACAATCATACCAAAATATATTGCTGGATTTCTGTTTTAGCCTCAGATTTACAAAGCTGCATGAGAACTTTGCCCTAACTTTCATTGTGTGCATTATAGTTTGAGCCACAAATTATACAAATAGAGGAATTTAAAATTCAGGGATGTTTTCTTCTGAGATATGTTTTATTTGTGTTAGGGCATGAGAAGTACTGGCAGTTACAATCAACGCAAGAAGACAGATCACATTTTATTAAACTACTGTTAGTCTTGTACTATCTATAAATTACTGATGTTGTAAAAGTTAGGGTCTCAGAGCACACCAGAAACAGGGGACTTTGCAATGAATTTTTTGAGTTTTCATGGCTTGTGGGTTATGAAGAACTGAAGTTGTACTTCTTTATGGTTCACAGGCATCTACCTTCTGACTGAAATTTTCTTTTGCTCCTTATAAAGCCTGAGTACAGGGAGTTAGTGACATCACTGCCCAGAATCCAGACACATATCACTGTTTTTTTGAGGATCAACTGAAAAGAACAAACATTTATGCCTGAAGTAGAGTCAGGCAACAGAAATGTCATTACCTGTCTTTGATCTAGTAAATTGCAGCTGAAATCTTCTAGGGAATGATAAGAAATTCTCCTACTTTCATTTCAAGCAACCCTACCTTTCCATTGATGGACAAAAATCATGCCTTCAGTGGCTGGAGCTGCAAAAGTGTTGTTCACACTCACAATCTCATCCTGACCACAAGAAAGGACCAAAATGTGTATGTGATCCTCTGTCCAGTCAAAGGTTGTTATAGTCCACATGGTCTAACATTTAACACAATTTTTATTGCAGTTCTGTTGAGAGAAAGTAATCAAAGTTATGTTTACTTTTTAGAAAGTCACAAAGGAGGAAGAATAACTTCTGTTTTGTGAAAAAAAACATATATAATTACCAGAAGTATAATATAAGTGAACTTATCAATGACATAAACTATTGTAATGTAAATCTATGATACAGACTTTACAGAATATCTTCTGGAGAAATTTCTAGTTTTTCAAGTCATAGAAGCACTTAGTGATCAGTTACAAGTAAAAGCATTTTTTCTTCTGGGTCTTTTGCCCTCATAGTTTTCCTTCAGTCTAGTTGGCAGTTTTAAAAGTGTCTAATGGAGAATAGTGAAGGCTCATATTAGATCTCCTTTCTGTCAGACTAGGCTGTGCTTTACATGTCTGAAAATAAAAACAAGGTAACTACTGCAGAGAATGTGTCATCTTGATCCAGCATCTTCAAGTGTCATATCACTGGTAAGGAAATGGAGGCTGATTTTGCTTTCTGGTACAAGTAATGAGACCAAATATAATTAAATGGAATTCTGGAACCTAGTCAACCATAGGAAAGATTTTTACACTCATTCTTGGCACAAAGATTCTGTGGACATTAACATTATCATTCAAATTGCTAATTGTATATAATTTAATTTAACATTTAAAATATCTTTCAAGAGCTGAATTTTCTAATTTTATTGCAATCATACATCTAAGAATCATTAAATATTATCTTTTGCATTTATATAGATATTTACAAATCACAGAATTTTCTGATGTATTATACAATGTCATTGTATATTCATAACAGCACTGTGATGCTATTATTGCTGACCATGTGAGTGTGATTTTTAGAGATATTAAGTACTTTTGTCAGCTCATGACTTGTAGACTGTGTTAAGAAGATGAGTGACCACTCAACTGAACACTAAACACTCTACCTAAGAAAATTTAAAATCTCTAAGGTGATACCAAAGACATCTGGGATTTCAACACACACACACAGTTTATTTTGTTGACAAATACCAATTATGCAATCATTAATCCCATCTATCCTTATGACCTTATAAATATTAATACCAAAATTGTAACTTATTATAAGCCTTATGATATATCTTGATGCCAGGTTTTGAGAACTAAATCTTTACATTTGTATTGATGAAGATGTACAAGTATAATACTTACACATATACCTGTTCCCCAAGCCTACTTAGTTAATCTAGTAGGCTCTGCTATATTGCTCCTGCTTTCTTTTATTATACTTTGGTTTTTAATTCATGTTAAGGATTGACTATGGAATGTTTCTCATAAACCTGTGTGTTAGGGTTATGGTCACCCAATGACAGGGTTAGCAAACTGATTTCATCATGAACTTGATGGCTTTGGCTTCATCAATGAATTTATTTACCGATAAATTCAGAATCTGAAATAGTAGTATGAGATGGTAGAATTGTGTTGAGCTGGTTTGGAAGAAGCAAGTCACTCTGGGCTTGTGGTTAATTTGGCTACTCTTGCCCTGAGCTCTTCCAGTGACTATTCTCAGCTTTCTGTCTATGCACACTTTCTTTGATTTGCTAGTACTTCGATAATGCTCTGCCTCCTGCAGCCAGAATCAGCAGCACCTATGCCCATACACTGAAACTATGAGTCAAAATAATCCTTCAACTTTCAAACATTACGTGGGTATTTGATGACAGTAATGACAAAATTAGCACAATTTATAATCAGTTATCAATCACAATCACTTAATATTCAGAAAGGCATTTGTCTGTCATTTATAAAAACATATAAACAAAATAATATCATTAAACAAAGCTAATGAAAGGTCTGGGAGTCTTTTCTTTGCAAGCGTTTTAAATTCATGTATGATGTGGTAATATTTACTTAAAAACATTTCTGCGATACTTAAGGTTTCCCTCCAAAAGTGTGAAGGGCACTAAGATTTCATGTTCTTTTAGATAGAAATGAAAGCTGGTGTTCTATTTTAAAAACATTTTTTAGTAAGTCTTTCTATGAAATATAATTTTTCCTTTATAGAAGACACATAAAACTGCATAATTTAGATTATCAGGAAAAAAATTTTGAACAATAAATTCATTTCAGATGATGTTTTCTTACTAATAATTATCAAGTAATATTAATGTACAAGCAATGATATATAATTATAATAATTTATGTATTAGTATTATATATATATGATATACATATATCATGTGCACACTTGTGGACACATGTCCTATGTCATGAATGCAAAGACCAAACTTTGTGGTCTTGGTTCTGTCCTTCTATCATAATGATAAGGTCTTCAGCTTGCTGACAATTAGCCTTACCCCCTGAACTACCTTGCTGGTTCTAGGCAATTGTTTATTTATTATCAATGTTAATAATTTTTTGAGATCATAATTAGTTTTAATTACTGAATAGCTAAAAATATATTCAGTCACTTATTTAAAAATAATATATACTATGAATATTTGAATATATGTACACACACACACACACCAACACACACTTGCCCATTGCAACCTAAGTCTTTTCAACATCACAAGTACTGATAAAATGGTAATGCAATGCGTAGACCACCTCATTCACTTGAAGACTTGTAGCAATCATGAGTTAACATCAATAGTAGGATGAACAGTTTACATACACAGCTAAAAATAAAATATTCGAGCTACATAAAACATCAACAACAGTGATTATTGTATTTGGCAGTGTATATGTGCTGTGCTTGATATAGAGCCACAAGGCACAGGGACAGCAGTGATAATCTAAACATTAGCATTATTTATTCAAGGACATTGGAGAATTTTCAAGCAGTACTGTTAATTTCAGTGCAATCCTGAAATTAAACCAATGGGGCAGGATTTGGAAGTAGAATTTAAGATATTATTTTAATGAGTAGTTCACTATCACTATAAGTATTCTGTTACAATGAAACAGGTCAGCTTTTGTTTGTTTACTTTACCAGATGAGTTTTTATGGATGCTCATGAAAATACCTGTGCTGGTAAATCCTAAGGCCATATCTTACTGGAGTTGGTTCGTTGTCTGTGTGAAATGGTATTTGACTTACAGATTTACAGCTCAGACTAAGATAGGGAAAACACTAGCCTCTAAATATATTTTTGTCACTCTTCCTACATTACATTTTTTTCCTCTGAAACTTTCTGTTTATCCAAAGATACAACCATCTTGCCACTTAGGTTTATTTATTTATTTATTTATTTATTTATTTATTTATTTATTTATTTATTTATTTTACTATTACTCCACTAATGCAAAGGTTCTAATCAGACATAGACAAAATGGCTTATTCCTCTTTCTGAGCCTAGATAATTTCTATATTCAAATGTGGGGAAAAATGATTCAGAATAGATTATACAATATAAATATTGAAATATATACTAGTCAATAATTAACATGTAAGGAGTTGAACAAAATTTGCCATTGGCTTTCAAAGAATAGTCTATTCCAAGAAAGCAAGTTTCAAATGAGATTAAAGCTTTCCTTATAGGAGCTCACAGAAACTGAAGCAACAGTCATAGAGCCTCTATGGGTTTGAGCTACATCTTCTGCATATATGTTGTGGTCATTAGCTTGCTTGGTGTTCTGGTGGGAGTGGTAGAAATGTATTTGACACTTTTGTCTACTCCTGGGAGGTTGCATTGTCTTGAAGGTAAGGGTTTGTACCTAGTCTTAGTGTAACCTGCTATACCAAGTTCAGTTGATATTCCTGAGAGGACTGTTATTTTCTTAATGGAAATGTAGGAAGAATGGCTTGAGGGGAGGTGTATAAATGGGAGGACTAGGATGAATAGAGGAAGGAAAAAAATGTGGTCTAGATGTATTGTATGATAGACAGAATAAATTAAGAAAAATAGAAAAAAAAACTTGTTCTCCAAATTGAGAAATTTAAACAAAACAAAACCAAAAATGGATTAAATAAAAGAGCAAATAAACTTTAATAGCACTTTATAAGAGTAAAAATAAGGTTTCCTTGCTTATCACATAATGGAATTTGTAATTTGTTCAAGATGTAATGATTTCTTAACTTTAATTTCAAATGGCCATCAATTTTGTTAATTTCCTTTCTGGGTATTTTAGTACAATTTAACACTACATATAAAGTACAACTTGCTTGGAAATATCTAGGAAATATTTTTAGCTTCCTTAGTTCAGGAAGCCACCAAATCATTTCTCTTTTTTTGTCCTTTTCTTTTCTTTTTTTTTTTTTTAACCTAATAATATGTTGCTTTAAGTGCTGTTGTATTTCATGAACTCCAGGTAACTGCAATAATTTTTACACTTGAGCACTTCAAGTAGCTTAATGTTTTGCTTAATAAATGCTTAAAATACCCCCCTTATTAATCAGGATAGTAATGTAATATTTTATTTTGCAGAATATTCTGAAAATTGATATTTACTATTCTATACAATGAGACTTGGCTTTAAGGCAGTATATTGCCATTAAATGTTGCAAATTTCACTTTAATATCTTTAGATTGAGGGATGAGATGAATGACATACACAAGCTGTCCAAAGACATGGCTTGGGCTGAAATCAAGTGTCTCCTTCTGTGTTCCAACTATCCTGTGGTCCAGACCTGGGAACTTCTAGTCTCCATAAAATGTAATATTCCATGATGACTGCTTTAATCTGGCTTTTCTCAGCTTCTCAATGAATGAATTGCTCTGCCTGGCCTCATATTAACTTCTGTAATATGATCTAATCCTCTGGCTACTTCTCATTCTCTGCCTTGTTCTGTCTTCATCCATGTCTAGCTTGTTCTCTCAGCCACCTGTCTTTGTAAAACAGTCCCAATGAAACTTCTACATACATCTCTCCCCATGTTACTCTAAATTAGCTTCTCCTTTCTGTACTAATTTCAAGAGAGTTAGGCATATCATATCATTGACTTATTCTGACACATTTTCCTCTGATTCATCATATTGTCTGCCCCTCAATTAGGTGATACTTTCAAACATGGCTGCTTCCTTCTACAAACTAACCTTATCTTCATTGTTAGGGACTCAACTGTATATTAATGGTGTGTCTGTATTCCAGCTAGATCATACTGTGATCCAGGGTGTGTCTGCATTCCAGCCAGATCACATGCACTTAGAAGGTCTTTGAATGTGATGCCTTGCTAGCGCAGTCTTGCTACTGGATTAAAACTCCTCTACTTAAAATATGTGAATGTTTTCAGAACTAGAGCTTTCCAAGAAATTGAACTGGGAGTTATCTTCTCTCTTTGCCCTGTGTTATATGCAAACTTCTTTCCTCTCACACATCAGTATGAACATTAATGAACAATCAACCTGAGAACTTTAACCATGAGAAAATATCTGCCAGGTTATACTCCACCTATTTCTACCATTTAGCATCCAGTTCAGTCTAGTGAAAGACCCTGGCCCCTAGCAGGAGAAGTAAAAGACCCCTAGCAAGTAGAGTAGAGCCAAAAATGTAGTTCAGCCAGTTCAGCAATTCTATTCTTCTATTCCAGGAACTGGCTGACCATAAAGAATTTGTGGCCACAATGTTAGGATGACTTTGTTCCAGGAACTAGCTGACCATAAAAGTTAAAATAGAACCTTGTTAACAATTATGAGAAACTGGGAGTTTCCCCTTGTGATTTTCCTTGGTATTTTCAGTATTTTTCCTATGATTCACTCCCTCCTCCCTTGGGTTGTGGGTTTTTCCTTTAAATACCCCATCTCCCCGCTACTCAGGGTCAAACTCCTCTACCCCGGCTTGGGATATGAGTCTCGACCCCAGTGCACTGGTTTCAATTAAACCTTGTGTGATTGCAGCAAGAACAGTCTCTCGTGAGTTCTTGGGGGGTCGCGACTAGAGGGAGGGTCTCCCCACTCCGGGGGTCTTTCACTAGTACATGCAGCCTTAAACTCTGCCAGCTTAACTAAATTATATTTATTTTTTTCCAAGTGTCCCCCCTGTATTGTTTGAAAATAAGGAACAGAATGCAGAAGTGATTTGAAGTTTGGAGGAAGTTTCATTTATAGCTGATGAGTTGATTCAATGGTCTACAATGGGAGAATTGGGAGTCATGTTTGACTCTTGACAATCTTGGTCACTTTTTTGATTTTTTTAATCACCCACTGGGGTCATATGTACTTCCATCATTGGACACATAGGTCTGGTTTTTTGTTTTGTTTTGTTTTGGTTTTATGTTTTTTGTCCAGGTCCTTATAACATTCATGAACTTTGTTTCTCCTAATGTGCCATTTTTTTTAAAAAAATTGGGCATTGAGAAGGTTAATGTGAACATTTATGACTGACTCTTCTTTGTTATTTTTAAATAACAAAGAATAATTAATAATAATTAGGGCTCACAAGTAGGTTATTTTCTGGGATCACAACAGCTTCTTTCCTTTACTTTGTCTCTGCCTTCTCTTTCCTTCCTCACTTCTAGCTTCCTGAAAGTTGATGTCATGTCCAGAGATTATTATGGGAGACTTATTCTGAAAGGATGTCTGAGTAGCCACTTTCTCTGGAGTCATGGATCCCACCATGTACACTCTTTGGTTAGTGGTTTAGTCTCTGGGAGCTCTGGGTAGTCTGGTTAGTAGATATTGTTCTTCCTATGGGGTTGCAATCCCCTTCAGCCCCTTTAGCCCTTCCCCTAGCTCTTCCACTGGAGATCCTGAGCTCAGTCTGATGGTTGGCTGTGAGTATCTGCATCTGTATTTGTCAGGTTTTGGTAGAACCTCTCAGGGAACAGCCATACCAGGTGCCTGTCAGCAAACTCTACTTGGCATCTACTAGACTGTGTGGCTTTCTGGCTCTTTGTCAAAACTGCTAATTATATGCACCCTTCCAGTCTATTGTATACTCTTTTTGATTGCTGGACAATTTGACAATTAATTTTGCATAAAGATGGAAAATATTTTAATTCTCTATTTCACATTGCTACCTGTATATGCAATTAAAAACAATTAAGTCTATGTTACTACTCTGAACCTTTTAAAATCCTTCCTGGTTTCCTTACATCAACTCTTTTTCTCATGCTTAATATTTATAAATATTCATTGTTCAGCACTTTAACTGTTAGTAAAACACATGCAGGATGAATAGCAACATACCTGAATTTACTTAATTACACCTTTGATAAGTTTACATATACTTGCTTATCTCAGAGTTCATTTTATGAAACAGTGCTTAAGAATTGAAGAATTCAGTTCAAATATATTCTATGTCTCTTTCCCAAAATGCAGCATCAATTCTGACTAAGCCTAATTGCTCATTGTAAAATGTGCAAGTAGTGTTGTCTTTGAAGTGATTTTATTAAATGTTGAGTCAGATGCTTCATTGATTTCCTTGTTTCCTTGTTAAATAGTATCGTTATACTCTAAACTTGGCATTTGTCCTTGTGATGCATCTGGAAATATTTGTTTCCTAAAAATGCTATAAAAGAGTTTAACTTTAACATTAAACACAAATTTAACATCTGACTTAATTTGACAACTATGGATTAATTATCTGCAATTTTCTTAAAGTTTTTAGGTCAGCTAGTCCTAGATACTTCTAGAACAATAAAGCCAGAAACAATAGTTACAAGACAGGTTTGCTTTTAAGACTCCTTATAAAGACAATATGTCAACACAGGGAATATTTTGTGTATTTGCAGTCATAGGGAACCTACTTTTTAAAGGCATCATATTATATTTCCAAACAGAGTCAAACTAGATGCTGCTTTCTCTTCTTTTTAAACAGTGAAATTATACCAAATGGTTAAAAGTCCGAAAATGTTCATAGCAGCCTTATTTATAATAGCCAGAAGCTGGAAAGAACCCAGATGTCCCTCAAGGGAGGAATGGATTCAGAAGATGTGGTATATCTACACAATGGAATACTACTCTGCAATTAAAAACAATGAATTCACGAAATTCCTAGGCAAATGGTCAGATCTTGAAAATACCATCCTTAGTGAGGTAACCCAATCACAAAAGAACACACATGGTATGCAGTCACTGATAAGGGGATATTGACCCAGAATCTCGGAATACCCTAGACACAATCCGCATATCAATAGATTTCTAAAAAGATGGAAAGAGAGACCCCTGGTCCTGGAAAGACTGGATGTAGGGGAACGCCAGGACAGAGAAGCGAGAGGGGGTTGAATGGAGAAAAGAGGGAGGGAAGGGGGCTTATGGGACTTTCGGGGAGGGAGGAAACGGGAAAGGGGAAGTGATTTGGAATGTAAATTAAAAAAATAAAATAAAAAAAAGTCCGAAAATGAAGAAAATTTAAACATAAAAATTTAATTTAAAATAAAATTAAATAAAGAAAATTTAATTTAAAAAGCAAAACAACACAAAATGTTATGGGCTGGTGAGCTGGCTCAGTGAGCAGGGCACCTGCCACTAAAGCTGATGGATGATCTGAGTTTGATTCCTGGATCCAGCATGGTAGAAGATGAGAGTCAGTTATACAAGTTATATAACACACACACACACACACACACACACACACACACACACACACACACACACAAATAAATTAGTGTAAGTTAAAAAGACATTATTAAATGCAATGTTGCTATCATTATTAACATCAGACAACATACTCTCAAAACAGGTGCATGAGAATTATCTAGCTTAGAATATTATGGCTCTATATACAAATATATACATGTTTGTAGCTGCCTGTGGCTAGGGAAGCTGGGGATAGATGGGAAGACTGTGAGAAAGGACGGAGACCAGGACAACCCAATTGCTGACTGAGGTTCAAAGTTTAATGGGTGACTGAGAATTGAAGGTTAGGAGCGAGACCTTTCCCCCCAAGTTTCGAGAGTGTGCTCAGAGGGTCTTGGCTCCACTTCCAAGGCTACACTGCTAGGCAGGATAGCTTGCTTAATTTCAGGAAGCTACAGATCTGGAAGAACAATGGACTTCACCTTGGTCCGAGCACTCCACCCTAGGTGGGGGAGATTTGTGGCTCACTGAGATCTGGAAATTCCTGCTCAGAAGGCTGAGTGGAGGGAGGGCACACATGTTTTTGTATTACACGTACATATACATGCAATCACAAGTGCATAGTATGTGTTTTTCTATTTTTCATTATTTTCTGTATAGGAGTATCACAACAGGTACCACAGAGTACAATTTTGTGTAATTTGTTATCTATTTTCAATGTTGACTCTAGAGATCAAATCCATGAGAGCATAACTTAGATTTTTACCTTTGAGCCATTTTGCTAATCTATAGATAAGTTTCTTGTGATGTCAGGGATTCAACCCAGGGTCTTGATTTCTTAATTGATGGTTGGTATAAATAATAAAGGAAGATGTAAATCATCCACCCTACTTTCACATTTGGGAAGCCCTCTTTGTTATCTAATCTTTGTTCATTCTGAACCAAGAAGAGTAAAGTGCATGTATTTAAAACTGACTACAAATGTAGAAATCTATGAATGACTATTATTCAATAGATGAACAGTCATATCCAAGCATTCGTATAAAGAGAGTCTTTGGAAAAAAAAATTACAAATTATCCAAAAATTGATTTTCCCGTACGTTTATCTAACACAAAATTAATGATGGTCACGCTTAAGTACCATCTGTCTAAAAAATTCCTGAGTGATGCAGTTCTAACATAAATTAAAGATTCTTGAGAGTGTGAAGTAAATCTTTTTATTGAAAATTTTCTTATCTTTAATAAGAGCAAGAAAATGACAAGTACATACTTCATAACCAAGTCCTTAAGAAAATCTGAGAAACAAGAAGTTACATATCATTCAATTGAGTAATTCCATCTCAGTGACTTACTTTGGGGCTCAGGGCATTCAACCCATTGAGACTTAAACTGCCCATGGGAGTGAATTATGTAACATGTCACCTGATATAGGATGGACGTGTCTGTTCAGTATTTAGCATATGACACATATGTCAGGAACAAAGTTGCTATGTGGAATGGAGATACAGCAGTCAATTTTGATAAGTATTTGCCATGAGTTATTTATATTTTATTCCATTTTGTCTAGTGAGTCACAAAGGTTTTAGGGGCTCAATAGGTGTCAGGAAATATTATATTAATCCATTTTAAGGCAGGAATGAACCATTCATAGTTAATAATTAACCAGGGAGGACTCTAAATTCTTACCTTGGAAATGGAAAAAGCAACACACGGTAACTATCTGAAGATTCCCTGACTTTATTTTTCTGCTCCATAAATATTAACTTTTCTGCATTAAAATGGTGTTTCATAATAATACACATGATGCAGCTTTCCAAACCCAGGCTTTATTACCTACAGGCCAGTTTTTACCTACCTTTCCTCCTTATGTCCTCAAATGCTTTTAACGTTCTTTCAAGTGCTTTCTTTCTTTAAAGTCTTATCTACAGACTTCTTTAAAGTCTTATCTGTAGAACATGAGTCCAAGTTAGGCCACCTGGCTTATAATTCAGGGCATCAAAATGTTGTTTACAGAGGTGGACTTGTAGTTGTTAATGGATTCTTTTCCCCAGCCTGAAACAAACCATGAACACATAGAGTAATTGTACATTTGGTAAATTAGTAAACAGGACATAATAAAACATATCACACTGAACTTAACAAAAAAAAAGGTAGAAGCCTGGACAATGGAAGCCAATCAGGGTGAGAAGAGGAAGGGTGGGAAATGGGAGAGGAGCAGACAAGAAAAGGTTTGATCAAAGTGCATGAAATGCATGTGTCAAATGTCATAATGAAATGTATTATTATGTATAATATACTGCAATGAAAATTAAAGTGGAATTTTATGCTGATTACATGTAAGAAATCATTGAGTATATATTCTAGAAGATGTGTGCTTCCATGAAATCAAGGAAGGAAAAAACAAAAAATATATTGGGATAAGAATTGTCACTAACCTTTCATTATACATACTAAAATGTCATTGAAATAGGATCTGGCCATAAGAAATTGCAGTGTCCCATGTGACCTCTTATTATTATTATTATTATTATTATTATTATTATTATTATTATTAATTTGTACTTCTATAATGTCTCATTGAGACAGCCCAAGCTGGCTTCAAACTGATGACAACCACATGCACATTTTACTGCAAAGGAGGAGATAGGAGGCATGTATCTTCCTGACTTGGAGCATCTTGTCATAGAAACAGAAAGAGCAGTATGGACAATAGGAGGAATTAACAGTATTTGCCACAGGAAGTGGTAATTAACACCCTAGTGTTTACTTTCTGGACTACATACACATATGTTCTCTGGTAATCTAAACCTAATTCTGAATATGGAATGGCTCAAGTTTTATTATTAATCAATTTATTATTAAAGTTAAAACATTAATTCTGAATATCCAGTACAACTCTAGAAAATAATAGGTATTAAGTTTACCAAGCAATAACAATTCAGAATACCAAGTTGTTTGTTTGATTTCTTTTCTTTGTAAATATCTATACTCCTTGTCCAGGTCATGTTTCCAATCACAGTGTACCATTCTGTGTTTCTGTGGTGGGGGGAACCTAATAGTTTATAAGTACCATTATTTTATAATGAAATTAACAGTTATTAAACCCAATTGAAATTTTGTAGTAAGAACTGATGAAATAAATCTCACTTACCCTTATTGATAGTGAATTGAATTGTCTACAGTCCTTAGACAGCCTGTACTGACAGTTGTGTTGTTTCAATGTCTCAGACAATTCATATCAAATCTGTGGATTCAGACAACAAAGAACCCATCCTGAAGCTTATTGACATTCATAATCTTATCTGTATGTTTTCTTATGAATGATAATTGATAAAATTGACATAAAACCAACTATATGATTTTTACTCAAGGTGTCTAGCATAGGCAAAATTATAGAGACAGAAAATGACTATTTCTTATTTGAGGCATTGAGTTAGAGTGTATTTGGGTTAAGTTTGGATTGGTAAAACCTGCACAGTGCTTCTTGAAAGTGGTAAAATTTACTCTGTCATATTTGCTCCAGCAACAGAGCAGTTGGGAGCTCCAGGCACAGGGATAATCAAGCATAATATCGCTTGGGACTCAAGCAGCTTGTGTGCTCCCTGCTCCCAAGAGCTGGGCAGTGCTATGGTCAACTACATGCCAGCTCTGCTGTGAGACATCAGCCCTGCAGAGGAAACTGCACTGGGAAAGAGCACACACGCACAGGGAGTGAGAGCACCAGCACCCCCTTGACGACCTCTGTTCCAGGGATTGACTAGGCTGAGCTTTCAGGTACGCAGGGACTCCCAAATATAACATCACTTAGAACACAGCCTGCTGGGGTTCCATCTATACCCAAGGGTGGGGCAGCTCTGGGGTCTTCTGGGCACCAGCTCTGCTGTGGGCCATCTGTCCTGTAGAGTGATCTACACCGAGAGGGTGCACAGTGCACTCTGCCATCTTTGCTCCAGCAAAAAAACAGTTGGGACCTCCAGGCGCAGGGATAATCAAGCATAATATCACTTGGGACTCAACCAGCTTGTGTGCTCCCTGCTCCCAAGAGCTGGGCAGTTCTGTGGTCATCTACACGACAGCTCTGCTGTGGGACTTCTGCCTTGCAAAGGGACCCTCACTGGGAGAGAGTGCACCCGCTCAGAGAGGGAGCAAACCAGCCTCCCCTTGTGGACCTCTGCTCTGGAGATTGACTACACTGAGCCTTCAGATGTGCAGGGATTCCCCAATATAACATAACTTGGGGCAAGGCACATCAGGGCTCCAAAGTCACTCAGGAGCAGGGCAGCCCCTCAACAATCGGTGCCAGGGGAATCCCAGTAATCCAAGGGGGCAGAAATAGCCTTGCAGACTCACAGGGGGTCCAACCAACAGTCAGTGCCAGCAGGACTAACACCAGAGGTAACCAGATGGCAAAAGGCAAATGTAGGAACGTTACTAACAAAAATCAAGGCAATATGGCACCATTCGAACCTAACACTCCTACAGCAGCAAGTCCTGGATACCCCATCACACCGGAAAGGCAAGATCTGGATTTAAAATCACTTCTCATGATACTATTAGAGGATTTCAAGAAGGACATAAATATCTCATAAAGAAATATAGGAGAACATGAATCAATGGGTAAAAGCCCTTACAAAGGAAACACAAAAATCGCTTAGAGAAATGCAGGAGAATATGGGTCAACTGATGGAGGCACATAAGGAGGCAACACAAAAATCGCTTAAAGAAATGAATCAATGGGTAGATGCCCTTACAAAGGAACCACAAAAATCGCTTAAAGAAATGCAGGAGAATATGGATCAACAGATGGAAGCCCATAAGGAGGAAACACAAAATTCAGTTAAAGAAATACAGGAGAACTTGGGTCAACAGGCAGAAATCCTGAAGGAGGAAATGAAAAAAATATCTTAAAGAAATACAGGAAAACACAAACAAACAAGTGAAGGATCTAAGGAAATACATCCAGGATTGAAAAAAAGAAGTAGAAACAGCTAAGAAATCACAAAGGGAGACAACTTGGGAGATAGAAAACCTTGGGAAGAAATCAGGAATCATAGAAGCAAAAAACAACAATAAAATAAATGAGATGTAAGAAAGAATCTCAGGTGCTGAAGATATCATAGAAAGCATCGACTCAACAGTCAAAGAAAATACAAAATGCAAAAACCATGTAACCCAAAACATCCAGGAAATACAGGACACAATGAGATGACCAAAACCTAAGGATTATAGGTATAGATGAGAGTGAAGATTTGCAACTTAAAGGGCCAGTAAATATCTTCAACAAAATTATGGAGGAAAACTTCCCTAACCTAAAGAGAGAGATGCCGATGAACGTACAAGAAGCCTACAGAACTCTAAACAGACTGGACCAGAACAGAAATACCTCCCTTCACATAATAATCAAAACACCAAATGTACTAAACAAAGAAAGAATATTAAAAGCAGTAAGAGAAAAAGGTCAAGTAACATAGAAAGGAAGACCTATCCGAATCACATCAGACTTCTCACCAGAGACTATGAAAGCCAGAAGATCCTGGGAAAATCTCATACAGACTCTAAGAGAACACAAATACCAGCCTAGACTACTATACCCAGCTAAACTCTCAATCACCATAGATGGACAGACCAAGATATTCCATGATGAAACCAAATTTTCACAATATCTTTCCACAAACCCAGCCCTGCAAAGGATAATAGGTGGAAATCGACAATACAAGGAGAGAAACTACACCCTGGAAAAAATGAGATAGTAACCTTCTTGCATCAAACCCAAAAGTAGATAACCACCCAAACATAAAGATAGCGTCAAGAATAGCAGGTGGCAATAATCACTATTCCTTAATCTCTCTTAATATCAATGGTCTCAGCTCCCCCAATAAAAAGAAATAAACTAACAGACTGGATACATAAACAGGACCCAGGTTTTGCTGCATGCAGGAAACGCACCTCAGTGTCAAAGACAAACCATACCTCAGAGTAAAAGGCTGGAAAACAATCTTACAAGCAAATGGTCCCAGGAAACAAGCCGGAGTACTCATCCTAATATCAGATAAAATTGACTTTCAACCTAAAGTCATCAAAAAAGACACAGAAGGAAACTACACACTGGTCAAAGGAAAAATCCACCAAGAAGAACTCTCAATTCTGAACATCTATGATCCAAATGCAAGGGCATCCTCATTCGTGAAAGAAACTTTGCTAAAGCTCAAGTCACACATCCCACCTCACACAATAATAGTGGATGACTTCAACACCCCACAATCTGAAATGGATCAATCAGGAAAGCAGAAAATAAACAGGGACACAGTGAAACTAATTGAAGCCTTGGACCAAATGGAACTATATATATATAAAACATTTCATCTTAAAGCAAAAGAATATACCTTCTTCTCAGCACCTCATGGTACCTTCTCCAAAATCATCCATATAATTGGTCACAAAACAGATCTCAACAGATATAAGAAGATGAAACTAATCTCATGCCTCCTATCAGATCACTATGGAATAAGGGTGGTCTTCAATAACAACAAAAACAACAGAAATCCCACATGAACGTGGAAGCTGAACAATGCTCTACTCAATGATATCTTGATCAAGGAGGAAATAAAGAAAGAAATCAAAGACTTTTTAAAATTTAATGAAAATGAAGGCACAACATACCCAAATTTATGGGACACAATGAAAGCGGTGCTAAGAGGAAAATTCATAGCCCCGAGTGCCTCCAAAAGAAATGGGAGAGAGCATACACTAGCAGCTTGATGACACACCTGAAAGCCCTGGAACAAAAAGAAGCAAATACACCCAAGAGGAGTAGAAGGTAGGAAATCATCAAACTTAGGGCTGAAATCAGTCAAATAGAAACAAATAAAACCATTCAAAGAATCAACAAAACTAGGAGTTGGTTCTTTGAGAAAATCAACAAGATAGATAAACCCTTAGCCAGACTAGCCAGAGGGCACAGAGACAGTATCCAAATTAACAACATCAGAAACAAAAAGAGAGATATAACAACAAAAACTGAGGAAATTCAAAAAATCATCAGATCCTACTACAAAAGCCTGTATTCAACTCAACTAGAAAATCTGGAGGAAATGGAGAATTTCTTGGACAGATACCAAATACCAAAATTAAATCAGGATCAAATAGACCATCTAAACCCTCCGCTAACCCCTGAAGAAATTGAAGTGGTCATTGGAAGTTTTCCAACCAAAAAAAGCAGAGATCCAGACGGTTTTAGTGCAGAATTCTATCAGAACTTCAAAGAAGACCTAACAACAATACTCTTCAAACTATTCCACAAAATAGAAATAGAAGGAACACTACCGAACTCATTCTATGAAGCCACAATTATGCTAATACCAAGATCACACAAAGATCCAACAAAGAAAAAGAATCTCAGGCCAATTTATCTTATGAATATCAATGCAAAATCACTCAATAAAATTCTTACCAACTGAATCCAAGAAAACATCAAAACGATCATTTATCACGATCAAGTAGGTTTCATCCCAGGGATGCAGGGATGGTTCAATATAAGGAAGTCCATCAGTGTAATCCACTACATAAATAATCTCAAAGAAAAAAACCACATGGTCATTTCATTAGATGCTGAGAAAGCATATGACAAAATTCAGCATCCTTTCATGTTAAAGGTCTTGGAAAGATCAGGAATTCGAGGCCAATATCTAAACATAGTCATAGCATTTACAACAAACCAGTAGCCAACATCAATCTAAATGGAGAGAAACTTGAAGCAATCCCACTAAAATCAGGGACTAGATAAGGCTGCCCTCTCTCTCCATGTCTTTTCAATATAGTACTTGAAGTTCTAGCTAGAGCAATTAGACAACAAGAGGAGGTCAAAGGGATACAAATTGGAAAGGAAGAAGTCAAACTATCACTATTTGCAGACGATAAGATGGTATAATTAAGCGACCCAAAGAACTCCACCAGAGAACTCCTCCAGCTGATAAACAACTTCAGCAAAGTGGCTGGATATAAAATCAACTTAAGCATATCAGTAGCCTTCCTATACTCAAAGGATAAGCAGACTGAGAAAGAAATAAGAGAAATGATACCCCCACGATAACCACAAACCATATAAAGTATCTTGGTGTGACTCTAACCAAGCAAGTGAAAGATCTGTATGACAAGAACTTCAAGTCTCTGAAGAAAGAAATTAAAGAAGACCTCAGAAGATGGAAAAATCTTCCGTGCTCATGGATTGGAAGGATTAATATAGTAAAAATGATCATCTTGCCAAAAGCAATATACAGATTCAATGCAAACCCCATCAAAATCCCAACTCAATTCTTCATAGAGTTAGAAAGAGCAATTCAAAAATTCATCTGGAATAACAGAAAACCCAGGATAGCTAAAAGTATTTTCAACAATAAAAGAACTTTGAGGGGAATCAGCATTCCGGACCTCAAGCTGTATTAGAGAACCGTAGTGTTAAATACTCCATGGTTTTTGTATAGTGACCGGCATGTAGATCAATGGAATTGAAGACCCAGAAATGAATCCACACTCCTATGGTCACTTGATCTTTGACAATGGAGCTAAAACCATCCAGTGGAAAAAAGATAGCCTTTTCAAAAAATGGTGCTGGTTCAACTGGAGGTCCACTTGCAGAAGAATGAAAATCGATCCATTCTTATCTCCTTGCACTAAGCTCAATTCCACGTGGATCAAGGACCTCCACATAAAACTAGACACACTGAAACTAATAGAAAGGAAACTAGGAAAGAACCTGGAATATATGTACACAGGGGAAAATTTCCTGAACATTACACCAATAGCTTATGCTCTAAGGTCAAGTATTGACAAATGGAACCTCATAAAATTAGTTTCTATAAGGCAAAGGATACTGTCAAAAGGACAAAGCAGCAACCAACAAACTGGGAAATGATCTTTACCAACCCTACATCTGACAGTGGACTAATATCCAATATATAAAAAGAACTCAAGAAGTTAGACTCTAGAGAGCAAAATAACCCTATTAAAAATGGGGTACAGAGCTAAACAAAGAGTTTTCACCTGAAGAATATCTAATGGCTGAGAAGCACCTAAAGAAATGTTCAACATCCTTAGTCATTAGGGAAATGCAAATCAAAACAACCCTGAGATTCCACCTCACACCAGTCAGAATGGCTGAGATCAAAACTACAGGAGACAGCAGGTGTTGGCGAGGATGTGGAGAAAGAGGAACACTCCTCCACTGCTGGTGGGATTGCAAGCTGGTACAACCACTCTGGAAAGCAGTCTGGCGGTTCCTCCGAAAACTGGGCATGACACTCCTGGAGGATCCGGCTATACCACTCCTGGGCATATACCCAGAGGCTTTACCTGCATGCAACAAGGACACATGCTCCATTATGTTTATAGCAGCCTTATTTATAATAGCCAGAAGCTGGAAAGAACCCAGATGTCCCTCAATGGGGGAATGGTTTCAGAAGATGTGGTATATTTACACAATGGAATACTACTCTGCAATTAAATACAATGAATTCATGAAATTCTTAGACAAATGTTCATAACCTGAAAATATCATCCTTAGTGAGGTAATCCAATCACAAAAGAACACACATGGTATGCAGTCACTGATAAGGGGTTATTAACCCAGAATCTCGGTATACCCAAGACACAATTCACATATCAATAGATTTCCAAGAAGATGGAAAGAGAGACCCCTGGTCCTGGAAAGACTGGATGTAGGGGAATACCAGGACAGAGAAGTGAGAGGGGGTTGAATCGGAAACAGTGGGAGGGAAGAAATGGTAAGGGGAAATCATTTTGAATGTAAATAAAAAAATATTGAAAATAAAAAAAATTAAAAAATTAAAAAAAAAGACAGTGGTAAAATTATTTTAAAATATAGTGATGCTGTAAGTATCCAAATTAGTGAGAAATACACTAGTGAGCAATACAATTTAAATAAAGTTAACATCATGATATGTATATTATGATTCTAATAGAATGTTGTTTTAGAAAGCATGTCTGTTTTTGCTTCATTTGTTACATTCTTACATCAATTTCTGAACAGAATTGAAGAGTGCACACATCCTTCAGTGGGATCTTCTGACTGTACATGTGTCCTCATCTGTGCTTCAAGAATGTAACAGAGGGATAAACAATAACCCATCTTTTTCCACAGAGATGACTGTGAAATGAAAATTCAGTAACATGCTGAACTCAGTCATACATATTACTGTAAAGTTGTTGTCTTCTGGTCTGTATCCATTTACCCATTTTCAGTGAGCTGTTCTATAAATGACTATTAAGTTATGAATACTTGTGAAAGACTCTAGCATTGTGAGTAGATGATTATGTCTCCTGATGTTGGATTGGATAATTAATTAAAACTAAAGAACAAATGTTAAAACTGAATTTGTTCTAGGTATGAAGAAGAAGGGTATCTTTTCTACAGCACCTAGTAGATTTATATAATGCAAACTAAAACTTTGTGGGTATGTTCAATGCTACTGTACCTCTGGGGATGGGTTTGATTGAATTTGGCTACATTCATCTGGTAAAGCACTACTCATTCTCAATTATCATATTCATTATATTCAGTGTTTGGGGACCCACAGAGCCTCTACCCTGTCTGCTAAAATAAAAACTCAAAAGATTTTGTTTTTTATTAGAAAGACTTGATTTCAGAAGTATCAATGGGTTGATTTCAGAGGAAGTGTTTTATAAGTCAAGAGACTGAGAGGACTTTATTAGTCCTGTCCTACCAGCAGGCAGAACAACAGCAGCAGGAAATCCTAATCTCTCATGGAACTAGAATACCTTTTCTCTGTCCTTGGAAGTCAGAATGCTGATTCTCCTGTTTTGGGGCTCCAAGATTCCCACCGAATGCCTGAAGAATCTTTGGTCTTCAAACCAAACTGGCAGTTGCCCACTGGCTTTTGTTATTCTAATGCATTTGGATTTAGACTTGACCATGAAGACAACCTGATATGAAATTTTCTACTTTATCTCAACAATTCTCTTAGTAAATTCTCCTCAGATCTATTTTTGAATCTCCAACTATCATCTATCTATCTATCTATCTATCTATCTATCTATCTATCTATCTATCTATCTATCTATCTATCTATCTGATAGATATCCATATCTTTCATTTCTATTATTAATTTATGTATCACTTATCTATATTTATCATAAATTTTTCTATAATTTATCTCTATATTTATCTACCATTGTTAATCTCTATATTTATCTTCAAATTTATCATGTATTTCTCCTGAAAAATACTGGATAGCATACTTATCATTTTTCAAATAAATGTACTGAATATCAAACACTGCCCAGTGTTACTCCTCACAGAGTCCCTCGCATCCCCATACTCCCACCCTTTTACTTCTGAGAAAGTGGAGACCTCCTAGGTATTTCTCCACCCTGGGATATTTAATCTCTGCAGAATTAGGCACATTTTCTCCCATTAAGGACAGACAAGATGATCATCAGCTTCGGATGTGTCAGGACCTTGGTCCAGCCCTTGAATGCTCTTCTGTTCACAGCAGTTCAGTCTTTGAATGCTTCCAGTGATTCAGGTTAGTTGACACTGCTGGTCTTTGTGTGGTGTTCCTATCCACTTCAGGGCCTTCTATGCCTCCACCAACTCTTCCATAAGGGTTTCTGACCTCTGTTCAATGTTGGGCTATGGGTATCCACATCTGTTTCAGTCAACTCCTTGGTAGAGCCTCTCAGAAGTTAGTAATGCTAGGCTCCATTCTGTAAGCATAACAGAGTATCATTAATAATGTTAGGAACTGATGCTTGCCCATTGATGGTTTTCAAGTTGGGTCTGTTATTGGTTGGCCATTGTTTCAGTCTCTGCTTCATTTTTGTACTTGCACTTCATTTAGACTGAGCAAATTTTGTGTCAAAAGTTTGGTGGGTGGGTTGATGTTGTTATCCCTCCACTGGGGGTCCTGCCTGGCTACTGAAGGTGGGCTTTTCAGGATCCATGTATTCATTGTTAGGCATCTCAGCTAAAGTCCCTTCATTGACTCCTTGTAGTCTACCCCAACCCACAGGTCTAGAACTTCCTAAAGATTCTCCAAGTGCCCCTTCACCTCTCCCCCAACAGTTGATTTTTCCATCCATTTTCCTGGTCCTCTAGACCTGTCTGTTGCCTCTCCTCATACCTGATCCTGCCCTGCCACTCCCTGTTCCTACCCAGATCCCTCCTTCCCTCTGGCTCCCTTCACTATTTTGTTCCTGAGTGGGTATTCTGAGCTTTTAAACTAATATCCACTTATCAATAAGTATATACCATGCATGTCCTTTTGGATATGGATTACTTCACTGAGGATATTTTCTACTTTCATGCATTTGACTGTAAAATTCATGATGTCTTTATTTTTAATAGCTGAATAGTATTCCATTGTATAAATGAACCACATTTTCTATATATATTCTTCCCTTGAGGATGATCTTCACTGTTTCTAGTTTCTGGCTATTATGAATAAAACTTCCATGAACATAGGAAAAGACATGTACTTGTGGTATGTTGGAGCATCTTTTGGGTATGTGCCTAGTAGTAGCATAGCTGGTTCTTCAGATAGATCCATCTTACCAAAAGCAATCTTTAGATTCAATGCAATTTCCATAAAGATATTAACACAAATTTTAACAGTCCTTGAAACAATAATTCTAAACATCATAGGAAAAAGAAAAAAAAAACAGGCAGAAAACCTAGGATAGCCAATATAATCCTGAACAAAAACAGAACATCTAGAGTTATCACCATCTCTGACCTTAAGCTGTACTACAGAGCAATAGGAACAGAATCAAAGACACAGAAATAAGCCGGGTGGTGGTGGCGCATGCCTTTAATCCCAGCACTTGGGAGGCAGAGGCAGGAGGATTTCTGAGTTCGAGGCCAGCCTGGTCTACAGAGTGAGTTCCAGGACAGCCAGGGCTACACAGAGAAACCCTGTCTCAAAAAACCAAAAAAAAAAAAAAAAAAAAAAGACACAGAAATAAACCTACACATCTGTGTCATTTCTTCAAGACTGCATTAATCTCATAAAAATGTTGTTGTTTTTCTCTTCCAGAGACTCATAGTCTAACAAATTTTGTCACTCAATGTAAATACAAAGCAATGGTTTTAAAAGTCCAAGAGAGGGACACATAAGTTTACTTTTGGGGTATAACTTTTAAAATTAAATATTTGTTTAAAGATAAAGATGTGTTTAACTTACGAAGATAATATTAATGAGTTATAGCATGACTAACTCAGACAGTTCATGCTGGCTGTCCTTTCCTTAAACACTTCACAGGGACATCACCTGCTGATCATTTCAGTCTCCTAATGCTGAGGGAACTGCTCTGTTGCTGAGAACTCTATTTTCGAAAGCCATATACAACAATGCAACATCCAGTACAGCTTGAAGTGCTATGTATGGCTTATGTTCTTCCCCAAACAGTGACAAATAATACTCTATGAGTAAGTGCTGACATAGACTTATCACCCTTCAAAGATGTTGGGGAAATTTAGAAATTAGCTTTGTTTTATGAATTTTCAAGGTCAGAATTTAATTCTTAAATGAAAGAGATGGGTTGCTGCCAATGGTATCAGTATTCAGAATTCCTCCTAAGTAGAGAGCTTCCCCATAGTTGAAAGGGTGGCAAAAAAGGCAAAAGCTTCCTACACTTTTGCTTCTTAGATGATTTTAAAAGGTTCCTTAGAACTGTGTGAATCTGAAATTATGCTACAGATTGGTCTTAGGAAATTAATCAAGTGTGATCAGTGTGTGTTCTTAAAAGAGAAAAGTAATAAATTGATTCACAAATCTAAAAGAAATAGAATTTTATATGACTTTAATGCTACATTCCCATAAAAATTGTTCACCCACATGTCAAAATATATATGAGTTGAGACAATTTATTTCTTTTGTTTGTCTGTCAGTCTTTCTACATTTTCACCTCGCTTGTGTTGTCATGGAAACTGTGCATCTGGAGGGCACATCACAGCTGAGAGCTTCTATTCTACTTCTGTTCTCATTACTTCTTCTGATTTAAAAAGAGTTGGGTAATTTAAATATACGTTTGCTACATTCACTATCTGAAAATATAGAAGTCTTTAGGTATCTAAAGTCAGTGGGAACGTCAAATTACTTATCAATATTGCTTGACAAATATAAGTGTTTATAGGCAGCATATTGCCTAATTTCCAATGATTTCAATGGTTGGGAATTACATGTTTAGTAACTTGTCATTTCCAAAATATGCACCTCTTCTTGAAATGAAGGCACATTTGACATTATATCCAAAATCATCTCAAAGGATGGGCACAGAAACTTTCTCCATTTCTCAGAAAAAAAATCAATAGTTTTCTTTTAAACATCAAGGCTCCCGTTAGAAAGGAATTTAATATCAGCACTTACAGATCTGGAAAAGTATTTTCTATTTCCTTAGAAAAGAGAGCAATAGAACTGCCCTTTGAGATATAAAGTATAAATTTAGATAAAATACAATAACAGGAGGATCTGCAGCTTTGCTTTGTAAAATGCAAAACCACAGCAGCAGCAGTGAGACAATCCTGCTTTATCTTACCAGGAAGTTGTGATGATCACTCATAGATAATAACTGTCCCCTTAAAATATTAATGCACATGTGGTGCTCCCTGTCCTGGAAATGCCCAGGAAAGCAAATTGGAGAATCAACAGCCACTTGTTTATGTTCAAAGAATGAGTCATTTCCATGACTATTGCTGTTTTTCCATGTTTTACAAAAAAAAAAAAAAGAAACAAAAGCCAATCTTTTCCAAATTTTGATGTAATTAAACATATGGTTCTACAAATAATTGTCATTACTTACTAAGTTTTCAAAAATACGTCTATGTGCATGGGCACATGCACTACGTGTATGTATGTTACATATGTGCAAGTGCTGGTGGAGGCCAAAAGACTGTGGTAGATCACCCCGAATTACAGACAGAAGTGAGTCACTCACATGGGTCCCCAGCCCAGCAACAGTGCTTTTAACTTCTGAGCTATCTCTTCAGCTCTGTCATTATCCTTATTTTGTCTACTCTTAGAAGACCCTGTAAGATTTCCGTAGGATTTCTATAGTAGAACTGACTTGGGTGACTTATATAATCAGAAATGAATTACCTAGATCAGTTTATTTCTAACTGTAAGAAACACAACACATGTCTTACTTTCTCAAGCACTCTTATACTAAGCTTAACCTCTGTGTGTATGACTGTTTAGAGTCACTTCTGAGTGTAGAATTTTTCCTGAATTTGATAAGACTGGAGTATAGGTGAATTAAATAAGCAAAATACAATACTCAGTAACTGCAAACTCCTCAGTTTAATTTCCTTCTTAATTTGAAAATAAATTCATAGAAGTAGAAGATATTGTACAGAGTAAGGTAACCCACACCAAAAAAGACAAACTCTTTTATTCTCTCCTATGTGTGCATGGAACTTTAGACACATGTTTGTAACCTGGAGACACTACATTAAAAAGGAGAGTAAAAGTACCATGGGAAAGAACCTCTATAGAGGAACCTGTGGAGCTGGAAATGGAGAAACTGAAAGAGATTTAACTAGAGAAGGAGAATGAGGTCCACAAAGATGGAAAAGGAATAAATAACACTAAGAATGTTTTAAAAGTCCATAGGAAGAGAGTTTATATGTACTTAGGAAATATTCTTATAATCTTTTTTTGATAAGCAGTTGGCATCTAATCAATTGTGTGGTACTAATGGACGTCAACATTAATGGAACTGATCATGGGTGTTTCTATTCATGTTTTCCTTGGTGTCTGATTACTCCTCCCTCTGTTCTTCCATCTCACATGAGTGACTGAAACTCTGTTGCAAGTAACTTCCACCATGATGTTCTGTCCAGGAAAGTGGCAACAAGAAACCATGGGCTGCATCTTGTGAAAGCATCCAGTACAAATCCTTCAAAATCTATACTTTCGCCAGACATTTTGACACAGAAAAGGAAAAAAAAAAAACCAAAGAAACAAATACAACAACAGTAACTACATCATAGAAATTTACATGCAAATATTTCTACTAACTTGTGTACAAAAGACAGCTTATAGAGTGATGAATGTATGAAAACCTTCAGAAGGATTACTCACACAGCAGTTAGAAAGCAAGGCTCTTTCCCCCTAATGGTTACATTTCAAAGAGATTGTCCCAAGTATTGAAGAAAGTTGTAGCTTGTGAGTCAGTCAAGATGCTTCTAGGAACATACATATTTTGAACACACAAAGAGCCACATTTGCAGGAAAATGCTTAGAAACCTTAAGGAGGGCATCTTTGAGGAAGAGAGAAAAGAAGGCAAAAAAAAAAAAAAAAAAAACAAAGGCAAGAAAGAAATGTGAAAGCTTAGTTCAGCTGCAAGTATGAGGTGAGTGTGAAAATCTCTTCCTTCTTTTGAGACACCACAGTTAGACATCCTGCTGCCACTAAATTCCAGGAATTTGTGGATATCTGATAATTTTTACGTTTGTCTGAGATGTTCTTTACATAAAATAAAATATTTGTCTCTGTGAGTGTAGGTGTGGTTGTGTGTAAATATATATAGTATATGTGTGTGTATGTAAATGTGTAAATGTGTAAAATATTATGTGTGCATGTATGAATATATATACACGTGTGTGTGTGTGTGTGTGTGTGTGTGTGTGTGTGTGTACTGGCTGGTTTTGTGTCAAGTTGACACAAGGTGGAGTTGTCAAAGAGAAAGGAGCCTCAGTTGGGGAAGTGCCTCCATGAGATCCAGCTGTGGGGTATTTTCTCAATTAGTGATCAAGTGGTGAGGGACCTTGTGGGTTGTACCATCTCTGGGCTGGTAGTCTTGGGTTCTATAAGAGAGCAAGTTGAGTAAGCAAGGGGAAGCAAACCAGTAAGAAACATCCCTCCACAGCCTCTGCATCAGCTCCTGCTTTCTGACCTGCTTGAGTTCCAATATTGACTTCTTTTAGTGATGAACAGCAGCATGGAAGTGAAAGCTCAATAAACCCTTTCCTCCCCAAATTGCTTCTTGGTAATGATGTTTGTGAAGGAATTGAAATCCTGACTAAGACAAATCAGTTCCACCATAGTGGGGTATTCCTGTGACAACCTGACCATGTGTTGGGGAGGACTGTGGAAGGATTTTGAAACTTTGAACTAGAAGAGTCATTAGGATGTTAAGAACTCTGTGGAAAGTTATGTAGGAACTTGGAAGATAATGTTAAGAACAGTGCAGAAGATGGAGGCCTGGCTTGTGAAATTTCAGAGGAAAGATTAAAGACTCTTATCAAGGCCATGTTTTGTTTGTGAAGATTTTGTGGTTTTGGTTAGCCGGGGTTGAAGAATCAGTTATGATTAACAAGATACCAGAACCACTAAAGCAAACCTTTGTGTTACTGGGACTATTGCTGCTGATTAGCTGGAGCTAAGAAATTAGCAATGATTAAGAAGAGACCAGCATCACTGAGGTGAAATCTTCTGTGAAGTGTTTTCTGAGAGCACAGAGGCTGTGTTCCAGAGATAGCCACATTTGTACTTTGTGCTGTGGCTGGACTTGGTACTGTGTAAGAGTCACCCAGGTGGTATTGGTTTTGAAGACATGAAGGGGTCATGAAGAGCAGCTGAGGTTCGGCACTATGTGAGGCCACTGAAGGCCATTGGTGAAGGTGCGACCTCAGTTGCATTTGATGGCCCAGAACTGAAGGGGTCATGCATAGGAGATGAGGCTTGGCACCATGAAAAGTGCCTATGAGAAGCTATTGGTGAAGCCTAGTTTCAGAAGATGACAGCAGTATTTTGGAGATGCTGGTGCCATGAGATGACCACCAAGAACAGCAGCAGCAGTGGAGTACAGACAGCTGGAACCTAGAAGACAAGGTGTGTACTACAAAGGGCAGAGCTGGAGAAATGACCCAAGTCCTTGGAAAAGCCCAGAAAATCATGAGTTGGATCCCAGACATTGAACCGTTGGAGTTTGAGTTTTGCTTTTGATTGTGACTGTGCCTTGATATTTTTCCCTCTTGAAGGAAGAAAGTATTTTAGAGGAGTCCACAATCAAGAAACTTTGAATTTTTAAAAGACTTTGAATTTTAAAAGATATTGGACATTTTAACTTTTAATATGTAAAGACTGTGGCACTTTTAAAGCTATTTAGATGTTGGGGATGAACACGAAAGTAAGGGTTGAGACTTAATAGTGATGTGTTTGTGTGTCAAGTAGACAAGTGTTCAATTGTATTTGCTGGCTTTCTGTCAACTTGACACAGGCTGGAGTTATCACAGAGAAAGGAGCTTCAGTTGTGAAAGTGCCTCCATGAGATCCAGCTCTGGGGCATTTTCTCAATTAGTGATCTAGTGGGGAGGGACCCCTGTGGGTGGTACCATCTCTGGGCTGGTAGTCTTAGGTTCTATAAGAGAGCAGGCTGAGCAAACCAGGGGAAGCAAGCCAGTAAGAAACATCCCTCCATGACCTCTGCATCAGCTCCTGCTTCCTGACCTGCTTGAGTTCCAGTCTTGACTTCCTTTAATGATGAACAGCAACATGGAAGAGTAATCTCAATAAACCCTTTTCTCCCCAACTTGCTTCTTGGTCATGATATTTGTGCAGGAATAGAAACCCTGACTAAGACAGTGTGTGCGCAGGTGTACATGTATATGTACATGTGTTTATACACTCTATATTTATAAATGCATATATGTACACACAGGCATATATATATATATATGAGTATTTATGTATATATGTGCCTATATATCAGTTTTATAGGAAAAATATTCATGAAAAATTTGTCCACAAAATAATCAAGTAAGTGCAATTTTAGTAGGTTATAGCCTTGGGGTAGGTACTAGACAAAGTGTACTATATCTCTTTATGTTCAGGGTTAGAAAATGATGTAATGTGCCTCTTTCTCAGGTGTTGGCAATATTGTACAATGGATTGTGATAGTGGTTTAAAAGCTGTTCTAAAGTCATCAACTGTATCTAGACTAAGCAGTTTGAGTGAGTGAATTCTACAATTTATGAATTACATCTCAATCTTTTTATAAGCAAATAAAACTAAAATGTGCTCATAGAATTCAGATCAGGTGAACTGACATCTAAACTTGGTCTGACAAGTGATGGAGCTCTTGTAGCCATGGATAAAATACTAATTCAATACAACTATTTGCCTTCTGCCCAGATGAAGCTTCAGGCATACAGCTATCAAGTAGATAATATGCTTAATATGTCTTGGTACGTACAATAATATGGAAACTACATTAACAATGTGACAATTGCAAAACAGACTGACTCTGAATAGTTGTAAAATATTGATTTATTATTAATAATTACTACAAAACTACAGGGGGATTCATAACCTAATGTTAGTATCTCAAGAAATCAAAGAGGCAATTTCTGAGAGACAACTAGACATTACATTAATGACAGGAAGAACAACATAAAATATGTCAGGAATAAAGGATAATCAGTATCATCATATGACATAAGAAATGTAAATAAATTGCACAATACGAATTGTGTGAGAAACAGCTTTAAATCATTGGAAGATATCTGAATGCAACACCTATTCATTGCTACCTATAGAAAGGACATGATACAGGCATTGCAAATAATAGTGAGGCTTTAACTGGAGGCCGGATGAGAAAAGTTTTCTCTATGTAAAGACTTGTTAGTAAATTAAGCAAGAATAAGAGGTGCTTGACTCTGATAAGCTTTTGTCTACTGTTCAATTAATACCCACCATGTAATCAAAATGCAGTCCTGCCAAGGGTGATCATGATGTTCAGAGTCTTGATTTTCTGTGGATGAAATATGAAGACCATCTTTCCTCTTCTTTTCATTAATCTCCCATCCTTGAGGATAATTGAGTTCTAACAGCTATTGAAGTTCAAATAAAGGCAGAGTGTGTAGAATTTCCCAATGATAATTAAAGTGCATAATAGAAAGTCTATTCTGGAAGAAAATATGAAGGACCCCTACCAGGAATACAGATTCAAATTCTACATCCCAGTGTGGAGTTATAGTAACTGGATGAAGAAAATTGTTAAGACAAGAAGAGATTCAACTGTATTAGGGAAAATATTATGTGGGTAGGTCTCAGAATAGCAGAAAAATCTCAGCCATAACTTCAAACACTATTTTATGACAACCTTAACCTTTTGGCTAGTGGAAAATGGGTGTCAGTTTGTCCATTCCAAAGAAATTATCTAATTTTCAAAAGAAGTTTAGGTCACATACCAAGGGGATACAATGAGTGACTATTAAGAGGCCAAAGATGGTTAAAAAATAAGTGCTCTAGACTGACAGCATTTATCTTCCCTCCATGTCACTAAAGTCTAAGCCCTGCAGATGATTTGAGGTAAGGCCTGGTTCTTTTGAAGAGCTTTCATGAACATTGCAAAGGCTCCCTTGAGCCATTTTGTGAGTCATTATTATGATTATGTAACTGGAAAGTTGAAATTGTATTACTTACCTGTTTTTCTGTACTGCTTGCCTGAGTATTTGATTTCAGATTTGGTGGAGTCTTCATCTCCAAAACTGGGGTATGAATACCATCTAGATTCATCCTTGTTATTGTTAAAGAATCGTGGGTTTTAAAAGTAGGTAAGTAATCACAACACCAGTTGTTATGAAAAAAATTATCTCTGAATAGCTCTGCTTTCTGATGTTTAAGTGGTCATTTGTTGAGGGTAAAAATTAAGAATCTTAGTAAACTTGTCTGCTTACAATAAATTTGGGTAAATCTTTGAGAGATCCCTGTTGTAATTTGTGTAGATTCATAACATATTAAATCCATATTAAATCTTGTGGAACAGGAGGATAATCCCTCCCCCATGACCCCACTTTTATCTAAATTATCAAAATTAGTATAACATTTTATCAATTATGTTCCATAATTTTCTGTGTTAGGAATAATGGGTCTGATGAAAGTTGAAAATAAGATGGCCATACCAATGAGACCAATGTATAAATGTAACTTTTATTCTCCTGAAGTAATTGTTTTCCCGAGTTTTCCAACCTTCATCTGCTAAAGTAGTCTTAGACCTGGAAGTTTCTAGCCTCCATATAACCTAATCTAAGCCTAGAATGTTTTCAAACTCTGTGTCTTACCGCTAAATAAGCTCACCTTCTCTAATTCTTTCTGAGATATAGCTTGCTGGATGCTCTGGTTCAAAACGACTCTACAAGATGACTGATCCAAAGAGGCTTCTTTGTGCTTCTCTCTGAGTTGCCCTGCTTGGCCTCAAACTAACTCTAGTCATCTGACTTAATCTCCTGGCTCCTTCTCATTCTCTGGATCATTTTGGCTTTTCCTGTTTCTAGCTTGTTCTCTCTTCAATATACCTCTGTAAAACTCTCGTACAAAACTGTCTCTGAATGCCATGAGTTGACTACCATGAACTTAACCCCACTACATTGTCTCTTAACTCACTGACTCAATTGAACAGCTTCAACAGACCTGACTAGAATTTAAAGACCTGCACGCCTCTGTATCTTGAGTGCTGGAATTAAAGGCATATACCACCATGCCTCCTAAGATTTTCTTTACCAGAAACTTGTTCTCTATCAGGCTGGCCTTGAACTCAAAAAATCTGCTTGCCTCTGTCTCCTGTGGTTAAGGGCTTGTCTGTATGCCAACTGGATCACACAGACCCTGAAGGTCTATGGATGTGATCTTTTTCCAGAGCAGTTTAAATGACTTGAATTGCAGTGGAAAATCTGTAAGTATTGATTTTTATGACAGGTAGTATTCTAAAAGTGAACTACAGTACGAATGTTCCTCATTCTCGACTTGGTTAAAATTTCCAGCTAACCCATGAAAGGATATGGAGCTTAGTTACACAATACATTTTGCTACCCATATCTCCTAATGTAGGGGCTTCCCAGAACACACAAGAATCAAAAGAGGAATCCAACCCAGTTTAGCAAGGCATTTCTATTAATCAGCTTGCATACTGACTCAAAACACTCTGTGATTGCTCAGGGATTTCCACTTACTAAGGAAAACTTGGCTAAAGCTACTGCTGAGTGTCAAATCTGCCTGCAAAAAAGAGTAGTACTGATCCAAGATATGGTACTATTCCCTACCTGGAAACCTGTTATAAAATTAATTACAATTAATTAATTAATTACAGTAACTTTGTTCTGTAACTTTGTCTATACTGGAAAAGATTTTTTTTTTCTGGCTAAAAGTTTTGGCTTTCCTGCCTACAATGCTTTTGCCAAAACTATCACCATTGACATTGACTGATAGAGTGCCTTATTATTGTGAGGTACTGTCCTCTGAGGCAAGCAACTGCCATCTTAAAGCATTCAGTTGTGTTTCCCTTCAACAGACCATCCCAGCTGGGCTTGTTGACAGTTTGTACACCCACCCTTCCTTGTGTAGTAGACAACTGCTTCCTACCAATACTGTACATGTCTTGGAAGAGAGGCTAAAGTGTGTGTGTGTGTGTGTGTAGAAAGAGTGTATGTGTGTGAATGGGTGCTCAGTCCATGTGTATACAAAGAAGTCTCACCCCTATTGGCTAAACTTAACAGTTTTAGCTGGTTTGAGGATTGTCCATATCCCTGTAAGTAACTTACTTATGCACTGTAAGGAAGCCCAATGAACTTACTGGCTCCCAAGAATTTTCCCAGAATGCTGCTCATTTATTATTTCCACCTTAAAAGAATGATTAGACATTGCTTATGTCTCTCTCTGGGAGAGAAATTTAGCAACAATTATCCACAATCTTGATCTTCCACACAGCATTGTTTCTGACAAAGGAACCCAATACACAGTTAAAGATTTGTGACAGTGGACTCCTGGCATTGTATGTATTGGTTTTAACATGTGCCTCATAGTCCCGAAAAACAGCAAACTTGACAGACCAAACAATGGAATGTCCTTTTAAAGATGCAACTAAGGAAGCAGTTTGGTGGCAATAGATTGAGGAAGCACGGCTCTCCATAAAGCTTTATATGCTTTGAATCATTGTTCAATAAATGGCTTGGTTCTCCTATAGACAAGATTCAGGGGCCCAAGGATTAAAGGAGTAGAAATGGTAATGGTATCACTAGCTATCTACTATAGTAACCCACCAGAACAATCTTGCTTCCTGTTGCCACATCCTTGTTCTGTGTAAGCCTAGAAGTTTTAGCTCCAAAATGCTTCTGCCTGAAGGCACAATAAATATTTTATTGAACTGGAGTACTTCCTACTGGCCCTCTTAGATTCCTGTTTCCCATGAGTAAACTGGTTAAGGAAGAAATAACAGTCTTAGAAGGTGCGATTGATCCAAACACCAAGGGGAAAATGGAGGAGTTCTGTACAGAAGTAAGAAAGAGCATGCCTAGAATGTTGGCAGTCCTTTAGGGAATCTCATGCTATTAACAACTCATATAACTGAGTTGGTTAATGAAAATTTAACAGTGTAATCCAGGAAGAATGAAAAATGGTCCAGACCCTTTAGAAATGATAAGAGTCATTCATCAAAGTAAAGAACTGAGACTCATTGAAATGCTTTTGAGGGTAGAGGAAATGTAGAATAGGTAGTGGAGTAACGGAGTTATAAATACCAATGAAGGATACAAGATCAGATACAGAAACAATGATTGCAACTGACATGAATATTTTAGTTCTATTTCTTAAGAATTATTTGTGCATCTACTAGGCAGATATTTGTGGTTTTATTTCTTCCTTTTGATATTTATTTTATTTAAAAATTGAATTTCATATATGGGCATTGTATTCATATGTATTTTCCCTCCTTCTAGACTGTATATGTTGCCTCCCTGATCTTGAATTCACAGCTCTAAAGAATGTGTGTGTGTGTTGGGGGGGGTGTATAGATATAGTCTGCTGAGTCTAGTTAGTGCTTATTAAATATTTATGGTTTTAGGGCTGACCACTTAATACTGAATAAGCAATTAAGGGGCTCATCTCTGAAGAAGACATTCCTCCCTAATTCTGCCACTCTTTAAATCAGTAATTGCTCCTAGCTCTTCACCTGAGGTTGGGACTTTATGATATTACCCAGTCTATAATGGTATGTCAACAGGTGTCATTGTGTGGGTCTTGTTTATGCAATCATGTCTATCATGAATTCATGTGTGCAGCATCCCTTTCATATACAGAAAACAATCTTACAGCACATATAAAAGCCATGAATCAGAGTGTGATGACCTGAGAATCAGGAGAGTCTATGGAGATCCTGGGCTTGCCCATTATTCCTGCAGAATAGACTCGCCCTCCCCCTTTTTTTCTGGAGGAGAATTAAATTTTCCTGTTCTTCTAAGAATTTCCAGGGTGAACATGAGGTCTGTTCATATTACAAGGCTCTGTTGCTTAGAAAATTAATCACATTTCAGCAATGCCTCATAGAAACACCTAAAATAATTTTGCAAAAATCATTGTGCACTCAGTATTTCCTTGAACTTGAAATATAAAAGTGACTCCCAACATAGCATTGTCATTCATTTTAACAGCTATAGAAACTGAGCCCTAGGAACGTAAAGTAGCTGGATCACAATCACACAAATCTCTTCAGTATAGGTAGTATTAAATACCATAGTTCGATTCTCGAAGTATAAACTTTCCATAACCCAATCTACTCCTCTCATAGGATTTCCTGGTGACTTCAAGGTATACTGGAGAGTCACATTTAACTGATAATTATAAGAGGAATATCAATTTCATTTTATTTAATGAGCATCTGAAGAAAATTATTTTTTCATCTCAATGTTTAATTAGTCATTTCTATTTTACATAATCTTTATTAATCTACTGTATTGTAGTATTTATTTGAAGCATGTACAGGGCTGTGGACATGCATGATAACACATATGCTCTGGTTCTTACTACAGTGACACAAGAAGGATACAATGACCTTTTATATTGAGCTATATTAGTAGTAAGAAGAATAAAGTCTCAACTTTTCTGACTTATGAAAGATCTTGGTGAAAATTAGAGTAAGTCTGTTGACTAATAGGAGAATTGTTTTTTAGCAACAGGACAAGAAAAAATAGTCTAGAAAATGCCATATTTCAAGGTAAGGTAAATTTATTTGTATTAACTGAATCAAAATTTATATTGATAAAAACTTTCTTTCCTTCAAGTCCTCACTTCTGTAGGTTTTGTCAAACATACACTATTTTAATTCCTACCCAGGTAAAGCACATTTACTGCCACATATTCTCTTTTCTGGCACCGTTTTGCAGTTATTGCTCCATATTCCACTACTCTGAGCACACAGCACTCAACCCACTCTGGCCTGGCATCAAAGGTAAAGTTTTTGTCATTAGGCTTTCTCAGGTGAAGGCTGAAGGATGTAAACTTGTTTTCTTCTGGCTTCTGTGGTGATGTGCTTTCTTTCATCCAAGATGAAGTGTGCATGAGACCTTCCCATATTGTTTAATGTCTCCAAACTAGGATGTTTTTACTCTATATTTGAACTTCACCTCTGTACTAAAGTCTGGAGTTGACTTGTTTTTTAATTATCCAGTTCTGGGAAACAGAAACTCAGGCTTAATCTCCCAAACTTCCAGTTTGCAGACTGTCATGGAATCAGTCTGTTTCTGGCTAACTCTGTCCTTGTAAACCATTTGGTACTGGGATACTTTTGGTAAGTGGTATCTACTTAGAAAACCATCCATTTTCTTTAGATATTCCTATTTTGTGGAGTATAGGCATTTGAAGCAAAACCTAATAATTCTTTGAATTTCCTCAGTTTCTGTTGTTATATCTCCCTTTTCATTTCAGATTTTGTTAATTTGGATACTGTATCTCTGACTTTTGGTTAGTTTGACTTAGGGTTTATCTATCTTGTTGATTTTCTCAAAGAACCAGCTATTGGTTTCTTTGATTCTTTGTCTTGTTCTCTATGTTTCTCACTGATTTCAGCCCAGAGTTTGGTTATTTCTTGACATCTACTCCTCTTGGGTGTGTTTGCTTAGTTTTTTTTTTCTAGAGCTTTCAGGTGTACTTTTAAATCATTAGTATATGATTTCTCTAATTTCTTTATGAAAGCACTTAGTGAAGTGAATTTTCCTCTTAGCACCGGTTTCATTGTGTCCCACAGTTTGAGTATGATGTGCATTCATTTTCATTGAATTCTAGGAAGTCTGAGATCTCTTTCTTATTTCTTCTTTGACCCAGTGGTCATTGAGTAGAGAGTTGTTCAGTTTTCATGGGTTCATAAGGCTTTCTTTTGCTTATACTGTAGTTGAAGTCCAATTTTAATCCCTGGTGATCTGATAAAATACAATGGGTTGTTTCAATTTTGCATCTCTTTGAATCTTGCTTTGTGACAGATTCTATGGTCAGTTTCAGAGAAGGTTACATGAGGTGCTAAGAAGAAAGTGTATCTTTTGTGTTTGGATGAAATACTCTGTACATACCTATTAGATATGTTTGATTTACAACCTTTGTTAATTTCATTATTTTTATCTCTAATTTCTGTTTTGATGTCCTGTCAGTTGTTGAGAATAGAGTATTAAAGTTTACTGCTATTAATGTGTAGAGTCTGATGTATGATTTAAGGTTTAGATTTAGATTCAGGGTTAGTGTTAGAATTGGTGTTAGGATTAGGGTTAAGGGGTTAGGATTAAGGTTAAGGTATGGCCACAGTGGGAGAGGATACACCTAGCCCTGAAGAGACCTGATGTGCCAAGATTGAAGAATGCTCAGGGGAGATCTCCACCTTCTCAGAGAAGAAGGTGGTGGGGTGATGGGGACAGGAACTGTATGGGAGGAGAGATCAGCTTTCAGGATGTAAAATGGATGAATAAATAAATAAATGAAAAAAAAAGCAATACAACTAACTAGTAACTGCACTATGTCTTTGATAGTGAATATTTTTTATTATAATGGAAAGTGAAAAATATCATGCACACTTTCAATGATAGAAACTGACAATCAGATGCTTTTCTAACAATAATGGACAATGGAAATCTCATGGAAGCTCTGGTTACCTAACCGTGTAAAAATATTTCCACACACTAAAATAATACTTTAAAAGAAGGTTCTGCATATGCATGTGTTTCAGTATCTATGAGTGATCACCTCATTGACAACTGTAGACAAAGTTAAAAGCACAATTTGTCAAAATCATCATGATTTGCATTATCTCCTTTACTTCCGTTATTAGAATTATAAAACAAACATTTGTTCACAAAGTCTTACCTTTATTTTCAATATAAATGTCCTTATTATGAATAGAAATTAAGGCTTTGCCTAGTACTTGCATCTAGCCACAATGAAGAAAAGTGGTAATATTGCTTGTAGTCCTGGAAAAGGATGGCATGTTTTAAACTTTACACTTGTGCAGGAAAGGAATCACAAAATTAGGCAACTTAAATTTTACATCTATCTTAGTCTAATACTCTACAATTTGTGATTAAAGACTATACTACACATGAAAATAAATGCCTTTCCTTGATAATGCCACTAAGCAACAGCTTGGCTAAAATTGTAAAAGAGAAAGTCAGAAGTAGCTTTCTTTCCTTCACTATATTTGATATTACTCTATCTTGGTTTAAGATATATCACAGTTTCTAGTGGAATATTACTATAATATTACATATTTATGTTTCAACATAAATTAAGTTGGCTGCTATTAATTTGGTTATATTCCTTTATAAGTTTTTAGTCTATTTAAATGATATTTACTCCCAAATATATCCAATTTACTGTTTCTTCTCAATATTTAGACATTAGGTATTTTGGTTTTTCTGTTGTCATATTAAAATACATATATTTCTTACAAAGAAAGTACAGTTTTTATATACTTAAAAGCATGGACATTGTGGCAGTATGCATTGTTCTTCTTCCTTCAATGGTTTTAAATGTCATATGCTGTGTTCTAATTATAAATTGGAGAAAATAGTGCTAATATTGAAGCATCATAGACTATATTTGTAATGATGTGTAATCAGGTTTTCAGTGGTGTGATTACATAAATATTTTAATGGTACTATTACATGATTATTTCAGTCTTATTTGTTTTCCTATCAAACTGATAATTCAAAAGATCATGAAGCACTATGAAATATCTGAATGAATTAGGAAAATTAGAAGCTGTGTACAGTTTTACATAATATTACCTGGAAATACTCCACACATAAATGTCAGTAATAAATCAAATTTTCAATATGCCTCAAATTCTGAAGAATACATGATAAAGATCTATGTATATATTCTCTCTTCCAGACCATTCAAGGACAGACTAAACATGTGACAAAGCAAATCTAGTTATAATACTTAGGGATTATTAGAATTCTCATTGAAATGCACTGATTTTCTACAAAAGGGATATATGTAAAGAAAAACTCTGAATTAGTTAAATGTCATTTGTAAGAAAAATGAAAGCTTCTAACTTTAGCATTAATGGTTGTGGAGCTCTGGAGACGTTCAATTCAATGAAAAATGAGTTGTTATAGAGGATGTCTGAAAGTCTATGTTATGTAAGGTTATTGCTTTTACTTACATAAAAATAACACAGTGGATGATTCTGATAATACTGTGATAGCAAAGGAATATCACATTAATAATTGGACAGAAGAAAACATTAAAAGTATAGGCATGCAACAGGGAAGGGATTTTTAATTCTAAGACATAAAAACAGCAAATGTTAGTTCCAAGATGCTGTTCTAATGCTTTGTATTATTAGCCTCATTTTTGTTAACTTTTACATATGACAATTCCAAAGCTCACATCAATGGTGTTTCCCTTGAGTTTTAATTTTAATACATGACAGACAGATGTAAATTCAGTACAGGTCTTCCTTATAATTAGACAAAGGAAATTGTTCTGGAGGCACTGGAAAGGAATAAAGAGTATAGAAGAGTGAAAGAATATCCTCGTTAATCAAATTGCAAAATTGCCATTGTAAATAAACACAGTATTTGTTGACCAGCAAAGTAAAACAAAACCACAACATAACAAATAATATTACCTCTCTCACCTCCATACATACACATATATTAATTAGCATACACATATGAATATACATGTAACTTTTAGTGGTATGTAGTCTAGAGCAGAACAAGCACAGGTGGCCCTTCAAAACACACACACACACACACACACACACATACAATCTATATAACTCTCATTGAGACAGGCTAAAACATATATGGAACATATATGTATAGTACTTTTGGTCAGAAATATCCAAGGAAAACTTGCATATAGGAATATTTTTGTGGACTATCATAGATGTCATCATAAACTAGAAAATGATAGCAAATTTAAAATGCATGAGATTATTTACTTAATTTGTTCCTAGGAAAGATTCTTAGTGCAAGCAGAGAGACCCAGGCCTTTCTCTGTATGATGACAATACTTGTGCTGTGCCTTTTTCTTTTCTTATTATTATGTACCTCTTTTCTTATTATTATGTACCTCTTTTCTTATTATTATGTACCTCTTTTCCTTTAATGCCAGCATCCACTGTGTGGTGGAAAAGACACGCAGAATATAAAATGTTTTAGTCACTGCGCCTGGGTTCTCTGAAAAGGCCAACCAATGATTCAGTACTTCATGTGTATTTTATAGAATAGACAAAGAAATATAGTTGCATTTTGCATTTCTAGTGGGTAACAGTATTTCATGGTCTTCAGACATCTGGCATCTTCTTGGTCACTTGTTCCAGCACTCTTCGCTTCTCTACCTCCATAACATGAGCATCTCTGCTCCACTACTTGTCTCTATTGTGATCCCCTCACTGGTATAATTTGGATACAACTGAACCACTTCTCAATGGATTAAAACTTCTGAAATTGTGGATCAAATGAAGTCTTCATGTTGACATTTCTCAGGTCTTCTCTGCAATAACAAAAAAGCACATGTCCCCTCCTCAAACTGTATTTGCAGACCTATGTAATCCACTGGCAATTGTAGTCTAGTCTACACACCCCTGGAAATAATGTACTTGACGGCAAGGTAACTTAAGGATGTTCTCACCTATGTGGTCAAATAGTTTCAATTGGCACAATAGTTTCATACAATTTAACTTAAATATGGCATGGATGCTAATGATACAAATGAATGTACTGGTTTGTAAACTAAGAGAAAGTTGTAATTTAATAATCACAAATATAAAAGAAGTATGCTCTTTATTTTTAATATATTTAAAAATCTGGCAAGAACTCACAATGTCTACTTTTGTTTTATAAAATGACTGTAGATAACACACAGTTCAACATTACAGTCAACAGCGTCATCTGATGAACCAATTCCTCTGTCTTTGGCTCCCACTGACAGGTATTTCTTCTGGGGACAAAGTCACTGCCATTTCCAACCTACAAACTGTGTCCAAATTTGTAAGAGAAAGTAGAACATCAGAATACTCTTTCTAGGAGAATACTCAATCGATTGGTCCTAGATTGTTTTAGAGCCATCTAAGTAAATAAAAACTTTCCTGGACCTCAGGAGTCTCATTTGTTCACCTGGCGAAATTTAACCTTGATGAACTCAGAAGCAGATGACCTCCTCTTGATGTTTAAGCATATTGGTATCTGCTATCCGAGCAGGAAAGTACTGGAGAGCCTATTTTGTCATCTGTGTTTAGCTCATGTTTGTCAGTCATGTCAGTGAGACTTTATGGATGTACCTTCTGAGAGGTACAATCTCTGATCGTCTGATCCTCTCGGTCTTACAATCTTTCTAAATCTCTTCAGCAATGAATATTAGTCTTTATTAATATATTTAGCTAATATCATTATCGCCATCCTTTATGGTCTATTGGCTATACTTTTCTTAGCACTATGAGCAATGGAATAACACTACCTTTCATGTTAAAGCTGTGGTTTTCAATCTTCCTAATGCTGTGTTGCTTTAATACAGTTTTTCAAGTTGTGGTGACACCACTCATAAAACAATTTTCATTACTACTTCATAACTTTAAATTTGTTACTGTTATGAATTGTAACATAAATATTTTGGCTGAAAGATATTTGATAGGTGACCCTATGAAACAGTCATTTGGCTCCAAAGCAACTGCGACCCACAAGTTGAGAACCATTGCATTAAAGTGAGGCGAGTTTTCCAGTCTTCCCTTGCATTATATTCTAAACCTGAATAATGAGAGATATTTTTTTCCTTTCAGTTTTGAAGAAGCTCACAAAAATGTGTTTTTCCCCTTTTGATGGCTGCTCCAATTCAGGTTTAAATTTTTGTAAAATATTATCCTTATCAATTCACCTTCTCCATTTGTACAATGAAACTTCCATGCAAAATATCTTCTCATGTACATTTCCTTATATTCACACTGACTTCTTCAGGACCTTATACCATACACTTTTCAGTGTAAAGTAAGATACTCTACATTGTGTACACACAGATAAAATACCATGTTGTGGTTTGGGATAAAAGGCCTTCTTAGTAGCCAAATGCATGCTGAGGAGGTATCTGTCCACCATAATGCACAGTGCTTTATACAGATGTATTTTGAGAATCAAAAATGAACCTAGACATACATGCAAGATTGTGAATGAATTCCTCCCTGTAGGCTAGTTTGTAGAGATTGTACTTATCCCATCCTGCCTGTCAGAACAATTGTGTTTTGTTGGAAGAGGAAAGAGCCTCATATAGTTCTGTCCCCATTTATAGAATATAAATCAACACTGACTGTATGGCTGGAGAGCCTGGGTTATAGGTTCACATCCACAAGACTGGCTCCTGTGAGTAGAGGGATCAAGCCACTTGAGACATCTTTGAAAAAAAATTTTGAGGAAAAAAAAGTCATCACAGGTTTTCCTCTGAAATACTTTTTTTTCCACCTCATGTTAGTTCACAACTCTCAAATTCATTCCATTTTACTTTGAATAATAGCATTCAAAGAGCCTTACAATTCTAAAATGGAACACATCTGAGGCTGCCGCTATGGGGACAGAACATGAAAAGGCATCTGAAACGTTTGAAATGGAAAACGAGGGGGAAAAAATAAAAACCTGTGCAGATCAAAATGCGTTTAATGTTCAAATTTTTCCAAAGAAACAGACTTCCTGAAACTACTTGTCAGTTAGTTTTAGGTTTCCATTGGTCATTATGAGATAATAGAAGTAGTCATCAAGTCATTTTAATGCTTTCTGCATCTCTCAGAAAAACAAAGAATAAGAAGGTAACAACAAGAGTCCTATTATTTTCCAAATACTTCTGTTTGTCTATTATTTTTGGGGGTTATTCTATAGCCCAGGATATCCTGGAACCCACTCCATACGCCACTCTGCCTTTCATCAGTCTGAGAGCTCTCACACCTTCCTTGCCACCTGTATCATCACACATTGTTACAAAATGTGTTTTAATCATTAGAGTCTGGGAATTAGGAAATGCTGGCTTATTTAATAGGATATTTGAATATCCAAGTGATTACAAATTCAAAGAGCAAAATAAAAGAAGTCCAAATACTGATTGCATTTATTTAAAACAAAATTATTTTTAACTGTGTGTGTGTGTGTGTGTGTGTGTGTGTGTTTGTGCCTTCTTGAATTTATGAGCACCACATAGCACAGGTATTCATGGAGGCCAGATGAGAGAATTGTAATAGAAAGCATATGAGATTGGGAGGTGAATGATATTTGTGCTGGAAACTCCTAATGGCTAATCTTGGTTGACAACTTTGTACACCTGTGAAGAGGGTCCCTTGTTGAGTAATTGCCTCATGTTGACTTTCAGGCATCATGTTTTCAGGGAATTATCTTGCTTGCTAGTTGATGTGTGTGTGTGTGTGTGTGTGTGTGTGTGTGTGTGTGTGTGTGTGTGTGTAGCCCTCTGTGAGTGGAACTGTCCCTAGCCACATGTGCCTGGGCTGTTTAAGAACAAAAGCTGAACAATTCCTGGAAAACAATCCAGGAAGCAGTAGTCCTCCCTGGTTTCTGCTTCAATTCCTGCCCTCAGGTTCCTGCTGTGGCTTCTCTCATTGATGGACTGTCATTTGTAAGTCAAATTGAGTCTTAGCTCCTCCAAACTGCTTTTAGTCATTGTTTGGCATAAACAGAAAACAAGCTGGGACAGAAATAGGTACCAAAGATTTAATTATCACTGTGAAGGAAATGATAATATTGGGTCATATTAGGACCGTGTAACTGTTTAGAACTTTGGATAAAAGGACAATGAGGGTGATTTTATGGAACTTAGTTGATATGAAGACGTAATATATATGCAGACAGAAGAGACCTGGCTTATGAAATTTCAGAGGATAGCAAAGACTGCTCATATGATACTTTAAAACTAAGAATCTATGGATGCAAACATTTGTTTTACTGTGACAATAAATAGCTGTTAGCTGGGGCACATTAAGTAGACTATAGTGGCCTTGAACTCATGAAATTCTGTCTGCCTTTGCTGACTTCTGAGGGCTGAACTTAGGTCCTCATGCTTAGAAGTTCGGTACTTTAACAACTTACCTTTTCATGAATTTTTATGTATACCTTACAATTTGTATAATGATCAGTGCTACATTGTACTGTAGCTCTATAGAACTTAATAATTTGTTAAACTGAAGCTTTATCCTAATTGAAGAACTAGGAGTTAAAGAATGGGGAGATAACAAGGGGCTAAATCCACCATTCCATGTTCTGTTTCTGAAAAGTTTGTAGGTAGATAGATGGGTAGCGAAAGCATGACATATTTATAAAGAATGTCACTCAACTTTAATCACTAAGGATCTCCAGTCATGTCTAGTGTCATGAATAAGTATTAAAGAAATCACAGTATGTTAAGCAAATCTGACAGTGATAAACAATTACTGTTTAAAGTTCACTTGCATGAACAACTTCATTATATTTTAAATTACTAAACAGTAAGGTGGACTTTTAAACATTCATACACATATTTAAAAAACCAAAGATCTTTGTAGAGATGTTTAGAGTTAATGATCCAGAACAGTTCCATCAATTCAAAATGCATCCATCCATTCTCATTTCAGTATATTCTGGTGTTCTGTATTTTGTAACATTGTCACTGTTAATTTTTTGAGAATTGAATCTAAATTGAAGGACAAGAGGTATAAGTTTTCTTTTTTTTCCTTTTTTCAAATGGATATTTTATTTATGTACATTTCAAATGTTATCCTCTTTCCCTGTTTCCTCTCTGGAAATCCCCTATCCGAACCTCCCTCCCCCTGCTTCTATTGGGTGCTCACCCACCCACCCACTTCTGCCTTCCTGCTCTGACATTCCCCTACACTGGGGCATAGAGTCTTCCCAGGACCAAGAGCCTTTCCTCCCATTAGTGTCCAACAAGGCCATCCTCTGCTACATATCTGGCTGGAGCCATGGGTTGCTCCATGTGTACTCTTTGGTTGGTGGTTTAGTTCTTCAAGCTCTGGTGAAGTATAGGTTTTTAAAATTGGCTTCTTCCATTCCATCTAATATATTTTAGATACATTCTTATTGCATGTATACCCACAAAGTTATCTTTGTTGAGTGTCATTACCATGTAATGTTGTATACAGACCTATAAGGAGGTTCTACTAATAACTGGGATGATTCTAGTTCATGGATGTACTGTAGTTTAATGAGCCAACCCTAGGTTGAAAGATATTAGTGTCCTATTCAAAATTGATAGCTATGACTGGACCTTAAGCAAATAGCAATCTGTGTATTTTCGTGGGCAGTTTTTGATGCATGTGGAAATATACCCCATCAGAGTGATTATTGTCTTACATGGTAGTTTATGTTTTCTATAATCAAATCAATAAGAGCAAAATAATGTTACAGGGTAATCTAATTTCCCCATTCTAACCAGTGTTCTGTAAGTTTCTTTGATAACGCATTACTGTCTGTTCTTGGGATTTGTCTGTTATTTTAATTGCATTGTAAGATTTACAGTAGGGCTTTAGCATGTTAAATTGGATTCCAATTGATATTGTTTTTATTCATTATCTGGAAATGCATCTGTGTGACCATTTGCCACGGTGTATGTGTGTCAGTATGAGGCAAATGAGTCAGTTTCTTCAAGTTGGTATTAAAAATGTTTGTGAGTATTTCTATATAGGGTATGAGTACTGAGCTAAGAGTAAGAACCAGAAGTATTCATAAACCCTGAGTCATCACTCCAGACACAATCATCGTGTACTTATTTGCTGTCTCTATTTTCTCAGTCATAATATCTAGTCAAATCTTTAACACTATTTTATGTTGCATTTACTCTAGCACTAAATTTTAGCTTCTATATGACTAGGATTAGTTTTCAACATGTGTTTTTCAAATATGTCTTTATAATGCATAAATCAAGTATTCTTCATCTCAATAGTGAATCTTATTCACCAAAGTTTTTTTAATGTTAATAAAACCCCATTTGAAATGTATTTTTCACGTTTGAGTCCCACACTGCTTTTCAAATCTAAAAATATTTTACCTAAATCACTATAATAGTTTTTGTTATTTTTTTTTAGGAGTTTCACTCTTATTTTAGTCTATCTTGAGATAATTTTTCTTTTTTTTCTGGAGGAGAGTGCCATTTAAGTTTTGGTTATCATGTTTTGGTAGATAAATGCCTACTTTTTTGGCAAAATATAAATTGAAACGTTTATCCTTTCCATATTCAGATGATTTTTGCCAACTATTCAGGAAGCTCTCATCCATAACTGTGAGTCTATTTTGGACTGCATTCTGTGTTACTAACTTGCCTGTCCATCCTTCTCCAGCTTCACAATGGATGGGTTACAATAGCTTCAGAGGAAGCCTTAATATTGGCCAGTGAGAGCCCTGAATTTAACTCTCCATTTGAAAATTGTCTTGGCTGTTCTGATTACCTTTCCCATCCATATCAAACTTAAAACTTTTTGAGTATAGCTACAAAATTTTTGAGCTAGAATTTTGATAGTAATTAAATTTGTTGCCTCACGTGTGGTTTTGAGGGTTTCTGTGCTGAATCTTATAACTCATGAACCCTGAAGGTATCTTTAATTATATAAGCTTTTGGTGATTTATTTCATCTGAATTTTGTAAGTATTCCAGGACATAGATCCTGTATGAGTTTTGTTGAGAAGGAACTCAATTATTCCATTTTCCTTCAAGTATTTATACATATTCTGCTTTTAGAAATTAATTATTAATAGCTTACTTCTAATATGCAGATATATAATTGATTTTTGTATGCTGACCTTGTATGTATCCTGAATGCCTTACAAGTTCAGTTATTAGTTTTATGATATTTTTATAGCTAGTTTGCATATTTTACATACACAGCTTTGTCTTCTAATATGGACAATGTTAACACCTCATTTATAATTAGTACATCTTCTATGTCTTTTTCAGGCCCTACTTCACTGTGTGACCTTTCCATCTCAGGTGAACACAGTGATGAAATGGAACAACCTTGATTTAGTATCACATGGTGAAGTCATCTGGTCATTCCCCATTAAGCACCAGATTTGCCTGTACTTTGATGGATGCTTTGTGTTACTTTGAAGAATTTCTTTTCTATAGCTATGTACTGATGGACTTTTATCATTAATGGACATTGAAATATCAAATGGTATTCCTTAATATTGGCAAATGAAGTCACATGGATTTTACTACTAATAAAGTAAATTGAACTGATTAACTCTGAATAGGAAGGCTGTTATTTTCAAACATACTCTAATTGGTTGTAGTATAAAATTTTATTAAACATTGGGTAAATTTTATTTTTTAATTTATTAAATTTTTCTCATGTTCTTGAAAAGTATTTTCCTCACTTTTTTTTTTGAACACGCTCTTCAAATTGGTGTATGATGATTACGTTTGTGTGTTACTTTATAGAGATAAAAGACCCTCAGTAACTCTTAAGATTTCACTTCTGGGAATTGTTGAAGGTATTTATGCAAAATATTAGTATAGAAATTGGTAGACTATGTTAAGATTGACCTTTATTAGCATGGCCAGGGCCATCAAGCAATCGATGGAGAATGTGAATACAATGATTTACTTATTCTGCCTGTGTCCTATGGTTAGAATACCTGTCTTCTCTTCAGAAATCCAAGAGCTTGCATAAGAGACCTTTATACTCGAACTAAATTAACTCCTAGCCTTCTTGGATAGGCAATTTATAAAAGACATCTTATTCTATAAATCACATGAGGCAATTTCTACAAGGCTCCTAAAGATTTCATACAGTTTAACCTATTGATTTTCTTTTTTAGAATATTGACTTATACACAGAATAATGCTGATCTCATAATTCACCTAATATAAACAACTGCAAAATATCATGTGTTCTGTTGACTGGAAGAGATTGTGAATAATAGGGAAGATTCTTAAGCTGTTCATTCGCAATTTTTTTTGTAACATTATGTAGACTCAGGATCTAGGTTTTTGAATAATTCAAACTCTAAATTTATCTCATAAATTACTAGTTCTACAACAATTCAAGATATATACTAGGCACATTTTAAGTCTTCTTAGTCATTTTAAGTCCAATTATGGGTTCAGATTTTCATGCCTAGAGATTTTAGTAACATATTTTTATTCATCTTCTAATACTAGTGGTGACTATCATAGGTCTACCCTCTCTTTTAAAAGTTATTAATTTTGTGGATAGAATTGGGGCAGGTGGGATGGGAACAGGAGGGATCAGGTAGGGATAGGATGAAGGGAGGGAGTACTGAAAGAGACAACTAGAATTGGGGGCCTTTCAGTGGCAAGGTAGAAATCTGGCACAATGAAAACTCCCAGGAATCTATGAAGATGACCCTAGATAACACTTCTAGTAGTGGAGGATACAGAAACTGAACGTACCATCTCCTGCAACCATTCAAGTCTTCCAGTGGAGGTATTGGAGTACTAATCAAGCTACAAAACCTTTGTCTACAATTTGTTCTGCAAGCATGATATGCTGAGGTAAATAAAACTTATAGAAATGACCAACCAATGACTGATCTAACTTGAAAGACCCATGCTAGGGGAGAGAGAGCCCACCCTTGACATTGCCCGGAGGGTCAGGAAGCAGAGGCTGAATAGCCCAAAGAGTTAGGAGAGAACTAAACATGACCAGAAAATTGGGGCAGGGGGAATGAAATGATTTTTAATGATAGTCTGCTATACTCATAAACAGGAGCCCAGAAAAGTCACCCTTAAGGAAGCTCCATTCAGCAACTGATAGAAACAGATGCAGAGACCCGCAGCCAAACAGGAGGTGGAGCTTGGGGAATCCTATGGAAGAAGGGAAGGATGGATTGTAGGACCCACAGGGGTTAAAGCTATCACAAGAAAATCCTCAGAATCAACTAACCAGGGGTTCATAAGGGATCACAGAGACTGAACTGCCAACTAGAGAGCCTACATGGGTCTGACCTAGGCCCTCTGCATAAATATTATGGTTGTGTAGCTTGGTTTGCTTGTGGACTCCTAGCAGTGGAAATAGGTGCTGTTTCTGATTTTCTCGCATGCTTTTGGGACACTTTAGCTCCCTCTGGGTTCTTATCCAGTCTTAATAGGAGGAGAGCTATTGAAAATTGTTATGCCATGTTTAGTTGATATCTCTTGGAGGCTTGTGGTATTTTTGAAGGAAAATGAAGGAGTAGAAGATTGAGGGGAAGAAGATATGTGGCGGGGAGGACTGTTAGGAGAGGAGGAAGGGGAAACTGCAGTCATAATAAAATATATGAGAGGACAAATTAAAAACATAAAAATTAAAAGTTATGCATTTAATACCATTTCAATGAAGATATTAGATATTTTAATTTTTTGAAATATTTTCATGATTTTACATTTTATTCATTATCTATTTTTAAAGGCAAACAAACCACTTCTATTTAATTGTTCATACACACACCTAGGTACATATATATGGTACATATATACATACGTTTATCTTGTTTCCTTGGATTTTTGAGAGCCTCTTTTTATGATTTTTTATTGTTTACTCATAATCAAGCAGGGGAGGATACTGAACTTCCGATTGTTGTGCTGCTACTTCTTGGTGCAGGGATACAGGTACATGCTTCTACATCCAGATTTGTACCATGTAGGAGACTTAAACGAGGACTTCCTGCAGCCTACAAAGTATGCACTCCACCAGCATAATTACATCCACAAACGTTTCAGCTTCTGTTTTCCTTTTAATTAAGTGCACACCTGTGTTTTTGTGTATCTCTGTGTGGGTATTTGCAAATGAGTGCAGGTGCCAATGGAGAGAGGAGGCATCAGATCGCATGGAACTGAAGTCACACATGGCTGTGCTATCTACAGGTTGTAGTTACTGGTAGTGAGCTCTAGTCAACTGCAAGAGCAGAATGTGATAGGATGCTGAGCCATCCCTCTAGCCCCCGGTTTCTCTTCTCTAACCCTGAAAATTGCAACATTCACTTCATTTTTTCTTGCCATTCAATAGAAAATATTTATTTTATATTTAAGTCTTATCGTTACAGTTGTGTCATCATTTGTTTCTAGTTTTATTCAACTTTTTGTGAGCATGGCAATCAAAGAGGGGTTACTTTTGATCAAAATTTATATGTGCCATGTTCATAATTCAGTTTAAATGAAACAATCATACAACTCCTACTGTGATTTCTCCTTTCACCCTAATGTTATTAGGTATGTCTTGTTTACTTTAAAATATTTTGTATTATTTTCTTGTTCTTTTAATATACAGATTTCCAACTTATTCTTTTTGTTACTCACTCCAGCTCAATCTTTGATTTTTTTTTCAAAAAATGTTAACAATATGAACTACAAAATTATTCCTAGATACATATGTCACCTCCTATCATGAGGGAAGTAAGACAGTTACTGATACTTTTGTAAAACAATGCCTGATCACTGAAACCAACAAATTTATTAGACATGTTGGGGTCTAGGTTTGTAAAACTCCCTGGGTTGTCTTCAAGGTCTCTATTCTAATTGGCTCTTGTGGGTCTACTTCAATCTCCATTTAATCATGAGAGATCCATTTCAGTATTTGTTTGTTTTCTTTCTCAGTCAGAATATCAGATCAGAAACAAGGATTAACAATATAGCATGCATAACAAAATACCTACTTGTTTCCTTGCTCTATCCATGAAATTTGTCACATGGGTAATTCAAAATGTGTAGTATATCCTTTTCCATGTCTTTACAAACTTTCTGATCTCCTTCCCAGAGTGAAGTAAACAGACTCCATTACTGACTCATTGATCATTTTACAGCTCCTTTATATTTCTCAACATTAGACAATATGCCAGATCTAAGTGTATTTGTAGGTGGAGCCAAGTTTTGGTTAAAATTGAATTTGTACCAGTCTATAACTATCCCAGAAAAATCTGTCATCTTTCTTCTGACACCAAAATAATGACTTTTTGTGAAAAGTGACTATAAACTACTTCTCCAATTTTGAAAGGTTGAGGATATTCTAATGAGTTAAGTAATGGTTTTTATCTGTTCAGATACATGAATTTCTTAAAATAGCCTCTCAGTTCTTATCCAGAGTGCTTCATTCACTGTCACTAGTTTTGAGAGTTTTAAGTTAGCCAAAGCTAGGCTGACTCTGTGACAGGCTGAAAACAGGCAATTTGGGAGACTAGGACTAAGTTTCTGTTTCCCAGAAATGAGAACCTGGATGCAGGCACCTATAGTCAGCCAACCACAGCCACATGCAGCCAATGTGAGGACACCTTGTCATCTGGCCTGAGGTTAGAATAGGTAGCTAGAATGAGTAAGCAACCTCCTGGGAAGCCTCTGGAGCCTAACTAATTAATTGTACAATCAAGCAGACCCCTAGAGATAAAGCTAACAAATTAAGGTGAAAGGGCACATACCCCTCCCTGGAATTCCCCTAACCAATGATAAAAGTTGGGCATTCGAGGAACCGCCAGACTGCTTTCCAGAGTGGTTGTACCAGCCTGCAATTCCACCAGCAGTGGAGGAGTGTTCCTCTTTCTCCACATCCTCGCCAACAACTGCTGTGGGCATGACACTCCCGGAGGATCCGGCTATACCACTCCTGGGCATATACCCAGAGACTTTACCTGCATGCAATAAGGACACATGCTCCACTATGTTCATAGCAGCCTTATTTATAATAGCCAGAAGCTGGAAAGAACCCAGATGTCCCTCAACGGAGGAATGGATTCAGAAGATGTGGTATATCTACACAATGGAATACTACTCTGCAATTAAAAACAATGAATTCACGAAATTCCTAGGCAAATGGTCAGATCTTGAAAATATCATCCTTAGTGAGGTAACCCAATCACAAAAGAACACACATGGTATGCAGTCACTGATAAGGGGATATTGACCCAGAATCTCGGAATACCCTAGACACAATCCACATATCAATAGATTTCTAAGAAGATGGAAGGAGAGACCCCTGGTCCTGGAAAGACTGGATGTAGGGGAACGCCAGGACAGAGTAATGAGAGGGGGTTGAATGGAGAAAAGAGGGAGGGAAGGGGGCTTATGGGACTTTCGGGGAGGGAGGAAACGGGAAAGGGGAAGTGATTTGGAATGTAAATTAAAAAAATAAAATAAAATAAATAATAAAAAAAGAAAAAAAAATCACAAAAATAGCATAGATTTGTTCAAAGAAATAATAAGAATGTTCACCACACGTTGACTTGTATTCAACCAAATAAATTGTTTTGTAAATCATGAGCCTTAAACTCATATACAAACATGCATAAGAAATAGTTCTGCAACACTTGAAAATACCTTATAAAAGTGAGAATAACCAAAAATTTTAATGTTGCCAATTTAATTAAATAAATAAATTGACTATACCACAATCAGAATAGTTGGGTAGCAATCAGCTTAAACATGACTTAGAAAAAAAGGGGAGGGGGTGTAGTACTTTATTTATTCTGGATTGAAAGCAAGCAAAAATCACATCCACAAAGAAGTGTACAGAATGAAAACAGGTTTTGAGGAAGGTAGAATCATAAAAAAAAAAAAAAAAAAAAAGGTGGGCATTCGAGTCCACTAGAGGTCTCCATTCTGGAATGGGGAGACCCCTGCATGTAGGAAATTCAGCTGAATAAACATTCTTCGTTTTTGCATACTACTTGAGTTAGTATTGACAGGATGTGGAGTCCATTGTTAGGGCTAACTCCTTGGATTTACCCTGCCCATTCCTTCTGGAAACTTGGCTCTACAATAGCCATATTCTCATGGCTTTCATTATTCCTTTCTGACCTAGTTCTTTTCTTCACAACAAACATCAATAATGTTTACTAAAGAAGGTAAGTAACTCAGAGCCCCTCAGCTGGAGAATAGGCAGAGAATGTGAGACTGTGCAACAATCTAAATGGGATGTCTTTATGAAACACCACCTCCAGGATCTCAGGTAGTTATGCAGAAAAGGAGGCAGAGATTGGTGGAGTCAGAGGGATGGTTCACACCAAGTCAGTGTCTTCAAAACAAACTGCCCTGACACACATATGAATGTATCAGTATGCAAAAATCCTGTACAGGTTCATGTCAGAGGTGGTCCTAGTTCTGAGAGGGGGAAATGTACACAAGTTCTCATCCCCAAGCAAGCAGTTATATGTAACTGAAACCCATTTTCAAAGAAACAATTCATTTTCTTCAATGAGTCTCACTGGTTATATTAAGCAACTTGAGGGTAGGACCCATACCCAACAGTTGATGGTCAAAACAAAATTAACTTCATGGTTTATTTTTGTTTGTTTGTTTGTTTTGTTTTCTTGTAGCTTTGCTTGGGCATTTATTATCTTACTGGTTTGTTTGTTTTGTATTTATTGTTGTTGACATTTTATTTGCCTATTGTAGCTTCAGATTTTAGGTTTGTATGGAGTTTGTATACGTGTATGTGTTTGTTGTTCTTTTTCTTTTTCAATTTTTACTTTTATTCATTTGACTGTTTATTTTCTAAAGAGAGAGAGAGGATAAGAAGACCTGAGGTTTGATGGGAGGGGAAGCTGGGAGAGGAGAACTGAAATAAAAATATATTTATGGAAAATTATATATATATATATATGCTTAATAATTAGTTCTCCTTCCTTCTGCTTCTCCTCCTAAGCCCTTCAGATCCTTCAACCAGCACCGGCATTGCTGCTGAAATTCCTTCAGACAATGTCATTCTACTTTTCCATGTGTTAGGTTTGGGCAATAATATTTCACATTGTGGCCAGAGAGCCTCACGTATGCCTGTCTTCACTGATAAAGGTTTTTGTAACAGACCTTCAACAACTGTTTTCTCACCTCATGTCAGATGTGCTTTCAAGAATGCCGTAGTGAGACATAATTTTCACTAGAAATGTTTTGTCACTAGTCATTACTTATGGGAAGAAGGGGATATGTATGGGAATGAGATAAGGAAGAAGTTGGACTGTTCTATAAGTCTCCCTATCTTCCCCAAATGGTGTCAGCTAGGGAAATAGTTGTTTAAAGGGTGGAAAATGGACTATCTGCTGGTCATATTGAAAGAACTTTTTTTTTTTGGAACATTTTAGATTGATGCACTTTCTGTATATTAGTATCCTTAGCTAGCTTTATCTATAATTTTTCATTTGTGTATAGTGTATTTTTGTTGTAATTTAAATATCATTTGACATAGCATAACTTTAATGTGTACATATGTATTCTTCTCCAGGAGGAATCAACTTCCTTTTTACAAAACAACTTAAAAAGCTGCCGAATTCACTGTTTTTATGTTATGGCAATGTACATATTTCTTCTCCCTGACACTATATTCACTATATCAGTTCATATGAATAAAAAAAATTAGTAAAGCATTGTTTCCATTTAAAAGTTAAGTGTTAATTTGTGTTTACCATGAGACCTACACTGTGGATTCACTGGTGTTCTTGCACTGAGACATTTACTGGAGGTATATTCCTTGATGGTATAGCAAACCTTTATGAGTTCCTTCAATGAAAATAGAATCGTGTTAAACTCTCTGTTTTTCTTCTTTAGGAATGTCTTTATTTCATCTTAACTTTATAAAGATAATTTCTCTGGCTGAGCAGTTCTAGGCCAGCAGTTGTTTATATCCTGAACCCTGATAGAATTATTGCTTTGCCTCTTGGCTTTTACTGTCGCTGCTGAGAAGTAAGCCACTGTTTCAATGACATTTGATTTCTATGAAACTCTCCTTTTTCAGCATCTCCTAATTTCAGCACAGTGTACCTGTATGTAATTTTATTTCTCTTCAATTTTTTTTTATATCTTGAGATTATAATACAGTTGCATCATTTCTCTCTTTACTTTCTCTTCTCCAATCCCTTCCAATCACCCTCTTTGCTCTTGTTCAAATTTATGGCTAGTTTTATTCTACTTAATTGTGCATGTGTGGGTGGGTATGTGTGCTTCTAAATACATAAACATGACATTGTATCATTTTAGATATGTCAGAAGACTTTGTTTCTTTTGCAGTTTCACTACTCTGGAGCCACTATCCTCACTGGCACCTTGTCATGCTTCACCAGCTCTGAAATGTTCAACAATTAATTCTTTAAGGACTGACTTTTTGAACATATGTGTTATATATCTATTAGAGTAACTTAATGTGACATATATTAATGATACCCACTGTAAATATAATCTCATTGCAATACTGTACTCATGAAAAATATTCTATAAACTTCCTTTCTGTTTGTTCTTCAGTTCATTGCTTTCCTGTTGAATTTACATCAAGCAAATTTGTTTTCAAATTTTTAGTTGTTGACTCTTGAATAGTCTAATTGAAAGGTCTAGTTTTTATGTTGTCAAATAAGAATGGGCACTTTAAAAAATCTCTTTTAAAAAGTGTTTTAATTCTTAATACGTGCAGATATTTATAAAAACAATTCACAGAAATAATTTCTCTGTGTCTTGGTGTTTCTAGAGTCTATCAGTGTTTTACCATTGATGTCTATCTATTATAGATGTGTTATTCATGTTTGATGATGATACATAGAATTCCCATAATTTTTTCTCCCAATGTATAAAAATCCTGGAGGTAAAAATACAGGCTATTTATTTCTATGCAGCAAGGATTTGATATTTTCTGCATCCAATATAGATGACAAATCAGCTCAGGTACAGGCATCATCATGATTGGGCTCCTCCCTCTCTCCATCAGTCACCTCAGAAACACTCAGTCATCACCAAATAAATAAACCTCTTCTGTTTGAACAGTGAGGTCTTTTCAAAACTGCATCTCTACTGTCAGAATTGACCTCACACACTGATTCCAATTCATGTTTTAGAATTATGATTGTAGATGTGTGTTGGAACAAGCAAGTTGGCCTGACATGATTTATCAACTCACGGATGTTCTCTAGTGTCTCTTAAACATAATAATCTCTGCATTAACATTGCATGCCTTACATCTGTTTTGGTGACTTCATAGCTGTGCCCAGTAACACTTCTGTTGGAGACAGAATGCCTTCATGTTTCAAGGAAGACCTCACAACATGAAGGGATCAGCCATCCAAACAATAGGCTGAGATGATCAGTGTCAACAACTTGCAAATATATGACTATATGACTGAATCATCATCCTCGTCGTCGTCGTTGTCATTGTCCTCCTCCTCCTCCTCCTCCACTCCTCCTACTCTTCTTGATCTTCTTGTTCTTCTTCTTGTTCTTCTTCTTGTTCTTGTTCTTCTTCTTCTTGTTCTTCTTCTTGTTCTTGTTCTTCTTCTTGTTCTTCTTCTTCTTGTTCTTCTTGTTCTTGTTCTTCTTCTTCTTCTTCTTGTTCTTCTTCTTCTTGTTCTTCTTCTTCTTGTTCTTCTTCTTCTTCTTCTTCTTCTTCTTCTTCTTCTTCTTCTTCTTCTTCTTCTTCTTCTTCTTCTTCTTCTTCTTCTTCTTCTTCTTCTCCAGAAAAATTCCCATGTATCTCACTCTGGCAATGAATTCTCCAAAGATAATCTTAAACTTATGATCCTCCTGCCTCTACTTCCTGAGTGCTGGGATTACAGATGCCACTATGCCCAGTTTATATACTGTTGGGGATCCTACATAGGGTTTTATGCAAGTTGCACTCAAGCACTCTGCTAACTTTAAGAATAAATCTTCAGTGCATTTGCCCCCCACCTTTGAGTAACGCTTAAAAAGACAGCAAATCATTACCTCCTGCAACTTCTCTTTCCTCTCCTCTCCTCACTCTCTTCTCAATAGGGTTTCTCTGTATAGCTCTGGTTGTCCTGGAACTTGCTCTGTACACTAGGATGACCTCAGACTCCAAGGCCATTTACCTGTCTCTGGAGTGCTGAGATTAAAAGTGTGCAACACCACTGCCTGGAGCAGGACTGTCTTTCATAGAAATTCACATCCACACTCTAAGGTCTATCTTTAAAATTCTCTTAACCTTTGTGATGAAAATCTACATTAAAATGTTTTTATAACCCCTCCCCCCCCAAAAAAAACAAAAAACAAAAAACATTGCATGCTGTTGGAAATTTTTCATTTGCTTGGCATATTGTCTCACCCGTGAAACCTTCATAAGTCATATTATAAATAAACCTATTCTCTAACAAAACATATGCAGATTTTCTAGGCCCAAATCACAAGAAGAAATTCTACTGAAAGAGTTTTATAATTACTCCAGCTCTCACATTAGGTCAGGAGAGAACATTTGTGTCTGTGTGATATCCTCATTTTGTTTCATTGCCTTGCTGACCACAGACTCCTCCACAAACTGTCCTTGATTCAGATATTTTCCACATTTTGTTCTCCCCTAAGAACCATAAAGACTGAAAGTTGTAAGGTGTTTTCTTCTGACCCTGCCCTTTGTGATCACTTCTGTTCTCAAGATCTCAAGCTGCCTGTGCTCTAGAAAGTTCTCTAGGACAAACTTCATGATTTGCTTTTGCATCTTTGACATTTTACATGTAGATTAAGTAAGGTTTGCAATCTCAGAGCATCTGACATATCCTTCAGCTTTTCCAAACTTGAACTATCACACAGTAAATACATTACAAATTTATGCTTCGGTTGCTTGATTTATCTGTACAAACACTGCATTCAAATCAATGACTAAATCTTTCAGTTTTCCTCACAAATATCTACAAAAGTTCTCTTTGCTTCTGCTATAGCCTTGTGTGCCCCTCCCCCTGTCACTCAGCTCATTATGTTAAACTGCTGCTTTTTTTATTTCAGGTTGCATTAAAAGCACATTAAGTATGGTGATTTTATTTAAATGAATACTTAATCAGATAATGTCTCTTTTTAAGAACTATCAAGGAATTTCTAACTCTTGTTTAATGTAGTTCAGAATTTCACCACAACCTGTGCTCTGGATGGTTTTCTCTCTTAGATACCAAAATACATTTTGTTCTATACTTCTTTCATTAATACTTTTCTTTTTGTATTTTCATTTAATGATCACTTCCTCAGAGAAGGCTTTTATTTATGATATGATGTGGCTGTGATAGTTGCATTTGAGTTAGTAGTTCTTAACCTCAACAGTGCACCAGCATGTCTGGGTAATTAGTTGTGAGTCATCTCCCATAGAGTGTAATATCCAGCAGCAGTGATGTCCTCTGTCCACTAGGTGTCAGTAGCACCCCCACCTCCGTTCCCCAGTGGTGCAGACATTGCCCATAAATGTCAAGGGAGGCTTGGTCATTTTTTACAGATTTAACACGAAGTGTTATTATCTTGGTATATAGGTATATTGCCTTATTTATATCCACATCTCCATTTATTTCTCTAAAATAGGGTGATTTTCAATATTTCTAGTAATAAACAGTATAATACACATAGAGTTTATGTCTAGATAGTTTGTCAACTAGACACAGCATAGAATCTCTTTAAGAATAAGACTCTACAGATGACTTGCCCAAGTCAAATTTAAAACTGGGCATTTCTGTAAGGATCTGTATTGATTGTTAGCTTATATACAAAACACAACACATTGTAGGCATGTGGATCACCTAAGCAGGTAGTGCTACTCTCTATGAAAATGCCTCCTATAGCCTTATGTGCCCCTGACCAAGACCCAGCTATACCACTCCTGAGGATATACACAGAAGATTCTCCAACATATAATAAGCACACATGCTCCACTATGTTCATATCCAGAAGCTGGAAAGAACCCAGACGTTCCTCAACAGAGGAATGGATACTGAAAACGTGGTACATTTAGACAATAGAGTCAATGACTTCATGAAGTCATTCTTTGACAAATGGATGGAACTAGAAAATATCATCCTGAGTGAGGTAACACAATTACAAAAGAACACACATGGTATCCACTCACTGATAAGAGGTTACTAGCCCAGAAGTTCATATTATCCAAGATATAATTCACAGACCACATGATGCTCAAGAAGAAGGAAGACTAAACTGTGGATACTTCAGTCCTGCTTAGACGAGGGATCAAAATACCCAAGGGAGGAGATACAAAGTGTGGAGCAAGAACTGAAGGAAAGGCCATCCAGAGACTGTCCCATATATAGTTACCAAACTCAGACACTCTTTTGGATGCCAACAAGTGCTTGCTGACAGGAGCCAGATATAGCTATTTCCTGAGAGGCTTTGTCAGAGCCTGACAAATACAGAAGTGGATGCTCACATCTATCCATTGGACTAGGCACAGTGTCCCCAATGGAGGAGCTAGAGAAAGGTCCAAGAAGCTGAAGGGGTTTGCAGTCCCATAGGAGGAACAACAATATGAACCAACCAGTACCCCTAGAGCTCCCAGGGACTAAACAACCAACCAAAGAGTACACATGGAGGGACCCATGGCTCCAGCTACATATGTAACAGAAGATGACCATTTCAGACATCAATGAGAGGAGTGACCCTTGGTCCTGTGAAGGCGTGATGCCCCAGTGTAGGGGAATACCAGGACAAGGAAGCAGGAGTAGGTAGGTTAGTGAGCTGGGGGAGGATGGATGGGGGGAGGTTGGAGGGGAAACAAGGAAAGGGGATGACATTTGAAATGTAAATAAAGAAAATATCTAATAACACACACACACACACACACACACACACACACACACACACACACACACGCATGCGTGACTGAGCCAGCCAGCAAAACATTCCAGCCCGCAGCATTCCAGCATTCTCCCATAGTTTCTGTTTTAAGCTCCTTAGGTTCCTACCCTGACTTCTCTTGGTGATGTTCTTTGAAGGGGAAATACAAGCAAAATAAATCCTCTTTTCTCTAAGTTGGTTTGGTCACAGTATCTGTTACTACAACAGATGCAAATGTATACATGTCTTAGTGAAGTATCCCCATGAATTTCTGAGAAGCATTTTATGTAGAGTTCTGTGTGATGGTCTGAGACTAACAGCATTATGAGGTATATGACTGGAGAAACATGCCACTGTCCTAGAAAAGTCACTCTTATGTGCCATTCTCTTTATTTATTATTTGGATTACAATTTGATTAAAGCAAGCTTTCCTTCACTTTTCTACTTCCAAAACCTCCCATATACATCTCTCCCTAATTCATGTCCTTTTTAAATTTCTACTTACATCCCAATATTAGACACCACCTCCTGTCTGTTCTCCCTTATTTGATGTAAATAATGAAGAGCTGGGTCTATATTCTTGTATTTTTCATCTAAAAGGTAACCTTTTTTACAAGACTATGGTTGTACATACCAATGAATAGTCTATATTTACCCTTAGTTACTAGAGTTATAGTGCCCATTATATGCTACTAAGTGTTGGATAGAATTTCAGATGCAAAAATATTTATGTATCAGAGGAAAATATGAAACAATGCCTTTGCAGAAAAGAATACTAATGGCATTTACTTCCTGTGCTATCATTTTCCTATAAATTATTGAGCTTTATTTTACTTTTCAGCAATCTCTTTTTAAACATTATTATGTTAGCATATGACAGGTAAACTTTGGTAAAAACAAAAGGCATAAAGGAATTATTTTTCTAAGAAGGAGGAATGAAAGAGGCAAGTGGGTTTGTTGTTGTTGTTGTTGTTGCTGTTGTTGTTGTTGGCAAACACTTCCACATAGACAAGGTTACAACCACATTTATGAAATGTTTCCTTCTCCAAAATAAACAATGAGAATGGATGTATAGCCTTCCATATGGTCTACTCTTCAGTAGTATTAAGTAGCATGCTTACTTCTGATGAGAAAACTACACATTTTCATTTCACAGTGCCTAGTATAACTGTAAATATTAAAGCATAAGCATAAGATTGATAGTATGACATACTAGAATTCCATTTGTGCTTAGAATCAGGTACCAATCAAAGTGAATAATACTGAGGAAAAACTGTATAGTAAATGGGTAAGTATAGTTGTGAATATTTGTTTCTTTTTTTATTGAATATAATCTTCATTTACATTTCAAATGCTAAAACCTTTCCTGGTTTCCTCCCTCCCCAAAACCCCCAACCTCTCCTCCCAACCCCTGCCTCCAAGTATATGCCCATCCACCCTACCTCCTCCCACCTCCCACCTCCCGCCCCCTTGATTTCCCTTTGTTGGGGCATCTATTGAGCCTTCACTGAACCCAGGACCGCTCCTCCCACTGATGCCCAACAAGGCATTCCTCTGCCACATTTTTGGATGGAACCATGTGTACCCCTTGGTTGATGGTTTAGTCCCTGGGAGTCCTGGGGCGTCTTGGTGGCCAACATCTTGTTCTTCCCATGGGGCTCTAAATCCCATCAGCTCCTCCGGACTGCCCTCCAACTCCTCCATTGGGGACCCCACTCCCAGTTCAATGGTTGGGTGCTAACATTTGCCTCTGTATGTGTAAGGCTCTGACAGGGACTCTCCAGAGACAACCATGACATGCTCCTTTTGGTATGCACTTCTTGTTGTCCATAATAGTGTCAGTGTTTGGTGACTGTTTATAGGATGAATCCCTTGTAGGGCAGTTTCTGGGCGGTCTTTCCTTCAGTCTCTGCTCTAAACTTTGTCTCCTTTATTGCTCCTGTGAGTATTTTTTCCCTTTTCTCAGAGGAACCAAAGCACCCCCATTTCAGTGCTTCTTCTTCTTGAACTTCCTGTGGTCTGTGAATTGTAGGTTGTTTATGTTGAGTTTTTGGGCTAACATCCACTTATCAGTAAGTACATACGATGTGCATTCTTTTGTGATTGGGTTACTTTGCTCAGGATGACATTTTCTAGTTCCATCCATTTGCCTAAGTATTTCATGGATTCATTGTTTTTAAGAGCTGAATAATACTCCATTGTGTGTGTGTGTGTGTGTGTGTGTGTGTGTATACATACATATATTACAATTTCTGTATCCTTTCCTCTGTTGAAGGACATCTGGGTTCTTTCCAGCTTCTGGCTATTATAAATAAGGCTGCTACGAACATAGTGGAGCATGTGTCCTTATTACATGTTGGAGCATCTTCTGGGTATATGCCCAGGAGTGGTATAGCTGGGTCCTCAGGTAGTACTATGTCTAATTTTCTGAAGAAACGCCAAACTGATTTCCAGAGTGGTTTTGCCAGCTTCCAATGCCACCAACAATGGAGAAGTGTTCCTCTTTCCCCACATACTCTCCAGCATCTGCTGAACCCTGAGTTTTTCATCTTATCCATTTTGACTGGTATGAGGTGGAATCTCAGGATTGTTTTGATTTGCATTTCCCTGATAACTAAGGATGCTGAACATCTCTCTAGGTGCTTCAAAGCCATTTGAGTTTCCTCAGTTGAGAATTCCCTGTTTAGTTCTGTACCCCATTTTTTAATATGCTTATTTGACTCTCTGTAGTTCTTGAGTTCTTTGAGTACATTGGATCTTAGCCCTCTATCAGATGTAGGATTGTCCCAATTTGCTGGTTGCTGTTTTGTCCTATTGACTGTGCCCATTGCCTTAGAGAAGCTTTACAGTTTCATGAGGTCCCATTTGTTGATTCTTGTTCTTAGAGCATGAGCCATTGGTGTTCTATTCAGGAAATTCTCCCCTGTGCCCATGTGTTCAAGATTCCTCCCCAGTTTTTCCTCTATAAGCTTCAGTGTGTCTGGTTTTATGTGTAGGTCCTTGACTTGAGCTTTGCACAAGGAGATAAGAATGGGTCGATTTGAATTTTTCTGCATGCTGACCTCCAGTTGATCCAGCACCATTTGTTAAAAATGCTGTCTTTTGCCGGGCGGTGGTGGCGCACGCCTTTAATCCCAGCACTTGGGAGGCAGAGGCAGGAGGATTTCTGAGTTCGAGGCCAGCCTGGTCTACAAAGTGAGTTCCAGGACAGCCAGGGCTACACAGAGAAACCCTGTCTTGAAAAACCAAAAAAAAAAAAAAAAAAAAAAATGCTGTCTTTTTTCTACTGAATGTTTTTGGCTCCTTTGTCAAATATCAAGTGACTGTAGGTGTATGGGTTCTTTTCTGGGTCTTCAATTCTATTCTATTGATCTTCCTGCCTGTCTCCATACCAATACCAAACAGTTTTTATCACTATTGCTCTGTAGTAGAGCTTGAGGTCAGGGATAGTGATTCCCCCAGGAGATGTTTTTTTGTGGAGAATATTTTTTGCTATCCTGGGTATTTTGTTATTCCAGATGAATTTGAGAATTGCTCTTTCTAGATATATGAAGAATTCATTTGGGATTTTGTTGGGGATTGCATTGAATCTGTAGATTGCTTTTGGCAAGATGGTCATTTTTACTATATTAATCCTGCCAATCCATGAGCATGGGAGTTGTTTCCATCTTCTGAGATCTTCTTCCATTTCTTTCTTCAGAGGCTTGAAGTTCTTGTCATACAGGTCTTTCACCTGCTTTGTTAGAGTCACAACAAAGTATGTGATATTATTTGTGACTATTGTGAAGGATGTCATTTCCCTAATTTCTTTCTCAGCTTGTTTATTCTTTGAGTAGAGGAAGGCTATTGATTTGTTTGAGTTAATTTTATATATAGTGACTTTGCTGAAATTGTTTATCAGCTATAGGATTTCTCTGGTGGAAGTTTTGGGGTCGCTTAAGTATATGATCATATCATCTGCAAATAGTGACCATTTGACATCTTCCTTTCCAATTTTTATACCTTTGACCTCCTTTTGTTTTCTGATTGCTCTGGCTAGGACTTCAAGTACTATACTGAGTAGATAGGGAGAGAGTGGGCAGCCTTGTCTGGTCCCCGATTTTAGTGGGAGTGCTTTAAGTTTCTCTCCCGTTAATTTGATGTTGGCTACTGGTATGCTGTATATTGCTTTCACTATGTTTAGGTATGCACCTTGCATTCCCGATCTGTCCAAGACTTTTACCATGAAGGGGTGCTGGATTTTGTCAAAAGCCTTTTCAGCATCTAATAAAATGACCATGTGGTTTTTTTCCTTGAGTTTATTTATGTAGTGGATTACATTAATAGATTTCCGTATACTGAACCATCCCTGTATCCCTGGGATGAAGCCTACCTGATTGTGGTGAATTATAGTTTTAATGAATTCTTGGATTTGGTTGTCCAGACTTTTGTTGAGTATTTTTGCATTGTTGTTCATGAGGAAGATTGGCCTGAAGCTCTTCTTCCTTTTGTGGTCTTTATTTGGTTTAGGTATAAGCATTATTGTGACTTTGTAGAATGAGTTGGGTAGTGTTCTTTGAGTTTCTATTTTATGGAGAAGTTTGAAGAGTATCTGTATAAGCTCTTCTTTGAAGATCTGATAGAATTCCCCTCTAAGACCATCTGGTTCTGAGCTTTCTTTTTTTTTCCCCATGGGATATTTGTAACAAATGCTTCTATTTCTTCCAGACTTATGGTACTATTTACATGGTTTATCTGATCCTGTTTTAACGTTGGCACCTTGTATGTATCTAGAAAGTTGTTCATTTCATCCAAATTTTCAAACTTTGTTGAGAATAAGCTCTTGTACTAGTATCTGTTGATTTTTTCAATTTCCACACTTTCTGTTGTTATGTCTCCCTTTTCATTTCTGATTACATTAATTTGGGTAGTGCCCCTGTGCCCTCTGGTTAGTCTGGCTAAGGGTTTATCTATCTTGTTGATTTTCTCAAAGAAAAAGTTCCTGGTTTTCTTGATTCTTTGTATAGTTCTTTTTGTTTCTATTTGATTGATTTTGACCATGAGGTTGATTGTTTCCTGCTGTCTACTCCTCTTGGGTGCATTTGCTTCTTTTTGTTCTAGAGCTTTCAGGTGCACTATCAAGCTGTTAGTGTAAGCTCTCTCCATTTTCTTTTTGGAGGCACTCAGAGCTATGAGTTTTCTGCTTAGCACTGCTTTCATTGTTTCCTATAAGTTTTGGTTTGATGTGCCTTCATTTTCGTTAAATTCTAAAAAGTCTTTAATTTCTTTCTTTATTTCTTCCTTGACCAAGATATCATTGAGAAGAGCATTGTTCAAAGACCATGTGTTTGTGTGTTTCCGTTGTTTTAGTTTGAACTTAAGACCAGCCTTAGGCTATGGTGTTCTGATAAGTTGAATGGAATAATTTCAATATTTCTGTATCTGTTGAGGCCTGTTTTGTGACCAATTTTATGGTCAATTTTGGAGAAGGTACCATGAGATGCCAAGAAGAAGGTATATATTTTTTCTTTAGGATGGAATGTTCTATGACTAACTGTTAGATTCATTTGTTCCATAACTTCAGTTAGTTTCACTGTTTCTCTGTTTAGTTTATGTTTCCATGATTTGTTCATTGTTGAGAGTGGGGTGTTGAAATCTCACACTGTTATTGTATGGGGTGCAATGTGTGCTTTGAGCTTTAGTAAAGTTTCTTTTATGAATGTGGGTACCCTTGCATTCGGGACATAGATGTTCAGAATTGAGAGTTCATCTTGGTAGACTGTTCCATTGATCAGTATGAAGTGTCCCTCCTTATCTTTCTTGACAACTTTCAATTGAAATTCAATTTTATCCAATATAAGTTTCGCCACTCTGACTTGTTTCTTGGGACCATTTGCTTAGAAATTTGTTTTCCAACCTTTGAGTCTGAAGTAGTGACTGCCTTTGTTACTGAGGTAGGTTTTTTTGTAGGCAGCAAAATGTTGGGTCCTGTTTATGTATCCAGTCTGTTATTGTATGTCTTTTTATTGGGTAATTGAGACCGTTGATGTTAAGTGTTATTAAGGAAAAGTGATTGTTGCTTACTGTTATCTTCTTTATTAAAGGTGAAATTCTGTTTTTGTAGCTGTCTTCTTTTGAGATTGTTGAAAGATTACTTTATTGCTTTTTCAAGGGTGTAGTTTCCCGCCTTGTGTTAGTATTTTCCACCCATTATCCTTTGTAGAGCGGGATTTGTAAAATGATATTGTGTCAATTTGCTTTTGTCATAGAATATCTTGTTTTCTCTGTCTATGGCAATTGAGAGATTTGCTGGGTATAATAGTCTGGGCTGACATTTATGCTTTCTTAGGGTCTGTATGTCATCTTCCCAGGATCTTCTAGCTTTCATGGTCTTAGGTGAAAAGTCTGGTGTAATTCTGATAAGTCTGCCTTTATATGTTACTTGACCTTTTTCTCTTACTGCTTTTAATATTCTTTCTTTGTTTGGTGCATTTGGTGTTTTGATTATTATGTGACAGGAGGAATTTCTGCTCTGGTCCAGTCCGTTTGGTGTTCTTTAGGCTTCTTGCTTGTTCATGGGTATCTCTTTCTTTAGGTTAGAGAAGTTTTCTTCTATAATTTGTTGAAGATATTTACTGGTCCTTTAAGATGTAAATCTTTGCTCTCCTCTATACGTATAATCCTTAGGTTTGGTCTTCTCATTCTGTCCTGGATTTCCTGGATGTTAGGAGCTTTTTCCATTTTGCATTTTTTTTGACTGTTGAGTCAATGTTTTCTATGGAATCTTCAGCATCTGAGATTCTTCTCTCTTGTATTCTGTGGTTGATGCTTGCATCTATGTCTCCTGAGTTCTTTCCAAGTTTTTCTATCTGCAGAGACATCTCACTTTGCTATTTTTTTATTATTTCTACTTCCATTTTTAGACCCTGGATAGTTTTGTTCCATTCCTTCACTCTTTTGTTTGTGTTTTCTTGAAATTCTTTAAGGTATTTTCTTGTTTCCACTTTAAGGACTTCTACCTGTTGATCCATGTTCTCCTGTGTTTCTTTAAGGGATTTTTTGTGTTTGCTCCTTAAGGGCTTCTACCTGATGACCTATGTTCTCCTTTATTTCTTTAAGAGAGTTATTTATGTCCTTCTTGAAGTCCTCTATCATCATCATGAAATGTGATTTTAAATCCAGCTCTTGCTTTTGCGATGTGATGGAGTATCCAAGATTTGTGTTGTGGAAGAACTGGGTTCTGATTGTGCCATGTTGCCTTGGTTTCTGTTGGTAATGATCTTGCGTTTGCCTTTTGTCATCTAGTTATCTATGGTGTTAATTGGTCTTGCTGTCTCTGACTGTGGCGTCTCTGTCCTGCAGGCCTATGTAGGCCCAGGATCCCCTTTCTATCAAATGCCCTGCATACAGCTGATTCTCCAGGAAGTATCAGAAGATGGGGTCTTCTGTGGCAGACCTGGCAAGGGTCAAATGCCCTGTGTGCTATTGGTTTTCTAGAAAGCATCAGGTAACACTGTCTCCCCTGTGGCAGAACTGGCAGGGGTCTACCACATCGAAATGAACGAGGCAGGTGGTTGTGAATGAGGAGGCAGGGTAGAAGGGACAGAAGGGGAGTGTTATTCTGGAGGGAAGGTGGGTTTTGGTGGGTTGCTGGATAGTGAGTACCAGCCAGCAGCTCTGGGGCTCCAGAGGTGGGTGTGGTTCTTACTGAATTCTCTGCCTGATGCTTGTTCTCTAGAAAGTATCAGGAAATGGGGTCTTCCCTGTGGCAGAACTGGCAGGGTTCTACCACATCAGAATGAATGGGGCAGGCGGTGAAAGAGGAGGAGGGAGGGGCTATAGTTGTGAATTTAAAGGTGACCATTAGAGGTAGACCAGTTTGGAAATATTTTAATTTTGCACCTTGATCAAGCCACATTTTGAATAAGAAAAATGCAGAATAATTTTATAATTCATGCTCCACTATGTTCATAGCAGCCTTATTTATAATAGCCAGAAGCTGGAAAGAACCCAGATGTCCCTCAATGGAGGAATGGATTCAGAAGATGTGGTATATTTACACAATGGAATGCTACTCTGCAATTAATGAATTCATTCAATTAATGAATGCAATGAATTCATGAAATTCCTAGGCAAATGATCAGAACTTGGAAATATCATCCTTAGTGAGGTAGCCCAATCACAAAAGAATACACATGGTATGCAGTCACTGATAAGGGGATATTAACCCAGAATCTTGGAATACCCTAGACACAATTCACATATCAATAGATTTCCAAGAAGATGGAAGGAGAGACTCCTGGTCCTGGAAAGACTGGATGTAGGGGAATGCCAAGACAGAGAAGCGAGAGGGGGTTGAATGGGGAAAAGAGGGAAGGAAGGGGGCTCATGGGACTTTTGGGGAGGGAGGAAACGGGAAAGGGAAAATGATTTTGAATGTAAATAAAAAAAACTTAGAAAATAAATTAAAAAAAAGAAAAAAAAAGAAAAAAGTTACAAGTTATCTGGAACCTATTCTGAGTTCTCTAACTGTTATGTATATAGAATCTCTTGAACTATGTCTTTTGCAAAAGTCTCTCTGTTCTTGCTTAAGAATATTGATGAAAAGGTGATATTTAAATATAAAGGAGAGAGCCAGAATCATGCAAAATACTTCTTTTCATGTGTGAGTCACAAATGGTATCCAGATCAAGAACTTAGCCATTAAGCAGTGTGCTGGTTCCTCTTCCTGCCACTGAGTTCTAAGATATATAACTGACTAGATTTCATAAAGACTAGAAAGAAATGAACACTTGTCTTCAAATCTTCTGAAAATGCTTGTTCATGAAAATAATCTAAGAAAATTAAATCGTTCTATGTCTTTTCCTACAGTGTTCACTCAGTGGAATTCCAAAGGAAATTGGCTAGCATGGCAAATATCACTTCCAGTACTAATAGAACACCTGAGTCTTCACTGATCTCAAAAAGCCACTAAAATTATGCTGATCACATGCTTTGTTTTGTAAGGGTGTGGGCATTTGGAATTTACCTGCTTCAGGTTCTCAATTCTTTTAGGGAATCACCTGAAAAAAAGTAATGTATAATGTGTTGAAAATAACAGCACTCTGTGATTCAGAGAACAACTCAATACAAACTGTAACAATTTAAAGCAATTAATTTAATGACATTTTAGTTTAAAATTTTAATTTCCATTTGTATTGTACTTTCTACATTTATGCTTTTCCAATTTATAATTCTACTTATAATTCACATTACATTACTAATATGATTAAAATATATGAATAAATGCAATTGTAAGTTTAGGAATTAAACTGATTTGCTACTATGCAAATAGCAAATTAAATAACTAGAGAGAATTCCACATGGAAGTTTTTTCTTGACCTTTTTGGAAACTTTATTTTAAAAAGTAATGGACAGAGTCTTGTCACTTTTATTGAAAGAATGCAATATTTTGAGGAGAATACAGTTTAATGCTTATGATAAATTTTAGAAATTATTTATTATAAAGTCACTGTAAAAAATGCTGTGATACAAACCTAGAAAATTTTCAGTAAACTTCTGTGGATGTTAGCAAATGGATTCTTAAAATTTTGTTCATAAAGAAATGATCTAGAAGAGCTCATACACTTCTAAGGAGTTAAACAAACTTGAAGGAGTTAGTTAACCAGATGTCAAGACTGCTTATTTGACAATTGAAGGTGAAACAAAGGACTGGAAAAGAATTCATACAGGTCACCAGAACAGAGCAGAAAGAACAGTATAACCATGTTAATTTTAAAAAAAAATGGCACAAAAAGAACTCAATAATAGTATTATAATTATTGCATGACCATATGGATGGATAGATAGAGACACAAATAAAATAGATACAGGAGTCACATTTCTTTCAAAATATATCTCTAAAGTTCTGTATATTTGAGGGTAATATGCATTCAAAAATTACAATAATTTTAGAATGAAATACAAAAATGTCTATGTCACCTTGGGCTAGGAAATATTTTGGACTCCATAGGAAAACCATTTAGCTTTAAGGAGAAAAGAATAATTTGGAAATATTAAAATTAAAACTCAGCTCTATGAATGTCCCTAAAAATGAAAGGATAGAGTAGAGTTTAAGAGAACATGACATAAACATCAGATGAAATAACTTAATCAAAGGTAGGCAAGAAATTCTTGGAATCCAAAATTAAAAATAAGAAATGAAATTAAAATTAGGTTCGAGTTCCAAAGAGATTTTTTTTTTTTTTTTTTTGGCCAGAGAAGACATACATAGTTATTCTAGAGAAGCCCATAGGAAGAAGTTTAACATTATTCATGATTAGGAAAGCATCACAATAATAGTGTTATTGAGATGTTATGATGCATTCATTAGAAGAGCAGAGGCAAAAGAATTGGCACTGCCAGTCATTCATGTGGTACAGAGTCATAAAAACTTTCATTCATTATTTTTGGGGATGTAAAACTGTGTCAAAATTGTGGAAGTTAGGTTGGGAGTTTCATGCTAAACAGAAAACTCTAGCCATCTTAGCATTGCACAATATTTTCACCAATGATTTTAAACTAAATTTGTACAAGTACTTACTGGTACTGTAGTTTTACTTATAATTGATGGATACTGAAAGTAAATCAGTGGATACACAGATTTTTGAATGTCCATGATATTTGTTATTGACCGCAAAATAAAATAATGAGCTGAGGAGCTACATGTGCTCAGGAAACTCTTAGACACTCTTTACTGAAGGAATTAAGTCTGAAAGTTGACACAACTAGGTTTGTATAAATTTATCTTTTTTTAGAAAAGGCAACCATTGAAAAAGATAAATAAGTTAAATTGTGGGTGTCGGGAACTTAGAGATAAGGTAGAAGAGTAGATTGATAGAAGGAAGAGAGAGGAAATATTCTGTAGTCTTCTGTAAGTTATTAAAAAGAATAAACTTTAACACATGCGAATATTATGAAAAATTGAAGAGCCGGGCAGTGGTGGCGCACGCCTTTAATCCCAGCACTTGGGAGGCAGAGGCAGGTGGATTTCTGAGTTCGAGGCCAGCCTGGTCTACAGAGTGAGTTCCAGGACAGCCAGGGCTACACAGAGAAACCCTGCCTCGAAAAAAAAAAAAAATTGAAGAGCTTGGAGAATCTTAGTGTAGAAAGCCCAATGTTCTCAGGCAACTTCACTGAATAATCATTGTATTGGAGAGAAACAAAGGAGATAGAAAACAGCTGGCCACCTGCATAACTTGGTCAAATTGACAAGATCAAATACAAAAGAAACCTTGCAATATAGTACTGTAACTTATGAAAATACTCTATGGCTGTGGGCTAAAACTTGTTATTATTTTTCTCTATATGTAAACTAGAATTGAGCAGAGAAATAAAATGTGAGCCTGAAGTTGGGGTTGGCAGGTTTCTCAATTGAAATGAGAAGTAACAGAAGAAGAAATGGTTAGTTTAAGTTGATCCCTGTAGTCAGCAACTGTAAACAACTGTAATGGTTGAATTTGACTTCCTTTGTGTTTCAGCTACTTTTCTTATTGCTATGACTGAATATCTGAATATAAACAATGTAAGCAGTGAGAAGTTAAGGTGACTTTCTTATGGAGATATGGTCAAGAAGGCTTGGAAACTGGAGCAAGAAGTGTCTGGTCAAGCTTCATCTGTAGTCAGGAAGCAGAATGAGCTTGAAGTGATGCCTTGCAGTAAACTTCAAGCACCTACCTCCATGATCCACTTCCTCCCTTAAGGCTCTACTTCCTAATGTTCCAAAGTTTTACCAAATTGTATTTGGGGACTAAGTGTAGGAACCCAGAAGCCTATGGGGCCATCTCTGAGCACAGGATATTAGAAATGATACTAATTTTCTTTCATTTTGCCCTGAATGATTATAATATGAGTGCCAACAAATGCTCAACATTTGTCAAACATACCATAAAGTAGCTAAAGAGTTATTCCCAAAATCATCAAAATTATTGAGAAGATCCTTTCAGAACAAAAGTAAAACAGTAATGTAAAGAAATATGTATTTTAACTGGAGAGATTTAGACATTCCATTATGTAAAAATACTTCAAGACATCATGGTAAAAAGAGTAATCACAAGCAATTTAGAAGTATTATTAGAAATAAAGACTCTCAAAACCAATCAAAATTTGAGACAAATTGATTTAACAGATATTTATAGAACATTTCATCCTAAAACAAAAGAACATACCTTCTTTTCAGCACCTCATGGTACCTTCTCCAGGATTGATCATATGATCCGTCACAAAACAGACCTCAACAGATAAAAGAAGATTGAAATAATCCAATGCATCCTATCAGATCATCATGGATTAAGGCTAGTGTTCAACAGCAACAAAAACAACAGAAATCCCACATACTCATGGAAGCTGAACAATGCTCTACTCAATGATAACTTGGTCAAGAAAGAAATAATGAAAAAAATTAAAAACTTTTTAGAATTTAATGAAAGTAGAATGTGTGCAAACTTATGGGACACAATGAAAGCAGTGCTAAGAGAAAAACTCATAGCTCTGAGTGCTTCCAAAAAGAAAATGGAGCGAGCATGCACTAGCAGCTTAACAGCACACCTGAAAGTTCTAGAACAAAGAGAAGCAAGTACACCCAAGAAGAGTGAACAGCAGGGAATAATCAAACACAGGACTGAAATCAGCCAAGTAGAAGCAAAAAGAACTATATAAAGAATAAACAATGAGAGTTTTAACAACCCTCTTTCCCAAAGAGACTCTTGTCTTCAGTTTGGTGTTTGGAGGTTTTATTGTTTACATATATTGTGTTTCATTTTGTAATTTCATTAAATTGATGTTCATTTTAGTAATAGAATACTCTAAATTTTCTGCCTGATGTTGCTTTTAGTTTGAAAGATTTTATATCAGAGTATGCTGCTTTTCATTCTATCATGTTTACTGTGTATCCTATGTTTTCTCTTTATGATTTAAATTTGAGAACACTTAGAAAGCTGCCCACTCTCTCACTATTTATTCAATATACTACTCAAAATTTTAGCTAGAGCAATTACAAAACAAAACTAGGTCAAAGGTTTACAAATTGGAAAGGAAGAAGTCAAGATATTACTATTTGTGGATGATATGATAGTATACAAAAGCAACCCCAAAAATTCTACCAGAGAACTCCTACAGCTGATAAACAAACTCAGGAATATAAAAATAACTCAAATCAGTAGCCTTCCTCTATACAAAGGATAAATGGGCTGAGAAAGAAATTAGGGAAACAGCACCATTCACAATAGCCACAAATAATATGAAATATCTTGGCACAGCTCTAACCAAGCAAGTGAAAGAACTGTGTGACAAGAACTTCAAGTCTCTGAAGAAAGAAATTGAAGCCTCCAGAAGATAGAATGCTTTCCCATGCTCATGGACTAGTAGGATTAACATAGTAAAAATGGCCATCTTGCCAAAAACATTCTGCTGATTTAACATAATTCCCATCAAAATTTCAACTCAATTCCTCACAGAGATAGACAGACCAATTCTGAACTTCATATGGAGTAACAGATGCCTTTAGTCTTTGTTGATTATATTTTTAAGGATTATATTTGCTAGTATTTAGACAGTATCATATGCAAATAAAATGATGGCTACAAGGCTAGTACAATTGATATTCCCAATAATGTTCATCCTGTGACCAAACTATTCCAAGAGAATTTAAATATATAAATGAACACAAAAATTTTAATAGGAACCTTCATAGAAGTTCTATCTACATTGTAGTGGTTTGAGTAAGACTCATCACCTAGGACAGTAAATGGTAATGTTTTGTCATCCAAGAGTGGCAATGGTTGGAAGAATTAGGAGGTGTGGCCTTGTTGGAGGAAGTGGGTCACTGCAGGAGGACTTCGGGGCTTTAGAAGCTCAAGCCAGGACCAGTGGTTCTTGCTCTTTATGCTGTCTGTGGATCTAGATGTAGAACTCTCACATATTTCTCTAGCACCATGTTTAGCACCTACGTGCCGCCATGCTTTCCACCATGATGATAATGGATTAAATCTCTGGACTATAAGTTAACACCACTTAAATTCTTTTACATATTACTTTTTTATTAAGAGTTAACAGTCGTCATGGTTTCTATTCATGATAGAATACTAGCTAAGTACTAGCTAAGTGCAAAGAAAATAGTAATGTCCAACAACCTTTGAATGGCTAAACAAAATGCAATATATCTTTGAAAGAAAAAAATGTCATTTAGTCTTAGAAAAACTAAAATAGCACAAAATATACCACAGATAATCTTTGGAAATACCTTGCAGAATAAAATAAGCCAGGGAAAATGTTATCTATTGTATATTTATGTTATAGGAAATGCCCACAAAAGAAAACTTCATAGAAACAAACTGCCTGGAGTTAGAGGGGCTAGATTGCAAGGTAGGGCAGGACTGGCTGTGGACAGAGAGTGAAGGTGCTGTGCTGCTAAAGAGTATGGGATTTTATTTTTTTCTGAATGATGAGATATTGTCAAATTGATTGTGCTGACATTTGCCCTATTCCACCTTTACAAAATATCACTGTGTAGCATTGATTAAGTGAATCTAATACATGACATAGGACTTAAATCTCATTAAGACCACAAGCACAGTGACAAAAATATTTATGGAGGAGACAAAGCACAAAAAAAAAAAGGTATAGTACCATCTACAGAGAAAGTGGAAGATCTTCATGCTGCCAGTTAGAAACCTTTACTTGTTCTTTCCAACAAGCTCCACATTCCCAAATTCCTTTTCTCTGGGCATTCATTTCTTTTTTTTTTTCATTTTATTTTATTTTCTAAGGTTTTTTTTATTTACATTCAAAATCATTTCCCCTTTCTTGTTTCCTCCCTCCCCGAAAGTCCCATAAGCCCCTTTCCCTCCCTCTTTTCCCCCATTCAACCCCCTCTCGCTTCTCTGTCCTGGCATTCCCCTACATCCAGTCTTTCCAGGACCAGGGGTCTCTCCTTCCATCTTCTTGGAAATCTATTGATATGCGAATTGTGTCTAGGGTATTCCGAGAGAGTCTGGGTTAATATCCCCTTATAAATGACTGCATACCATGTGTGTTCTTTTGTGATTGGGTTACCTCACTAAGGATGATATTTTCAAGTTCTGACCATTTGCCTAGGAATTTCGTGAATTCATTGTTTTTAATTGCAGAGTAGTATTCCATTGTGTAGCTATAACAAATCTTCTGAATCCATTTCTCCGTTGAGGGACATCTGGGTTCTTTCCAGCTTCTGGCTATTATAAATAAGGCTGCTATGAACATAGTGGAGCATGTGTCCTTATTGCATGCAGGTAAAGCCTCTGGGTATATGCCCAGGAGTGGTATAGCCGGATCCTCTGGGAGTGTCATGCCCAGTTTTCTGAGGAGCCACCAGACAGCTTTCCAGAGTGGTTGTACCAGCTTGCAATCCAACCAGCAGTGGAGGAGTGTTCCTCTTTCTCCACATCCTTGCCAACAACTGCTGTCTCCTGTGTTTTTGATCTTAGCCATTCTGACTGGTGTGAGATGGAATCTCAGGTTTGTTTTGATTTGCATTTCCCTAATGACTAAGGAGAACTCCACCAGAGAACTCCTACAGCTGATAAACAACTTCAGCAAAGTGGCCGGATATAAAATCAACTCAAGCAAGTCAGTAGCCTTCCTATACTCAAAGGATAAGCAGGCTGAGAAAGAAGTAAGAGAAATGACACCCTTCAGGATAGCCACAAACCATATAAAGTATCTTGGTGTGACGCTAACCAAACAAGTGAAAGATCTGTATGACAAGAACTTCAAGTCTCTGAAGAAAGAAATTGAAGAAGACCTCAGAAGATGGAAAAATCTGCCATGCTCATGGATTAGCAGGATTAATATAGTAAAAATTACCATCTTGCCAAAAGCAATATACAGATTCAATGCAATCCCCATCAAAATCCCAACTCAATTCTTCGTAGAGTTAGAAAGAGCAATTTAAAAATTCATCTGGAATAACAGAAAACCCAGAATAGTTAAAACTATTCTCAAGAGTAAAAGAACTTCTGGGGGAATGAGTATCCTGGACCTCAAGCTGTACTACAGAACAATAGTGTTAAAAACCGCATGGTATTGGTACAGTGACAGGCATGTAGATCAATGGAACAGAATTGAAGACCCAGAAATGAATCCACACTCCTATGGTCACTTGATGTTTGACAAAGGAGCTAAAACCATCCAGTGGAAAAAGGATAGCCTTTTCAACAAATGGTGCTGGCTCAGCTGGAGGTCAACATGCAGAAGAATGCAAATTGACCCATTCTTATCTCCTTGCACTAAGCTCAATTCTAAGTGGATCAAGGACCTCCACATAAAACCAGACACACTGAAACTAATAGAAAGGAAACTAGGGAAGAACCTTGAACGTATGGGCACAGGGGAGAATTTCCTGAATAGAACTCCAATAGCTTATGCTCTAAGATCAAAAATTGACAAATGGGACCTTATTAAATTACAAAGTTTTTGCAAGGCAAAAGACACTGTCAAAAAGACAAAGCGGCAACCAACTAACTGGGAAATGATCTTTACTAACCCTACATCCGACAGAGGGCTAATATCCAATATATACAAAGAACTCAAGAAGTTAAACTCCAGAGAGGCAAGTAACCCTATTAAAAAATGGGGTACAGAGCTAAACAAAGAGTTCTCACCTGAAGAATATCTAATGGCTGAGAAGCACCTAAAGAGATGTTCATCATCCTTAGTCATTAGGGCATTCATTTCTTAATCATCAAAGCAAGCCTACTCAGTGATACCATTCTGGCATAAAATCCTTTACATTTTTCAAAATCGGAAGGACAGTGGACAAAAGTAAGATAATACCTATAGAAGAATTTTAATCCAGCAACATGGATGTTCTGACAAGGGATCATATCCAATAACCTAAGTGATCTGCAGACATGTCCTTAGTATACATCTTCAATTTCAAACAATGATACCTAATTTAGATGCAGACAAGATGATGAATCAATGGAAAATTTGAGAGAATGAATTAGAGTTAGTGTATGCCAAACATTCAAGAAGAGAGTAAAGAGAAACTATTTAAGAGAAGCACAAGGAAAGAGTAAGTCAATTGGGAGTCAGTTTAGTGAGTGCAATTCAGTGGAGTTTGTTCATGAGTGCATTCATGGAATTCAGTTTAATTCAGTTCAGTGCAGTTTGGAGCAGTTCAGTTTCTAGAGTTCAGTGGTAGTCTTGCCAAGCAAAGCAAATCAGTCAGAAGCCAAGAGAAGACACTTTGAATATGAGTCATCTTGGAGAAAATTTTGAGCCAGAACAGCTGAGTTGAATCACCCTAGAGTTCAGAAAGAGCTAGAAAGAGTGAGTTTATTCAGTAGTAATCCTCCAAGCCATTTGCATATGGTAAATAAAAGTTACATTAGCAAAAACTCCTGTAATATACAACATACATTTGGATTGAAGAATATCATATGTAATCCAATTATTTGTTAATTAGAAATGGCATATTGAGACAAAGTAGCTCTGATATATACTGTATATACTGGGATTAATATAGTCAAAGCTTTGAGCAAAAAACATGGTGTCTACTTCAATTTAGTTCATAGTTTTGCTGTTTACCTTATGCATTTAGAATTTCTTCTTCATATTACAATAAAAATGCAATTAATTCTTTTATATGAACAGATATTTTTCTTTGGTATTGCCATTTGTAAAACATACTTTCTCTTCCTAGGCAAATGGTCAGAACTTGAAAATATCATCCTTAGTGAGGTAACCCAATCACAAAATAACACAGGTGGTATGCAGTCACTGATAAGGGGATATTAACCCAGAATCTCGGAATACCCTAGACACAATTCGCATATCAATAGATTTCTAAGAAGATGAAAGGAGAAACCCCTGGTCCTGGAAAGACTGGATGTAGGGGAATGCCAGGTCAGAGAAGTGAGAGGGGGTTGAATGGGGAAAAGAGGGAGGGAAGGGGGCTTATGGGACTTTTGGGGAGGGAGGAAACGGGAAAGGGGAAATGATTTTGAATGTAAATTAAAAAAAACTTAGAAAATAAAATATAAAAAAAAAAAACATACTTTCTCTCCAGTAGACTTCTATGACACTGCTGGACAAAGTCAGATATCAACATGATAAAATTATGTACTTTGTTTATAAATCAATTTAGAAAAAATCTTTTATATTAAACACTATGTAATGAGGTTGAGTAAATTGTAATTTCAGTAGATAGATGAACCTGTTAAACCTGTGAGCATATAACTAGATGAAATCCATCAAATATAAAGGGATGTGTTTGTTAATAAGGGATTTATCCACAAGCTAGTTTTAGATCTAACGTTTTTTTTGCATTTAGAAAGATGCAAAAAAAAGTTAAAAGAATAAATTGGTTCCATTTAGCTTCGCATTTAGGCATTTTCCCTGAAGGACTAATTTTTCACAAAATTTCACCATAAATTGCCTTTTATTTTTTGTTACTTTAAAATTAAAGTACAATTATGTCATCTCCCCTACTGTTCTCATGCCTCCATAAAATCCTTTTCAAAAACCATGGCCTCTTTTAATACATTTTTTCTATTTAAAATAATTTTCATAACAATATTTTTTTCTGAATGTGGAAACATACAATACTAGAAATAAAATATTTAAGGAAAAATTACATATGATAAAATAATTAAAAACTTATGGTAGAAAATGTTTGTCTGTAGGAGCTAAAGCTAATTAAATCAATGTAAATAAATTATTGGAATAAAATGTATTAAGAACTTTATAAAATGGAAATATGGCTAATGAAACTATGACTGTGTTAATATGTAATAATCATATAGAGTGAAAGCCAAGACTTTAAATTGTTGACATTTAAAACATGTTAATAAAATAAAATATGTAAAATTATGAACATCTATATGGGTGTGGAGCTTTAAATCTGTAATTTTATTTCCTGGACAGCTGAGGCAGAAGGATTTTCATCAGTGTTAGACTAGACTGTGCTACTCAGTGCATTCAAAGCCAGACTTATTTATGTAATAAAACCTGTGTGAAGAAATTAAAAAACAGAAACAAAGTCAAAACCAAAAGAGCAACAACAACAACAAACCAATCACAGCAGCAACAAATATTTTAACCAGGTGTTTTAGCATAGTTTTCGATGATAGGACAAGAGGGACTCACAGCCTTTATAGGCTATGGCATTAAATAATTGATGCTGCAGAAATGGTCCTGGTAAAGGCCCTTTGTTTGCTCTGAGTAACCTGTGAGTAAGGTCAATTTGAGAGAAGGCAGTGTGTGGGATTTTCCAGGAAGCTGCCGGCTCAATACCCAGTGGCAGTTGCCTGGGCATGAGGGCTTGGGAAGACTGAACAAATTCTTCCATTTCATTCATCCTTTAGTGCTCTAGTCGGGTGAGGAGACCTGAGGACACAGAGTGGCTTAACAGGTCTTAGGACTCTGAGTTCCTATCCAGGTTTGATCTTCTTCAAGTCTTGGTAAATATTTTACAAATTTTGAATTCATTTTTGTGCACCTTTTACAAGGATTTCTGCATTTACACAGCAATGTTTATTCATAGACTATTCCTTTATTTTTGCAGACACCACAGATAATATTTATCTTAAGATGTGCTTCTGACTTAGTTAATCACCTATTGATGCAATAAGATACCATGACCTTAGCAGCATATAGAAGAGAGAGTTTATTGGGGGAAATAAAGCTGCAGAGGATGAGTCCACGAAGAACGTGGTGTGCAACACAACTGGAGGCAGGCAGACCTGGCACTGGAGTTATAGCTGAGACCTCTTCCATCTTAAGATAGGACTATGAGGCAGAGAAAGAAAAAGAATGGAAATAGTACAGGCTTTTCAAACCTAAAGCTCACCCCACCTGACACATGTTCTTCACCAAAGCCACACCTCCTAACTCTTCCCAACTGTATTCACAAACTGGAAAGCATTTAAACATGAGTTCATGGTGGTCATTCTCAGGCAACCCTCCACAATTGTAATGATTTGATGGAATAAAGTTTAATTTCATTTGAATTTAAACATCAAAATAATGATAATGTTAAAACTACCAGTATTGGACAAAATATAAAGTACTGTTTTTAACAAATTCTTGAAAGTTTTACATGTAAAACTGAAAGAAAAAAGCACCAGATTTTCTCTTAGTGAAGATTTAAAATGGATTTTTACAAAGAAAAAAATCATTAAAAATACACCATAGATTCTGAGGCGCTAAAAATCTTTCAAGGCTCTGAGACCACAGATGACTAATATGGCAGAAAGAATAACAGTAATGAAGTGTTAAGGGACTTTTCTATCCTTGGCAGTCATCTTGCTTTTGCCTGATTTGGAAACCTTGTAGACATCTCTGAGCTATAGAGGAAATGATTTTTGCATATCTCAAACACACTAGAGTAATGTAGATTCCAAACCTAGAAATGAGTTTCGGCTCCCTAGGGTTTGAATTCCATTTACAGCTGGCAAAAAGAAAAGTACATTTCAAAAGAAAAGAAAACACCCATGCACACACACCTCCCACACCCCTCCCCACACAATTTGAAAAGCCAATTCCTACTATCAGAGAGCATCAGGCAAATGTGATAACTATTCTTTGGAAAGGTCTTGGGCCTTCATAAACCTCCCAATCACACTTCAGCTTTCCACGAAGATCACTAGAGAACAGATTGTACAGTGTACAATATGAAATCTGGAAAGGGAAAGGGAGATGGAGGTGAGACAATGCTCTTTAGCTTTTATAAGGCAAATCTCTCCTTCCACATTAACTTATATTTTATTTAAAGTTTAAATCACTAATGGCATGGCACAACTTGTAAAGCGTCTTGTCACACATGCTTGGTAAACTTAATTTAATACTCTAGACAAACAGTGCAATAGACAATGAACACCCCAAAATTATTCTGAGATCTCTTTGTGCGTTCTGTGGCATATCCTTTTCTCAATTATAAACAACTGCCTATTAAAAAGTTGTGAATGAGTCTTGTTGCTCTGGTTTATTAGTAGAATTTAAAAACAGGTATAACTGGTAAGTCAATAAATTTGAAAAGTGTGAAAAGTGAAAGAACACTGTTATTCTTTTATTTTTGAGAATGACATGATTTCTGGAGAAAGTTATTAATACAGAAATCTTAAGATTTGAAAGACCTTGTTTATCCAAATTCTCAATGCATTGTTATATATTATATATTACAGTTACATTCATATATATACATATATATGTATATGTATATTATGCAACACTAAGTACATAGCCATTTGAAAGGTCAAACCTTGTCATTTGTAACAACAAGCACAGTTCTAGAGATCTTTATATTAAGTAAAATTAGCCAGACACATAAAAGCAAGTACCACAAGGTGTTACTCACATGTGCAATGAGAGATCCAACAGAAAACTGACAGATCATACAGAGTGGAAAATATGATAGGGAGGAACAGAGACTGAGGAGTCTGAGATAATGAGAGAAGACACAGGGAAATATGTGTGATGAGTGTGTGTGTGTGTGTGTGTGTGTGTGTGTGTGTGTGTGAATGTTTGAGCATGTGTGTACACATGTGTGTATATATGTGTGCATATGTGCATATATGTGTGTGTGTGTGTGTATGTGTGTATATGAGTGTGTGAATGTATGTGCAAGTGTTTTGTGTGTCAAGTTGACACAGGCTGGAGTTATCACAGAGAAAGGAGCTTCAGTTGGGGAAGTGCCTCCTTGAGATTCAGCTGTGGGGCATTTTCTCAATTAGTGATCAATTGGAGAGGTCCCCTTGTGGGTGGTACCATCTCTGGTATTCTTGGGTTCTATAAGAGAGCAGGCTGATGAACAGCATCGTCCTTTTGTGATGAACAGCAATGCAGAAGTGTAAGCTGAATAGACCCTTTCCTCCCCAACTTGCTTCTTGGTCATGATGTTTGTGCAGGCATAAAAACCCTGACTAAGTCAGCTAGCTTATCAGATATTTATTACATGATAATTCTACTTAGTGAAATTAACAATATATTGTATTCTCAAAAAAATGCAAAGAATGTTAAGTGTTCTCATGCGAAAAAATAAAGCAAGGCAAACTGTTGTTTAATTATTAAATTTAATCATCTATTTAAATATTATCCTCTGTTGTGGATATCCACAAACACATAGTTTTGTCTCTCAACTAATAAAAAGAAAAGCAGTTTTGATAACAGAACAACTTAACTTGGTAAAAGTTTAGGTAGTGTTATACACTTTGAAAATACAAAGCGTTTTTTCTTTGTCTTGTTTTGTTTCTTGCTTTGTTTTGTTCACCAATAGAAAAGACTAAGTGGAGACACAGAGATCAATTCACATCCAAGCAATGAACTCCTAGCTAGAGATTTGTGTATTTTATTTTAAATACATTGTACTTAATTTGTAAAGGCCTCACTTCAATTAAGTTGTTTATATTAAGTACATAATTACTTTAGAATTTTAAAAATGCTTTAATATTTTATTAATGATTTCTTATTTGTAAATATGAGACATTTTATCTTCAAAAAAATTCACTGAATTTGCGTAAAACTGAGTTCAATTATGAAAATCAGTTTTTAAGCAACATAAATAAGTGATTTTTAGTCTAGCCCATTTTATATGTACTTGGATTTTGTCCACTAAATGTTGACATCGGATTCCACAATTGCACAGAGTGGCAAGTGTATCTTCACATACACACATGCACAACACTCATCCCCCAACACACACACCAGATCCATTAATTTTTTTAAATTACTACACATTTTATAAAAATGAATGTAAAATCATTAGAGCCTACTACCTCATTTTAGAAATTATAAAATATTTTTATTTATGGACGTTAATAGAGGAATTCTTTAAAAGAGAAAAAAATAGGCATCCTGAAGACACATAAAAGAAAGTACCTAACAATAACTTTTACTCAATTAATTAATTACTTTTACTTTAATTAATTAATGAATTTGGTTTTTTAGTTTTTTACCCTCCATATGGAGTAACCTCCTTTTTTTACACTCCATATGGAATAACATTTTTTTTTAATTAATTAAAAAGAAAAAGAAACATCAAGAGCTGGAGAAAAATTCTTCCCCTAGGAAAAGCAACCATTTATTTTTTTATGCCCCACTTAACGGTTGTCTCAGCTACAAATACCATGCTGTTCCTAAGAGAATCAACTTTCTTATATTTGGTTATCTTCTTTGAACTCGTAGATCATTGTCATTAATAACTGAATTTTTTTTCCAACCTTATTACCTTAGTCCACATGTTCTCGTCATGTGCCATGGGTTGATCTTTCTATGATACATATTGTCATTTTCTACTTAAAATTTATCTCTGACATTGTTTGACTCCCTAATTTCTATGTAGATGCAAAGTACAAAAAAAAAGAGCCCACACCCATCTTTAACTGCTGTTTGGAATTTAACATGGTTTTACCATTGCCCAGCCTAATACTCAAATCCAATGCCTAGTCAAATAAAAATCTCAAAATTGAATGCCTGACAAATAAAACCTCAAGTCATGGAATAACACAGAAATGGTTTATATTAACTTTAAAAGGTACACCTTTAGCAAAAATTTTATCATCATTGTTTATTTAAAACCACGAGAAAACAAATTAACTTTTTACATAATTTTGACAAATTTGATATATCAAAGATGAGAGTATAAGGATATAAATATACCAATGATTAAATCCAATAACCAGTGATTCTGTTACTACCAGAGATCAGGTGACACATTGCTATGTTTGATCCTTTCTTGTACACAATGATTGTATGCAACTATGAACCTAAATGGTGCTGAAAACCGGTAAAACAAAGCATAAGCCAGAGACCTGCTTTCTTTCCCTTTGTTCTTAGGAAACAAGATCACAAGTGTGATTTTAAATTAACATATTGTAAAGAGTTGGTTATAGCCAGAATTTTTTTTTTCTCTTTGGAAAATACTTTATATACACTGGTATAATTTCAAACAATGGCAATGTATTTTATATTTTATGACAGTCTTTTTACTCTGCCTAAATGGATTTCAATAAGAAAATGTTTTTTCGTAAGATCGTAATTGGAAATATATTTAAAAGATGAAAGTAGATAATATTTGTAGATATAATTTAGTTGCTGTTGACTACTACTTCATATAACTTTCCATTCTTATACTATATATTTTCCTTCTAAATTGATATTTAACACAGTTGAAATAACTATGGCTTTTAAAATACACTGTATAAAAGTATATTTTCTTCTGAAAATTCTAATATTTGGAAAAATCCATAGTAGGTCTTTGAAATAAATACAATAAAGACTATATGGGCTCACTGTACCCCCATTCTACACATAACTACAACTTCTCATGCAGTGCCAGACTTATCCCTGATAAAGGATGGTGACAGTGAGAGTGAATGCATTTGGCCATATTTGGCGCTGAGTCACCAGGACTTTCTTCAATTTGGATAGTTTCTCCATCAGCGACTCCTTTTTTGACCTAAATTAGATATTCTGTGTGTTCCAGTATGACTCACAACAAGCTCCACAGCACTGCCAGGACCGAAATAGGAAAACTGGTCATCAATGGAAGACTTCCTCCATCTTCTCAGAGCAGGATCTGCTAGCAGGTAACTCCCTTGTCAGAATCCACTGTGTTTTTTGACAGTTTTCTCACTGAATACAGAACTCACAGGCTAGACAAGACTGGCTTGCTAAGGAGCTTCTTGTGCTAAAGACCCTCTTATTTTCCCCTCTCCGGTGCTGAAATTGCAGGTTCAAACCCCAGCATGTTTTTTGTTTGTTGGTTTGTTTGTTTGTTTGTCTGTGTTTTGTTTTTTTGTTTTTAAATGAATGCTAGAGATCTGAACTCATTCCTTGTGCTTCTGGACCAGGCACTAGACACATTCCTGACTGACTCATCCCCACTGGCTCCTCTATGTCTATTCTTAAACCTCTCACAAGGACAGTTGATGTTTGGATGTCTAGGTGAGTTTAGGACCCCCTCAACCTCTCATTCTCTTGAACTCTTCCTTGAATGCTTTTATAAAAATGAGATTTCTTGGTAGCTTATGATTCCTTTTTGAAGATTTATTCTCAAAATTCACAGCTCTTTCACCCACCATTTTGTTTTACCCCTTTTCACTTGAAAACAATCCTGTCAAAACAAAAAGAGTTTAAACTTTTCCCACTTTCAAATAAGGTAGAGAACTCTTTTCTTGAGTCCTGGGTGGGCATGCCAAACTTGAGAATATGACCTAACAGTAGAAACATTGAAGTGAGAAACAGCAAGTAGATGCAAGTAGGTATCTTGGTATAGAAGAATGACTTTAGCATCTGCATGATTCCCTATGTCCTAAAGCATTTTTGCATTAAAATTTTCAGTATCCACAATCAGAAAAAATGATTCAAAGAATATGCTAATGCACTGATTCTTTACAGAAATATGTTCACATTTCTGCAGAATCTTACCAAAAAGCACCAGTTTTATTTAAATTGACATTCACTATTTTTACTACAGAGAAGCTAAATTGCAAGAAGCAGTGGAGTCCTTTCGTTGTTTAAAATGATCTAACATTTAAATGATGAACTAATTAAGATATAGCAGGGATATTCTGACAATGTTTTCTCAGTGTAAGGGAAATGTTATCAATGATATAGCAGTTGCTAAATGTTTAGTAATGTTTAAGTTAGAACCACTATGTAAATTTGAAATAAGGTTAATGTCCAGAAATGTTGTTAAACACATGTATAATTGTCACAATTATTATTTTTGTCATCTTTGAAATTGAAACTGGGGCTTTGCAGAAGGCAATCCTGCACTTTATCAGCCCTCAGTGTTGATTTTGTTGTTTTGTTTTGTCCTTTTCAGAGACAGACACACACAGCCCAAGTTGCCTCAGTCTCAATGGTCTCTTGCCACAGGCTCCCAGGAGATGAGATAGTCCTTGTAAACTACCACCCCAGCCTCCCTTGGGCTTGAAACTAAAATAACAATAAAAATTACATGAAAAGAGCAACATTAGCTGACATTTAAAGCACTATAGGAAGTAGGAGCCTGGCAACATGAACTTTGAATCTGACTTCAAAGCCTTTGTCTGGACAATGCCCTTTTTCATGCCTTCAGTTGCCTTTCACCCCCTCCATTTATGTAGCCAATTTCCAAGCAATAGAAGAACAGATCAAAGGCAGGAAAAGGTCTGTTCTTCGTTGACTCCTGTCTTCTGTGCTTTGCTTGGGAGCAACTCTGGACTGTTCCATATCTCAGTTTGCTTAAAGTAGGAGTTTATAGTTTTCTGAAAGATCAGCATTTTTCTTTTCTTTTCTTTTCTTTTTTTCTTTTTTTTTCTTTTTGTCAGATAATTCAGACCACAGAAGCAAATAAGGGAATGAGAAGAAAATTCTCTGTCCTGAATCTTTCACTTTGTTACACACCAACTGATAATTCTGACTTTTAGAGATGAAAGTGGTTAGTTGAACTTAGTTACAAAATATTTTCTTTCTTTTGATAGGGAATGATATGCTACCAAACAAGGTTCAGATTCCCAGGCAAGCAGCAGGAGATTGACATTAGTTTTCCTTCTTTGCAAGCTACACTTTGGGAATGAGGAAAGAGTGTTTCTCAATGATACTCTTACAAATCATGATTGTTTCTTTTTATGTCAGTAATCAAAAGAAACCCAGGAGATGATAGCTTTACAGATTTAGGAAATAATGAACAAAGCCTCCAAGAGATGGGTCTCATGGGTAATGTTTGCTTATTTTAATGATGGCATTTGACAGCGAGTTTTGTTTAGCATGAGGTTTCCTTGGCAGTTCTTTCATGGGAAAATGAGAACTGATAGAAAAGTGCTGAAATATTCCTTTTTGTTGAGAGAGTACTGGTGATATTTCCTTTTCTCTTTATGTATTTATCACTGCTCCTTTTACATGTGACACAATCAATTGTCAGAATTAGTCATTTATCTAAAATTAATTTCTGCAAGAACAGCTATATGTGTAAGATATGAGGTGATTCAGGAAATGTGTTGACTTTGCTTCCTTATTTTGACATGCCTGATTCTTCTTCAGGATTTGAGGTGTCATGTTAAGAATGGAATTGTAACACTTCCCCTACTTTCAATTGCAAGTACATTGATACAGAAAACCAGAGTATATATTCCAAATAATGACTATGAAATGAAAGTGTGAAAGAAAGAAGCTTGTATTTTTTAACACAATAATCAGCTATTTTTCATACAAAGGAAAAATGAACAGAAGATTAATACATTTAGTGAGTAGTGAATACAAGTGTCTCATCATAAAAGATGTAACTATTTTATTGTCTACATTAGTGGCTTTTCAGGGACACCAAGGCAGAAAATAACAACAAATGATCATTTATAGTGTATATAAATTCATTCTTGAAGACCTACTTATCTCGTTATTTGCATATGTGAGTACCTGCCATTATGTATGTCCAATACATGTTTGCCTAGTTCCCATGGTAGCTAGAAGAGGGAGTTGAATCCCATGTAATCTGCTTATTGTGACTGCTGTAAACTAAACCCTGAGCGTTTCCAAGAGCAGTAAGTGTCCCTAACATTGAGCTGTGTTTCTGGGCTCCTACTTCTATTTTTAACAAAATATTTGTAAATGAATATACTTACTGATGCCTGAAAGAGACCAACTTGCAATGTATCTAGAAGGTTGGCCACAATGCACGAACCTCTTAAATGGAAATTTGTTTATTAAGATTTAACCATATTCAGTTACTTCTCCATTTTGTCAACTGACTACATAATGCCTATGTCACCATGTTGATAGAATTCAGAACCATGCAGGGAACATGACTCCCACATGTCTGTGAGGCAGTTTCTAGATTTGGTTAATCATAGGGACAACACACACTGAATGTCATGGCACTGTGTCATGGGCTGAAGCCCTGGACTTAATAAAAGAAACATATGTTTTTCTATATATTTCTTGAGTTTTATCAGAAATATTTTCCTTGTAGCTTTTTAATTTTATCAGAAAATGTTCATAATTCCACTTTCAATCAACTTAGGAATATTTTTATGCCCACCATTTTATCTGTATAATTTTTCCATGAAATAGTCAATCTTAACGTGTTTTTCTATATATTTCTTCAATTTTATCAGAGATATTTTCCATGTATATTTACACAATGGAATACTACTCAGCAATTAAAAACAATGAATTCATGAAATTCTTAGGCAAATGGGGAACAGGGGGAGGGAAGAGGGCTTATGGGACTTTCAGGGACGGGGGAACCGGGAAAGGGGAAATCATTTGGAATGTAAATAAAGAATATAGAAAATAAAAATAATAATAATAAAATAAAAATTAAATAAAAGAAAAAAAGTGAGCTGAGTTCCAGCATTTATTTCTGTGATTGTGAACGCAACAAAACAACCACTTGTTCTCCTTCAGAAATGACTTCCACTGCATCTTCAAACTTAATTTCCTTAAATTGCTTATTCTGAGCATTTCATCATATCAGTGAGAAAAGAAACACCCCTTCAATGTTTAATCAAATGATATAATATATATGGGGACATAATAATGAATATCTCCTCTGTAATTCTCAAGATATGTTAACCAAGCAAACAAAATGACAAAAATCTTAAAAAAAATTAGAATTTTTAATAAAATTATATTTTTCCTGTGAAATTAAGAAAATTATTTTGGAAAATTCAATTAACCTTTTTCATTTGTAATAGGTAATTCCTAACCAGATGTAAATATTTTGGACAAAAATGTAAGTTAACTTAGATTGAGACCTTTAATAGTTTTTATTTAAGTTTGGAATAGCTGTTCTGAAGTCTAATTAGCATGACAGACACAAGCATAGCATGCATGTAGAACAATTGCAATTATTGATCACCCCAAACTGTTCTCACAGCATGCACGTACTTAATTCTTCTCCCCTACTCCTTCAGGAAATACACATATGTCATTCCAGCACAGATAAAATCCATCCTGAAAATTTCATGTAAAGAGTTGTAAGGCTCACATTTTTGTTTGGCATCGTTCTGAGAACATAATCATTTTGACATTCATCATGATTCTGTGTGCAACAGTGAAATATTCATTTTTCACTGCCTCTAAATATTGTTTTGTTGAAGCATGTGTCTGCATTGTGTTGTTGGTTTATGTTGTTTCAGGATTTACTGTTGTAAATAAGCCTAACTGAACATGCATGTGGAGTTTGTGGAAGTCACATGCTGTGAATATTCCTAAGCAGGTAGTACTGGAGTGTGTGATTTATTAGCGTTTGGAATTTAAAGAAAATTGGAAGAAATTTAAAGAAATTCCTAATAAACACATTTTACATTCTCCAAGGAATGCGTGTATTCCTAACCCTTATATCCTTGCTAACATTGAGTAAAACACGGGTCTATAATATTAATTCATCTAATTAGATGTAATAGGTCTTCTTGGTCACTAATGGCGGTGAGACCAAATTTCTTGTGCTTATTTCTATTTGTACATTTCTCATAAAATAATAGTCCATATTTATGCCTGCTTTATAATTGATCTTGCTCTTATTAATGAATTATATTTGTTGATATGTAGTGACATTAATACTCTCTTTCCTCTCTCCAATACCTTTCAAATCCCCAACTCTTCTCTAATTCATGGCCTCTTAACTCTTTTAATCATTACTCACACACACATACACACACACGCACACACACACAAACACACCACATAGCCACATACTTGTTAATATTATCTGCTGAGTCCATTTAGTCTTGCAGGTATGTCTATGCTTTTAAAGCTGACAACTTGTTTTGAAAATGAGTACAGGCAATTAAGAACTTCTGAGAGAGAATTAGCCTTCCCCAGGGATGAGCTCCCTAATTAGTTACTAGTGAGTTTTATGCACTCCAGATTTAAAACAATCATATTTAGGTTACAATGTTTTTCTTTCAGTCTTTAGTGTATCTTTTTCACTTAATTTTAATGAAAAAAATAAAAATTTTCATTAAATTTTTAATTTAAACAGTAACTTTATTATAATAGAATAAAATTATATTATTCCTAATAATAAGGAATTTTGTTTTGATGGAGTATAACATGCTCTGTCCTCTCTGTAAACATTCATGATTTTAATACTGTTTTTAAGAAATATTTCTCAGGGTCTAAAAAGATAACATGACAGAGAAGAGCAGTGGCTGCTCTTTCAGAAGACCCAAGTTTTATTTGCAGACCCAAATGGCAGCTCACAACCTTCCTTCTCAGCAGATCTGACACATTATTCTAGTCTCTGTGGGTACTGTGCACAGGTAAAGCACACATATACATAAAGCAAAAGTAAAGGAAAGAATTAATAAAATGTCTATCCAATGTACCACATGAGTCATTCAAAAATATTTTTTATGGTTGTACTTTCAGCTATATAAATTTTTGTGTAAATTTATATTGATGCAAACTATTGATAAGATTTAGTTTATGCATAAAGCATCAGTGTTTTTAGTAAAATTTACTGAATATAGTATTGATTCTTGGCTAAATTACATTTGTTCCTGTCTGTGTTGAATGAGTTGGGTTTAGAAATTCCAATTTACTTCATTTCTTTAGTGTCTGACAATAAGAAGTTGCCTATTCTCCATTGTTCCTTATTTGCTTTCCTGAAGTAAAATCACTTTTACTGCTAACTTTGTCTTATTTTTCAGTTGGTTTGTTTATTCAATGTGCTTTGAATATTAATTTTATAGTAGCCTTCTAAGTTCTTACCCAAAACAGATAGTAGACTTGGGGGCATTTTTTTTAAATTTATAGATATATTTGTGTAGAGGTAACTTTACCAGTATTAGACTTCCATGAATGAGATATATCTGTTCATTCAGCTATATGTTACTATTTCACAGCTATGGGTTTTAAATTGAGGAAGGGTGATACTTAGCCACAGAGAATTCCTGTAATTTAATAACTATTCTTATTTGAGGTGAGTGAAACACAAGACATATTATGATATCCGATGTGATGAGTCCTGGGATCACAAAGAGCACATAAGCCTTGTAGTTTAAACAGTTTCCCTTTCCCTTGCACCAGTGCCCCTGTGCTCCACTCAAACCACCACTGCTTGAAGACAATGAAAATGGTTTGTACTGATGGTGAGTGAAGAAGGCAGAAATAATATTGGATATGGCATTGATGCTGCCTCCTGTGTCAACAAGATCAAACAAATAGTAACTCTGTGATCAAGAAATACTGAGTGGGTGAGTAGCACCAAAAAAAAAAAAAAAGAAAGAAAGAAAAATCACAGAAAGTAGGAAGCATAAAAATTGTTACAAGTTCAATTACCAACTCATTTCCAGTGCAGGAGTCGGATGCATACAAAACACTTCTCCTGAATAAAAGATGGATTAATTCCAACAATTAAGAAATATCTATCTTAAGTATATCAATTTGAGTTATGGAAACATTTCTAAATTTGTCATTTATTGTTTGATTCCTTAATCAGGTTATAGATATTGCCATCTTTGGGGAAAACAAAACAGTAACAACAGCAAATAGTGTCTGCCAAAGTGTTTGCTGAAGTAAGAAGTAAGCTCATTCACGATGACTAGTGCAGAGAACCTGTCTTAAAACAAACAAAAGCATCAGCAAGGAAAAAGTTACACCAATCACAAACATTACTTAATATTGGAGAACTGCAATTGTTTGGGGGAAATCTGTTTCTGCAGATCAAACGGGTATTCACTGGGGGTGGAGCTTTGTCTCAACCATTGAGAGCTCTTGCTACTGTATCAAGGGATCTGGGTTCAGTTTCTAGCAAGCACATGGCAATCACACACAGCTGTATGCCTAGTCTCAGGAACTCTGAGACCCTCTTTTGGGCACTGTCCACACATAAACACACACACAAACACATACACACACCAATACACGTAAGTTAAAATTTAATAAGTATTTAAAAACTGATAATCATTTTAAATCACTGATTTAAATCAATTCATTTTTACTAACTCGTTTGTGTATTTTTTATATTAACCCTGTTAGGTATACAAAAGATATTCTCCCATTGTTTAAGTTTTGTCTTTCCTTTAATATTTGTTTTATTAAAGGATGTACAAGTTATTGTACATGATGTGGGAGATGAGAGTTGGTCCTCTAGAAGAACATTAGGCACTCTTTTTGTTTGTTTTGTTTTTTTAAGACTGGGTTTCTATGTATAGCTCTGGCTATCTTGGCACTTGTTCTATAGACCAGACTAGTCTGGAACTCAGAGATCTTACATATCTCTGTCTCCTAAGTGCTAGGATGAAAAGTATGTGCAACCAAGCCCAGTTAGTGACAAAACTATAGAGTCATTTCTCCAGTCCCTTGAGATGCCATGGCTTGTTTGGCCTGCTTTCTTTTAAAACCCAGATCACCAGCCCAGAGATTGTACCACCCACCATGATATGGGTCCTCCCCAAGAAATCACTAATTGAGAAAATGCCTTACAGCTGGATCTCATAAAGGAATTTCTTCAGCTGGAGCTCCTTCTCTGATGATGCTAGCTTGTATCAAGTTGACACACAAAATCAGCCAGTACACGCTGTTAATTTGATATATTAAATTTGTATCCTGTCATTTTGATCAATATGTTTATCAGTTCTTACAGTATTTTGGTGGAGTTATTTTTTATAAGTTGGAGGTAAGACACTTATATTTTGCTCAAATGTTATCTTGTTAATAAGCTTTCTCATCCTCACTTAAGATTCAAACCAATATCTGCATTTGGAATCTTTTTATTTTTTCATTTTTTTCTTTTCTGCTTTTCCATTGTCAAAAGATGTTGATTACATTCTAGCAAGATGATAATTGGCATCAATGTATGATTGTTAGCTACTATCTCCTTATTGTTAGAATCTAATACCCAAAGGGCATCGCAGTATTTTAAGGGGATATGTACACAACTGTTACTTATTGCAGATAAACAGCACCCCATACAGACAGAAATATTAAAGAAAATATACTGATGAGGCCCAGGTTAGGCATCTTGGTGAATGAGTGATTTTAATACTGTTAATCACAAAAGCAGTCTGCCATTTTATAGCTATTGTCTGGCTCATCATAGTTGGTGTGGTATCAATTAATATTTTGCAAGAATTCAGAAATTCTCAAATTATAAACCATGTGGAAAATTATAAGGCAAGGGAGCTGTATTTTTTTGTTGAAAGATGATATTAAACAAATGGAAAATTATAAGGCAAGGGAGCTGTATTTTTTTGTTGAAAGATGATATTAAACAAATGGAACTGAGAAAAGAATCAGCCATTATTCCCCATTATTATCCCAACAACAAAACAAATAAAGGGGTCCTCCAGAGCCAAGTACTTAATAATAAAAGAAGATAAGGAATCAAGTACAGTTTTAGATACAAACGCCTAATGAGCTTTCAATGTCATATTAATTAAAGTCTTGCAAATACTAAAACCTATTAAAGGCAACCACTAGTTTTGTCAGTGACAGTCGATAAGTGGAAGTTCCTTCAGTACCTTGGGGGAGCAGAGAAAGCCCTGCCTTAATGTGTAAGTAACAGAGTCCACAGTGGACTTGTATTACTGACATGGGCAAGGCCAGATCAAGGACCAATGTTTTAGGCCTTTTGGGAATTAGCAAAGCCTTCCCCATATAGGTTAGGCTCAGAATTGGCAAAGATTTCCTGTGGTCTCAACATGAATGTTGGCAGTGTACTTCAAAAACTAACAAAGGTTTCTCCTTCTGGATGTTTAGGGGCTGAAAATACTCACTTATACCACCCACTCCCAACATATATTGAATGTAGCTAACAAGCTGCAGTTCTGGGTTGTTGCAATAGTAGGACCAATCCGTCTGAGTGTGTATACCCTAAGCGATACCAGATTTTCTGTGTGTATGTGTCTTGGCATGTGGTCCATTCTTCATTCCATCTCTCCCTTATTCAGATTGAAAAACCAAGCCATGTGGGACTTGGTCCCTAACTGCTAATAACTTAGTAGCACTAAATTTCAAAATTGATGTTTTCTCTTTTTCATTAATAGCCATTTGAGGAGATCAATAAAGACAGTAAATATTGTGCTTGTAACAGCTTGATACTGTGAGTCAGGTAACTCTGAGATAATTCTTCAGGTCTTTGAGAGGCATGTTTCTAACTTTTACATTATTCTCTATAAAGCACATTATCATGGATCAAAAGTTCATATTCACTAATAATTCAGCATGAGATACTGAATGCAGCAACTAATTTTATATTTAGAGCTTAAGCTGCCAGGAGCAACAGAATGCAAATTAAAACCATTATTTCATGCTTACTCTGTATCATGAAGAAAACAAGTAGTTACTGCATTTGGAGCCAAGGACTATTGTGCTTTTAGGGGTGACGTTCACTCGTGTAGTTTTTACGATTTTGCATTTTCTGAGTAATTATTTAAATTTGAACACTACATTCCCTTAAAAATGTAGATGTGCTTTATCAAAAATTGCTATTAAAGTCATCTGAAGTTATAAGTCTAAGTGGTTACTAAGCCTGATGTTCTGCTAAAGATTGATTCAGAGTTATTCATCATTGGATTTTTGGATAAAATAGCTAATCATGTGATATTTGCTATGGATTGAATGTGGAATGTCTCCCAATAAATTTTCATGTTTAATACTTTATCCTCAGTTGCTGGAGTCTGTTTTGAAGTTTTTTGACTCATCAGGATGAGCAGCCTACTGGGAAGAAATATTTCACCAGATGGAAATTCTTAGGAATTTTACATTTCCTTTTTTTTATTAGATATATTCTTTATTTACATTTCAAATGATTTCCCCTTTCCTGGTCTCCTCCCCCTCCCCCTCAAATCCCATAATCAACCTGTTCCCCAATCAACCCTCTCCTGCTTCCCTGTCCTGGTACTCCCCTACACTGCTTTGAGCCTTTCCAGCTCTGCTAGTGCATGACAAATACAGAGGGGGACACTCTCAGCTAGTCATTGAACTGAGCACAGGGTCCCCAATGGGGGAGATAGAGAAATGACCCAAGGAGCTGAAGGGGTGTGCAGCACCATAGGAGGCACAACAATATGAGCCACCTAGTACTCTCAGAGCTCCCAGGGACAAAACCAACAACCAAAGAGTACACATTGTGTTACCCATGGCTCCAGACACATAGGCAGCAGAGGAATTTTACATTTCCTTGTAGCCAGGTTCTTCTTTTGTGTTTTCCTGATTACAGCAAACTAAAATAGCCAGTGCATCACATGTAGTGACATGTAGGCTGATGTCTCTGAAACCCTGAGTCAGCAATCAGTCATCTTTCTTCAAAGTTTTTTTTTGAAGCCAGAGGTGGTTGAATGGGGAACAGGGGGAGGGAAGAGAGCTTATGGAACTTTTGGGGAGGGGGAACCAGGAAAGGGGAAATCGTTGGGAATGTAAATAAAAAATATAGAAAATAAAAATAAATAAATAAATAAATAAATAAATGGTTTTTCTTTCTTTGCAAAGGATTTTTATTTCCACAGAACCAGAAAAAGTAAATAATATTAAATAATTTTTTAAAAAATAAGTTAAACTGTAGAGCAACATCAATTATAGTAAATTCATTTCCTATCCCAGGAGAGTCCTCTAATTGATAAACTATTTCATGCAATGTATCTCCTTTATTAATATGAGTGGGAGGCCCCTATGAAAAACCACAAGTCTGATTTGGAGAATTTATTTTTACATTGTGAAACTCCCTCCATTTTTAGGACTCTTGGATGGTAAAAGACAAAGCAAAAAATACAACATTCTAATTTATATATATCAAAATGACATAGAATGTCTAATTAGAAAGCGCTTCTTATATCACATCTTGGTGTTGTATATGGCTAGATAACATGGACTTTCATGCTTCAACAGTCCCAATTAGAAAGTAGTTGGAATTAAAGGGAGACTTCAGTCCTATAATTCTTGTTCTACTAAAATGTAAAGACTTTGTCTCCACATAGGGGTGGCTGTAGCAGTTTCAGAGACAACTAGGTCTATTCAGCAGTGGTGCGTACAGAGTCAGGTACAGTACAAGCCATTGATTGCCTCCCCAGAGTGCTACAGGATATAGAAACGATCTCGTTTTGGACACACATCAAAGTGGCTCTGAAAGGTAACATACCTAATCCTATGTGGAGAAGCAGATGCTTAGTCAGGTCCGTCAGCAAGGCAGGAGTGTCATGGCTCCTAGTAGAAGTAGCCAGACAATATTCCATAGGGAGAGTAAAGATCCTAACTGGGCAAATCCAACCCATACTGCATACTGAACTAAATCAATCAAATCTGAGAAATGTTATTTTTTTTACTCTTTACTACTCTTTCATACCTGTGATTACTGAGAAGTACATTACCTAATTCAATTTTTGCTTTACATCAATAAATTAATGACATTAATTAAAAGAAAGACATTTATCTTTCATATATATGGAGATAATTTGATGTACTCTTTTAGAGTATTTTAAAATCCGTACAACAATAATTAAATACAGGGTATAAGAAGACTCAGAAATGCAATACTGTTTTATGTACTGATATCTCAGTGTTGGCAGGAGAGAAGACCCATTTGAATTAATTTAGAATGGCAATAAAATTATTTTACATTATTATTAGTAATTGAGAATATCAGTGGTGTTCAAATTTCTTAGGCTACAGTTAGAATCTGCGCCAAATCAAAGTGTATCTTACAGGTCAATAAAAGAAATGAAAATTTCAAATTTCTTAGTGAAATCCATGAAATTGAGCATAGTAAGCCCACTGGAAAATATTCATTTCTAAAGTAAAGGAGATAGTACAATATATCAGTCATGGAGGTTAGATACATAAGGATTCCTATTACTCTCTTCTTCTTCCAATTGCCATTTAATAAATGAATGATACATGTACATGTGCTCAGGTCTAAGCATATATAGTATTGGCAAACTCGCCATCATGCACATGTGAGTTCAAATGGACAATGCAGGCAGTCTGCTCTCTCTCTCTTTATCCTGTGGGTCCCAGGATTTTAACTTAACCTTTGTGGCAACTGTCTTTATGTACCAAGTGTCACTGGTCTCCTGGTTTATAAAACGTTGGACACTTTAAAGCAAGAAGAACAGGACTAACAGGACCTGCAGATCTCTTTGTCATTTCACATTATGTTCCTTAATTAAGCCATTGATATCTAATATGAATCAAAAGCTTGAAAGAATCTGTATAAAATCCTTTAAGATGATTGGAAAGAATTTAATTCTGCTTTTATAACCTCCCAGACAATAGTCCACGACAGATACGATAAACTTAAATTTAAGCTTTCAAAAAATTAGCAAAAAATTATAGCAAATTTACTTCTTTAGCATAGTAATATTTCTGACTTTCAAAATAAATGCTTACATATTTATCACTAAATTTTATTTTGTCTGACAATTATATTTAAAATGTGATTAATTTGAAACTTTCTAAAGAAATAGTTCCCCTCTGTCTAAAATGTGATTTTCCTTAGTGTTTCCTCTGGCCTTCTCCTAATTGGATGCTTTTAAGGATCCTGAATTGTAACACTCAAAAATGAAGTGGGCTTGAATGGAGAACTGAAAATCTTAGAATATCTGAATATGAGATAGCTTCTGACACTTCCTAATTAATGTGCTCCATATGCATACCATTGTGTGACAATGTAATGCAGGAAATAAGGACAAATTTATGTCTTCACTCAGAGGCATAGCAAGTAGGGAAACAAGATTTTCCGATTAGGAGGACATGCTCCAAGCTTCACAGGAATCTGACCTACCCTGAATGGAATCCATTCCAGACAAAAATCTATCTATCTGCTTTCCATCATTCACCCACAGACTCCCAGCTTTCTCCCATGTCCGAGTACCACCTCACTCACAATGGCTTCCAGTGGTACTGAGAGAAACCACATTTGTCAGTAGGTTGTCAGCCTAGGAAGTTTTTATACACTTTTATAGGTGTATTAAACAATATTACTGCACTTTTAGGCCACCAAATAGCTTTACAATTTTCTTTACAGTCTCTCTGATTTAAGGAATCTCAGGAAGAAGAAGAAGAAAAAAAAGATTGATGTTTCAACAAAGAAGAAACTAAATTCCAGTATGAAAAGATGAGGAAAATGTTGCCACTTCATATGAAAGATAAAACAAAAGGCAAATATATGTGACAGAAACAATTGTACAGAGAAATAACGTTCTCATTCCATTTGAATGGGGCTATAGATATATTTATGGCTTTTTGCTGTTGATGTTTCTTCTATCCATTTGTTCAATATGACCGGCCAGGTTCCTATATCATAACATTGTTCTGGCTTAATGTCTTATCAGCAATGTGCCTGAGTAAATATACTAGCTAAGTAGTTGCTCAAGGAAAGCACTAAAGCTAAAGCTTTCCATATATTTTTCTATAGAGGACTGTATCATCTTCTGCAAGGAATACCTTGTAGCATAGTTTTAAGTGGGAGATGACTTTATAATCCCAATATTAATTTGTCCAGTGATTTATTATATACCATGGTATTGGGAATTCAAGCTAGCATGAATTTTGGTGCACTCTGGACTACCACATCATACTGTTTTGTATTCCATTTGTGTTCCACTCCTGGACCCTGCATTCACCTCTACCAACTTATACAACACTGTCTAGAGAAAATTTATTTCTTAACGTTGAACTGTGTTGTTGTGGGCAAGGGAGAGAAGGAAAATGCTTTCTGGTTTTGTGGACTAAGCCTTAATGTTAGATAGCCTCTCTGCACCTCTAACTCAGGTATAATCACCTAAATCTTCCTCAAGTACTAGATCTAAGGAGTATAAGTTTCCCAAATATGCCTTTTCCTGATGTTGAATGTGGTATGCTTCTCTTCTTCCCTTTCACTCATGAAGGTTTTGTATTTCTTACAACTTTGGCTAAAATTTTTTGTGTCCGTCAACATCAAAAGGCTACAATAGTTTAGTTACATGTTGCCACTTTTCATTAGAGAATATCAAGGACATATGTGTTTGAAGTCATTCTGTCAATGACTGCTTTTTTTCTCATTAGGCAACACTGTGAGAAGCTTACCAAAGTGCTACTATCCAGAGCCCATATATTTAATGTCCTCTTCCATAGAACAGGACAACTTCAACTAAGTTCCTTCTTTCTTTCTTTCCTTCCTTCCTTCCTTCCTTCCTTCCCTCCCCTCCCCTCCCCTCCCTTACCCTCCTCTCCCATCCCCTCCCTTACCCTCCCCTCCCCTCCCCTTCCATTCCCTCCCCTCTCCTCTCCTTCCCTCCCCTCCCCTCCCCTTCCCTTCCCTTTCTTCACAGGGATGTCCTTTTGAAATTCATATTTAGAAATCCTAAAGACATAGGGAACCTCTTTATTGTCTATACTCCCCCCACCCCAGAACCAGGACATTCACTGTAACCCATTAAGCCCCAAGGACATTGCCATTTGCTAAAACACCATTTCTATAACTGAATACCTGAGAACAGATGTGTTATGAAATATTAAATTAAAATTTATCACTGTTGTGAAGGTTTGGAAGTTAAGGATCCTGGTGGTACTAACACTCATGAGTAGGGAGGGATGGTCTCATTGCTCACATGTCCTCATCCTAGACATTTCAAATGGCAGGAAGCAGATGGACAAAGCAATGAATGCTGTGTCCTTATGTTCACAAGGATAGAAGGGCCCAACTGTGACCATAGACTGAGCTACTTGCTCTTAACCTTCACAATGAATGATTTACAAGAGCAGATTTCTAATGAATGCCTTTCTCCTCAGTTTACTGCCTCTAAGTATCACCACAGTGATAGTTAATACAGAAGCTGTCAATCTTGAAAATTTCAGATGAATTGACTTTCTTGGGATGCTATAACAGAGTACCAAGGAACAGATGACTAAAGTACAGGAGGTGATTATGCCACAATGCTACACATCACATGCTGATGTCAGAGAATATGAGAAGGAATCACTTCCGGCCCCATCTTGTTATGGCCTGCAGAAAATATTGGGATTTATTTGGACTTTTGACAGTACAACTGCTGCCCTCTTATTGTATTCTTTGTGGGTACATGTGTCCATATAACATTTTAAGTAAAGATTTTAATCGTCCTCATCCTCATGTGATTTGTTTTTAACTAATTAGATCTAAATGAGTTCATTAGAATGGATACACATATAAAATACAAAATTCAATATATAAAATTTCACATTTGCAAACCTATTCATAAAATAAACAAGTGTAGCAATGAAGCAAAGATATGTGAATATCTTCTCTTCAGAATGAATGGACTCAAAGTTTATCTTAAGACTTGAAGTACTATTTTTAAATTTGTATGGGATGGGCACTTGACTTTTCATGAATGGTTTCAATGATTTTTCTAGCACTTGCTGAGCTACCATGTGATATTTTCTTCCCAGAAATGTTTACAGAATTTCCAATCTACTATTTGTTACCACTCATCTTAAGAATCATTTACACACTAGTTAATATCATTTAACTGATTTTAAGACTTCAAATTGGCTGTTTAAGGAAAGAAATTGTAAAAGATATGTTATTTCTTTAGATTAATTAGTATCCAGTAGGTGGTCAAGAAACATGTAGTTGTTCTTATAAATGCACAGCACATCCAGTAACAGAGTGAGACAAGGTATAAAAATATTTGTTTTCCTTTAATGTGCATATAACTGGATTATTTACTGCTATAGATATTTCTGAAACATCATTGGGAAGATTTTAGCTTTCAATAACAGAAATTGGCTTTCAAAATGTAAAAGCACACTCCATAGAAAAACAGTCTACCTTGCAGAAATTTTAGAGAAAAGTTTACAAAAACTTATTTGTTTTCAAAGACAATTCAAATGTATTTATTTTCAAAATTAAGCCTGTGGGATAATCTGTCCCAATTGGTAGAGGTAGAAAATTTCTTCTCTATAAACAAGCAACTGGCTAACATTTTATACAGGAGAAAGAAAGACACTTTCTCTCTCTCTCTCTCTCTCTCTCTCTCTCTCTCTCTCTCTCACACACACACACACACACACACACACACACACAAACACACACACACACACACACACATGCACACAGAGAGACAGAGAGACAGGGACAAAGACAAAGAGACATGGGGAGAGATAGAGATGCAGACAGAGAGACAGAAACACACACACACACACACACAGAGAGAGAGAGAGAGAGAGAGAGAGAGAGAGAGAGAGAGAGAGAGAGAGAGAGAGAATGAATTTGAGCTTAACAATGCTCTAAAGGCAGAGAAGCTTTTGACATGGTTTGCCATATTTCTTGTGATTTACTTCTTTGGCAGGTGCATGATTTACTGCTGCTGTCAGCTGAAAAGGCTCTTCTGTACCCACCAATACAATGCAGTTGGATACTGTGCCCAGAAATGTCAGCACTAGAGCATTATTGAAGAAGTTCCCTGCAGAGCTATTTTCAAAATTGTCTGAGCAAGTAAAGGAGGAATGACTGCAAAGAAGAATAAATATTTTCCTTACCTTTGTGGTTGGTAAGGAGAAAGAGATGATTGTTAGAGCATGGGTCTAGACTCACAGAGGAAAAGATTCTACTTAACTACCATGCATATTTGCCTTTATAGACATTGAAAGGCCCTTTTTTCTCAGTTAACAACACACCAGAACTCTCAGACACAAACCTGAGAAGCAATCAGCAAACAGGTTTTTCTGCTGGGGCACACATTATTATTCTGAAAGTGTGATTATTCATGTCCCCTGTACATAGACATTGGCATCTTACTTGAAGCAGAACAGTGATATTTTTTTGAACAGCAGCAGGTAATGCAATCTTTTATACTTAAGTTTTAGTCTTTGCACTAATTCTCAATTATTTATAGTTAGATGTGTGTTCTATTGTATGTATATAGTCAAGACAAGGAAGGATTGTACACAAGAGTTCTGAGCCATCATTAAGGTAGTACTTTTCCATCAGCTGATTCTCTCTCAGTATTTTGAGTTTCTGATTTGTGAGATGATATGTAGTGCTTGGAAATGATGGACATCCACATGTAGAAATGCATGTGCCCACAAGTCAACTGTTTTGTAGTAGCAATCAATTAAATCCTGCTTTACTTTTCCTATTCCCCTCAGATCATCTCAGAAATATGAATTTTCTTAGCTATCTAATGCATCTCCCTTCAAGTCTTATTTTATTCAAATAATTTAATTTTATTACTATGTAATAGGTTTCCTTATAGCTCTGATATACCCACTTCATTTTATTAACTATACCTCCTACCCACCATATCTCTCTTAGTACCCTTCAATCTCTCTAATGCTTCCTTTATTGTTTCCTGGCTTCTACAGCTATCACAGGTTGAACAGAAAAAAATAGATACTTGAAGTTATGATCTATATATGAGGGAGAAAATGTGGCATTTATATTTCTTTCTGTGGAATATATAAATCATTTTTGCAATTACAGCCATTTACCTGAAATTTTCATTTTTTAAAAAATTATATGTGTATGTGTTTGAGTCTAAATCTACTGAGGCCAAAGAAATCAGATTCCTTGAAGCTGGAATTGCAGAGAGTATAAGTAAACAAATGTGAGTTCTGGGAATCAAACTCAGGTCCTTTGCAGTCAACACCAAGTGCTCTTAAATGCCTAGACATCTCTTCAGTCCCAATTTGATTATTTTTCAGATTTATATAATATTATTCTGTATATGTGCCACATTTTTCTTATCTTTTCATAAATTGATGGACTTCTAAGCTGCTTTCATTTCCAAGCTACTGGAGAACAAAAATGAGTCAATGAATTTAAAACTACACACAGATGATCCAGTATTCCTTTACTAGGATATGGAATCCTTTGAATATATTCATAGGAATAGTTAAATTGAATTGCACTGCTACTGAGAGATTTTGAGAAGCTCTGGATTGATTTCTATACTGGCTGCATGTATTGTTTTATTCCCAACAAAAATAAACAGGATTCTCTCCCTTTCCCTACATTATACTTTAGTCAGGGAGCCCAGGAGACCAATAAAAGAATATAGGCTCTTGTCAATACTCTTGGTTATCCACCAAAACTAAATGATAAGACCTTATCGATGAGGTGCCACATAAAATGTACACATGTTATAAATGATCGAACTGGAACTGAGGCAGCAGAACCCTTCCTGCAGGCTAGCTTTAACATCACAGGTGTTTTCAGGCTGATGGGAGTAGGCACTAGTGATCCTACTCAGCTTGCTTATGATCTTCAAGATCAACTGCTAGACAAAATGATCCTACTTGCATAACAATGGCCAGATTGGTGGGCTGAAAGGTAACATGCCTACTTGAATTAGATCTGAGACCTGCTACATAGGAGGGACACATTCCTAATACTGGAAACCTGTTCAAAATGCCATTCCAGGGGAGACCATAATTTCTTATTGAGTAACTGAATATCATTGTTTAACCAAACTCTTTTGCATATCACAGTGTCACAATGCTTTCTAGTATTATGTTTATATCCATAGATAAAACTTCCCTTAAGTTTAACCAGAGAAGCTTCTCTAGTTCAGGAAGATGATAGTGAGTGCAGAGATTTGTTATTGTATCATTGCTAAGAATAAGTGATGGGTAAGTGCTCAGCCCTAAATTAGTCATATCATCCCCTCTATGGTTCCAGGAATATTACAGAAGTTGGGGAGGAAAGGCCTTAAGGGCTGGAAAATAGGAAAACTTGTTAAGAAATATGTTTTGGTGATTACATTGAATCTGTATATTGCTTTTGGCAAGATGGTCATTTTTACTATATTAATCCTGCCAATCCATGACCATGGAAGATTTTTCCATCTTCTGAGGTCTTCTTCGATTTCTTTCTTCAGAGACTTGAAGTTCTTGTCATACAGATCTTTTACTTGTTTGGTTAGAGTCACACCAAGATACTTTATATAGTTTGTGGCTATTGTGAAAGGTGTCATTTCCCTAATTTCTTTCTCAGCCTGTTTATACTTTGAGTATAGGAAGACTACTGATTTTCTTGAGTTAATTTTATATCTGGCCACTTTGCTGAAGTTGTTTATCAGAAGTAGGAGTTCTCTGGTAGAGTTTATTGGGTCGCTAAAGTACATTATTGTATCATTTGCAAATAGTGATAGTTTGACTTCTTCCTTTTCAAGTTGTATCCCTTTGGCCTCTCTATGTTGTCCAATTGCTCTAGCTAGAACTTCAAGTACTATATTGAAAAGATACAGAGAAAGAGGACAGCCTTGTCTAGACCCTGATTTTAGTGGGATTGCTTCAAGTTTCTCTCCATTTAGTTTGATGTTGGCTACCGGTTTGCCATATATTGCTTTTACCATGTTTAGATATGGGCCTTGAATTCCTGATCTTTCCAAGACTCAATTCTTCATAGAGTTAGAAAAAGCAATTCTCAAATTCATCTGGAATGACAAAAAATCCAGGATTGCTAAAACTATTCTCAACAGTAAAAGAACTTCGGGAGGAATCAGTATCCCAGACCTCAAGCAGTACTACAGAGCAATAGTGTTAAAAAATGCATGGTAACTGCATACTATGTGTGTTCTTTTCACATATCAAATGATGCCCAAAAAGAAGAAAGGAGAGACCCCTTGTCCTGGAAAGGCTCGATGTAGCAGTGTAGGGGAATACCAGGACAGAGAAGCAGGAGGGAGTTGATTAGTGAACAGGGGGAGAGAAGAGAGCTTATGGGACTTTTGTGGAGGGGGTAAACGGGAAGGGGGAAATCATTTGGAATGTAAATAAAGAATAATAATAATAATAATAATAATAATAATAATAATAATAAACTGCATGGTATTGGTACAGTAACAGGCAGGTAGATAAATGGAATAGAATTGAAGACCCAGAAATGAACCCACACACCTATGGTCAATTAGTCTTTCACAAAGCAGCTAAAACCATCCAGTGGAAACAATGATGCTGGTTCAACTGGAGGTCAGCATGCAGAAGAATGCAAATCGATCCATTCTTATCTCCTTGTACTAAGCTCAAGTCCAAGGATCAAGGACCTCCACATAAAACCAGACACACTGAAACTAATAGAAAAGAAACTGGGGAACAGCCTTGAGCACATGGGCACAGGGGAAAATTTCTTGAACCGAACACCAATAGCTTATGCTCTATGATCAAGAATTGACAAATGGGACCTCATAAAATTACAAAGTTTCTGTAAGGCAAAGAACACTGTCAATCGGACATAACAGCAACCAACAAATTGGGAAAAGATCTTTACCAACCCTACATCCGACAGAGGGCTAATATCCAATATATACAAAGAACTCAAGAAGTTAGACTCCAGAGAGCCAAATAACCCTATTAAAATGGGGTACAGAGCTAAACAAAGAGTTCTCACCTGAAGAATATCTAATGGCTGAGAAGCACCTAAAGAGATGTTCAACATTCTTAGTCATTAGGGAAATGAAAATCAAAACAATCCTGAGATTTCACCTCATACCAGTCAGAATGGATAAGATCAAAAACTCAGGAGACAGCAGGTGCTGGCAAGGATGTGGAGAAAGAGGAACACTACTCCATTGTTGGTGGAATTGCAAGCTGATACAACCACTCTGAAAATCAGTCTGGTGGTTCCTCAGAAAATTGAACATAGTATTACCTGAGGACTCAGCTGTACCACTCCTGGGCATATATCCAAAAGATGCTCCAACATGTAATAAGGACACATGCTTCACTATGTTTATAGCAGCCCTATTTATAATAGCTAGAAGCTGGAAAGAATCCAGATGTCCCTCAATGGAGGAATGGATACAAAAATTGTTGTATATTTACACTTGAAGTACTACTCTTCTATTAAAAACAATGAATTCATGAATTTCTTAGGCAAATGGGTGGAACTGGAAAATATCATCTTCAGTGAGGTAACCCAATTACAAAAGAACACACATGGTATGAACTCACTGTTAAGTTGATATTAGCCCAGAAGATTGGAATACCCAAGACACAATCCACATATCAAATGATGCCCAAGAAGAAGGAAGAACAAAGTATGGATACTCTGGTCCTTCTTAGAAGGGGGAACAAAATACCTACAGAAGGAGATATAAAGTGTGAAACAGAAACTGAGTGAAAGACCAACCAGAGACTACCCTACCTAATGATCCATCCCATATACAGTTACAAAACCCAAACACTATTATGGATGCCCACAAGTACTTGGTGACTGGAGCTGGATGTAGCTGTCATCTGGGAGACTCAGCTAGTGCATGACAAATACAGAAGGGGACACTCTCAGCCAGCCATGGAACTGAGCACAGGGTCCCCAATGGGGGAGATAGAGAAAGGGCCCAAGGAGCTGAAGGGGTTTGCAGTGCCATAAGAGGAACAATGATGTGAGTCACCCAGTATTCCCAGAGCTCCCAGGGACAAAAACATCTACCAGATAGTATACATGGTGTTACCCATGGCTTCAGATGCATAGGCCTCAGAGGATGGCCTTATTGGACATCAAAGGGAGGAGAGGCCCCTGGTCCTGAACAGGCTTGATGCAGCAGTGTAGGGGAATACTAGGACAGGAAAACTGGAGCGGGTTGATTGGGGAACTAGGGGATGAGAGATGGCTCATGGGACTTTTGGGGGTGGGGACCAGAAGAGTAAAAAATCTGAAATGTAAATAAAGAATATATCTAATTAACAAAAAATAAATGTTTCTCTATATACTTCCATCAAAAAAAAATACTTAAATTTTAATTCGATCTGGACTAGTGTAGGTCTTCATTGAAACACAGCATTTTAGTTTTTTTTAGGTTTTTTTTTTTTTTTTTTTTTATGTTCAGGCTTTCCACTCATTTATTACATAAAGAATCAAGAGTATTTGAAGAGATGGCTTATCTACAGGCTTGAACTGTGAGTACATAAAATAAGTCTAGAAGCTTCAGCCAGCAAGTAAGTAAATTTCCAAACAATAATTAGTATATAATTGAAAATACAAAAATTATATAAAATATGCCTCCTGTGTCCATGTATGGGTGTAACCTACTGGCGGTTACATATGAACGGGTCATTGGCTTCTCTGGAGAAAGAAAACGTAGTGATGAGGAAAAACATAAACCAAGACAACATGGCTGTTCCAAGTCTGTGGTTTTGGGGACTGACAATTTAAGGTTTGGGGGTGAGACCTTCCCCAAAAGTTTAGAGTCTGCTCAGCGGGGCTCCACTGCTTTGGCGCCCTGGCTTGGCCCTGCTGCTCTGTGGGAAGGCTGAGGTGTCTTGCAGAAGGATGCAGTTGGCTGGCGCCTCTCTCAGGAGGCTGCAAATCTTTGAAGAACAATGGACTTCTCCTTGCTCCACCAGGTGGAGGAGGTGTGGCTCACTGAGGTCTGGAAGTTCAGGACGCAGAGTGGGGGAAGGACACATATGGGTGATTTAATTATCAATAATCATTAATGGATGATAGTATCTATTAAAATGAAATCTCTAAGTCAATATCAATAAACAGTTAAAAGAGAGAAGACGCCGGGCGGTGGTGGCGCACGCCTTTAATCCCAGCACTTGGGAGGCAGAGGCAGGAGGATTTCTGAGTTCGAGGCCAGCCTGGTCTACAAAGTGAGTTCCTACACAGAGAAACCCTGTCTCGAAAAACCAAAAAAAAAAAAAAAAGAGAGAAGACAAAGCTCCTGAAGTATTTGCTGAGGTATTTTTACGTTAGAAAAATATTTTATAATCCATTATAGCCGAATGATCAATTCTCGCCTCAAAGAGTAAGTCTGTTGTTTGTGCCTCTTAACAGGCTATTCTGTTAAGAACCCAAACTTCCTTCATTGCTATGATAGTTTAAGCACATAAGCCAAAAAGAATTGCTATACAAAGCCAGGATTGAATTTTTTATTTAAAACTGGTATTTTATGTAAATTCATGGAATGACTGTGGGTTCTGCATAGTAAGTGATAATACTGGGTTGGTACTAATTGCTCTAAGCTAACTCTTGTGCCATTATGTATAAGAGAGCTTTTCGAAGATAACTTTTTCATAATGGCAAATAATCGGCAAGATACAAAGTCACTCTGTGTAGTGATTCTTTGACATTTATGCAAATATATTCATTTTTTTTAAAAAAAGATAAAAAGAGATAAGTAATACTTCTTACTAAATGATCTTTAACACAGAGAAGGATCATCATGATTAAATCTCTGTGTTAAATATGTAAATCATTGCAATAAATACCATTTATCCAGAGTCCTTTTTTTAGTTTAGTAATATAGAGTGCAATTATCTTTTATAATTTTGCAATGTTGATAATTAAAAATATTTGTATAAAAATTTAAAAATTTGTTTTCTATTTTCTATCTAGGTTCAATATGTGGCAAGCAAGTTCGGAGTTTTCTTTTACTAAACAATTTTAACTCTGATATAGAATATGTAAATAAATAACTTATGCTATAAGCACATTTCAAAATGATGCATTGACACCTGCTATGTACTTGCAAAGCACTCTGGGAGGAGAATCCTCATTGAAGTGAATGTAAATTCAGAGGACTCTGGAGACATGCTGTCTAAAGGAATCAGGAGTGCAAGTTGTTTCAGAACAGTTTCTTGCCACTGTTGTGTTTTGTAACAGATGCCCTACTTCCTAATTTAATTCTCTTTGCAGGTTTTCTTAGAGAATTCGAAATCATATGGCACTTCCCAGGTTCTCCCCAGACAAATCCAAGAATCTGTTGGATGCACTTTCCCTTTTCTCCACACTGGGTACCAGGATACAATGGCTCATTCTTCCGTCATCACATAGTGCAGGTGCACTTACTTTAGCTTCAAGTAAGACTGCCTTGACATCTTCAAGGAGAACTGAAGTGATCACTCTGACCTAATGAAATTACAGGAGTATATTTTTCTAAGTAGACATTCAACTGCTGCTTTCTATTGCTTCATTACAATGTATAATATGTGTCTCTTCAAACAGGCACAATGTTTCTTCTATACCTCACTTTGTTCACTCTCAGAACCCTGAACTACCACATAAAAACGCCAGACATTAGACTTGTGAGTAAAGTTGTCTTAGCATCTGTAAACTCAGCTAAGAGCTGGATATCATCAAGTCACTTCCTTGTTACCATAAGAAAAGTAGAAACATTGTTCACTTCATATCTGAACAATTTGGAATACTGCATTTTAGCGATGTTTTAATTCATCTTCAACTACTCTAATCCCCAAATCAACAGATACTTTACAAAAAAAAAACACAAATCAATAAACAAATCTCATGAATATGAACGGTAATTCTACTGGTAAAATATTTACAAAGTAAATCAGAAAACACATGAGTACAAATGTATGCCAATCAAGAGTGATTTATCTAGTGTATGTAAGGATTATTCAATATTTAAAATTAAACTAATCCTTCCTATCAGTAAGATTAAAAAGAAATTTTCAATCTATCCTGTTAATATATGTAGAAGAATATTTAACAAAATCCAAGTACTTATTTAACTATAAAAACTATAAAATTGTAAGCACCTTGAATTGATGGGCATATTCTCGATATGATAAGCAATATCTAAGAAAAGCCTACTACTCACATCACAGCTGCAGAAAAACTCAGAGCCTTCCTACTAATATGAGGAACAAGATAAAGACATTTTCAGTCACTACTGACTTTCAACATAGTACATTCCTAGCCAATGTAGAAAGGGAGTCAAAGAATACACGTTACATGTCTAAGAAAAAAATTCTGCAAAATTCAAAGAATCAGAAGAAGAAATTTCTGAATGTATTTAGTGATTAGAAAATGGTTGTAGATAGTACTAATTGTGGAAAGTTAACTTTTAGTGGTCATTAATATCCCATATTTCAGCAACAAATAAGTTGAATTTGAAATATTGAAATACACCTAAAAGTGAAAGGAAATTTGAATAGAACTAAGAAAGTATGTGAAAGATTTATCTCCTGAAGGATCAAACAGACCGTAGAAGACATTCAATGCCTGTTATCATGAAGATTCATTATTGTCAGGACTGTAGGAACAAAATCACCTGGTTTCAATATTTCCTCTAAAGTTTTCCATAATAAGATGATGAATGAAATATTAAGAAAATGAATATTAAGAAAATGAATGAAATAGAAAAGGAAGACTTGAAACTGAGTATGAACATAGTCAACCCCATCTTTGTTGGTTTTATATAGGAGAAAGACATTACAATAAGTGAAAGACATTTTAATCAATTATTCTAGAACAACTGATAACCTTAGGGGAAAGTTTAAGCCTACATATATTTGAATTTCCATACCCCTGATCATAATGTAAAAAATTAAGCCCTAATAATATCTTTAAGAGATTGTAAAAACACTCTGGGCTCAGCCCAAAAGGAACTTGCTACCATGACTGAGGCCCTGAGTCTTATTTCCACAACCTTCAGGGAATAAATTGAGAATCACCTCTTGCAAGTTGTTTTTCTGAGCTTCACATACATTTTATGGAAGAGTACAGCACACTTACAATCAAGTGTTCTTTATTGGGTTAATGTTCTCTGACAATTAAAGAATTAAACGACATCTCTAATATGATGTGTAGCAGTGGAGAAATCTCAATCATTGCAAACAGGAACAAATAGAGCTAGCAGTTGAGGAAATGCAGTCATAAGCGGATGAGGAAAAGAGCATACAGCAGACGCACACACAAAAACCACTCTGCAAGTAGTGTCTCTGTGTCTGTCTGTCTCTGTCTCTGTCTCTCTCTGTCTTTGTCTCTCTGTCTCTGTCTCTCTCTGTCTCTCTCTGTCTCTCTCTCTCTCTCTCTCTCTCTCTCTCTCTCTCTCTCTCTCTCTCTCTCTCTCTCTGTGTGTGTGTGTGTGTGTGTATAACTTATCCTGATCTAGATCTTGAATTTGATAAGTCAGTCAATAGTGGGTTTACCTGTGGGGGAAAAAAAAGGGTAGCAAGGCCTGTTTTAAAACTTCCAGTCATTTTCTGAGGTCAAAGGGGTGAGAAAGAAGCCAGCCCTCTTGGAAGTTCATCATTTTTATTACATAGCCATATTCTGTCTGTCGTATCTGTCTCTTTACCAGATTGTTACCCAACTTCCAGTCCCTCAGCATGGCACACATATTCCTGCTCTCTTCTCACAATCTTAAAACAATAGATGTAACATGATTGATATATATATATATATATATATATATATATATATATGTGTGTGTGTGTGTGTGTGTGTGTGTGTGTGTGTGTGTGTGTGTGTGTGAATTCCTCAGATACTGTATTTCTATAAAGATAAGATTCATGAAAATAAAATGGTTCTCACGGAAACTAAAAATTCCTTCAGAAATAAGTTCAGTGAATTAGAAGACAACTCATGAATGGCATTGTCTGTGTGAAAGATATCTAATAAAAGGCTTGTGAGAAGCTTATAACTTATTCTAAAAACTAAAGAATAAGACAAAACAAAACAATTAAAACTCAAACACATGCTTTATGGAGATTATATATAGTAAAAATATCTCATTATTGACCTGCAAGGGAAAGAATAGTGAGGAAGCTACACATACCTGTGACAACAGCCAGCTATTCATAGAGACAGGGAATGATTTAAAGTCTTACTAATTCTCACAGGGAAAATGCACAGTCACTATGAACAGTATTTTCACAGTTCCTTGCACACTTAAACACGTTGTTATCACATTTTGCAGTAACATTGTTTTCTCTGTATTTAAGTGGATTTAAAATGTGTGTTTCCTTTCAATGTTCATGCTAGCAACTCTGACTAAAATCAAGTGATTTCACACATACACACACACACACACACACACACACACACACACACACACATGACCTGAAATTAGGTGGTGTGTCAGCAAGAAGGAGAAGGGGAAAAGAGAGGGAAGTTGTAAATTTAAATGCAGTTTATATATGTGTAGAAATCCCACGTTTATATCTTATAGTAACTGAAACACGGTCACTAAAACAAATGTGTTCATCACTGCTAACATTTAAGAACAAACAAGATATCTTTCTAAGGTCAGTAGATGAATGGGTCTGTTGTATATTCAGATAATGGAATTTCCAATTCTTAAAAGAAATGAGTTATCGTGCTATGAAAACATAGGAGGAAATAAATACAAAAAAGTAAAGTGAAAAAATTCTAATCTGTAAAGGCTGCAAATTGAATAATTCAAGCCATGCAACATTATGGAAAATGTAAAGTTATAGAGATAGTAAGATGTGATTTTATATCAATGCTCAGTATTGGGGGTAGAAATTAACTGTAAGATTGAAAGATTTTTCTCAGGCCATGGTGATATTCTGATAATATTGACAAGATAGAGAAAAATCATTAAACATTTGTTAAAAGCCAAAGAATATGAGTAGTGACTTAATGTAAATATCTCTT